>PYAF01005605.1:525811-542802 GCA_007407185.1 Glycine tomentella
GTTTTTTTTTTTAAATGTATTTAATTTGTGTTATTTAAGTATTTATTATTTTACACATCTTATACTTTCTTTGTTATCAAATAACTAAAAATTATCACATTTTATATTTTTCTTTTATTTTCTTTTCTCTTTTCTTATTTTTTTTCCTTTTCTAAACCAAACAAAATGTTAATAAATATAGATACTAAAAATATTATAAGACTAAAATCGAATTTTAATATACTTCATCTTTGTAGGAGATAAAGAGAGGAAAAAAGTAAAAACAAATTAATTAGTGATCTATTGTGATAAAAGAAAAATAAAGAAAGAAAAAAAAAAGTGTATTAATATTATTTTAAAAAAGCTGGGCTGGTGTGCATTCAATATTGCCTTTTTGTAAAGCTGTATCTTTTGACTTGTGTCGTTTTCTAGTACATAATCCCTGCCGTGGGGTTTATTGAAATTTTTGTGGCATAATTATTGCAAAAGCTAGATAAGCAAAATCTGAGGCAGTTGTCAATGGCCAAGCAGCGATTTGACATGCCCACAGCTTACAGCACTGGGACCCATGTGGAAGCTAAGCACAATGCATTGAAGCCTTCAAATTCTTAATTTAAGCAATTGTGTCTTCCACATTTTTGATAATTTTGGAGATTCATTGATTTTTCAGTTTTGGACCCGTGCTAAATCAACACTGAAAGTTAAGAAATCATACTCAGAAGAGGAACTTGGGTCCCACTAATTATTGAATAATAATCCAAGAATTTTAATTGTGTCTTTAAAGTTATACTAATTATTGTGTTAGTCACTGTTATAAAATTTTGCAGTTTTTAATCACCTGTAATAACAATTTGAACCGTTAAATATATATGTATTCTCATTGCTAATCTTGGTTGAGAATAATTACACTAATATTTACAAACCGCTGCTATCATAGTGGCACTTTATAGAAAAAGATCAACGTATACTTCATTTTTGAGATGAATGAGCAGAAGGAAAACATATACATAGAGTGAAAGTGAGATGGAAGAAAAATAAATGTTGAATACTTGAATATAAGAACTCAGAACTTTATTAACAGTTCACTTAATTTAATTCTTTTGGTTCTAATCTGTTTCGTTTTTAGAAAATTATTGGTTCTAATCTAAAATTGCTAATAAAGGCTATACGGACTGTTTTATCTTTGAGCACCACAAAATTTCATAATTTAAAAAGAACAAGGTCTCAGAACTATGAATATTTACCAACTCGGTCAAAACGAAATGATGATTTGAATCAATTCATTAGAAAAATAAACAAATTGCAACAGCCAAAACAAAATTCTATACGCTTATTGGTTGAGTTTAATAAATACAAAATCCTCACAATATTACTCAAGCAGATTGGCATACGGACACTTCGATCATTCAATCTTATAAAACCTCAAAGTTGACAACTAAATAAATTCTTTCACCTATAGAAGACAAACCAATTCAATTCAAGACACAAGTTATTTTTTAAAACTTAAAACAAAATGTGGAAGAAGAAAGAAAATTATTTTCAAGAAGCATAAGATGCTTTTTTTTTTTTTTTTTGGTGTACTTGTCTTCGTCCTCCTCCACCACTGGAGGGTGTCCAGGTCCATATGTTGCTTTGGATTGTAAGCCGCTTACATGTAGTTGTGAGTTCTCAAGGATGTAGGCTTCTGTGGTGGCCTTTTGAAAGAGCTATGGAGTCGTTTGCTTCCTGCACCATTTCAACTTCTAATATACCCAGAACTAAACCGTGCAATTTCAAAAATATCATTTATTAAAAACTTAAGAATCTTACGAATTGACCAATTCGTAAGGTCCATATTTATTTTACGAAATAATTTAAAATAATGGGACATGCAGGTCTCAAACCCGCAACCTTATGAACTAATAGGCCAATTATGTTAAAAAATAATTAATGTTGCTACATATAACACTAAAATTTGTATTGTATATTTAATACATATATAAATTTACATAATAAATTTTATGTTGGATATAGGGGGAGCTGGAAGATGATAAAGTCAAAGATGAAGCTTGTGCCTTAAAAGAAAGATATTTTAGTTTTTCACATGCCAAGACATTTGTAATTTGTTTAGTGTTTAAGAAGCTAATCTTATGATCCTTGCATTGCATGAACATAATCATTAACATGCATACATGTTTTTACTAAAACATTAAAGTTGTTTATGCTTTCAAAAGAAATTAATTTCTCATAATCGATTACACATAGATATAATCGATTACCAGCTTCTGTTTTATTTTGGAAAAGCCATGAAGAACACTTAATCGATTACTAACTAATCGTAATCGATTACATAGCACAAAATGAAAATCATAGTTGTTTGTTTTAATCGATTATCATTCTATTGTAATCAATTACATAAGTTCATTTCTAAATATGTATGACTGCTTTAATAAATTACCATTCTACTATAATCGATTACATAAGTTCATTTCTAAATATGCATGACTGCCTTAATCGATTACTTTGGTTATGGAAATAATAGTTGGGCTTAGGTATAAGGCCCAATAGCAAGTAACAAGTGTTTGCCCCTTAATTAGGAGATGTGGTCGTGGCTTATGACTAATTCAAAGGGAGCAGTTCCATCAGTTAAGATCATGTCCGATATTCCCGGACACTACTTATAATCAGTTGAGAGGTATGTGACTTATAAATACAGAGGAGTTGCAGCAAAAAGGTACACACGTTCTAATTCTCTCCTTTCCTTTCACACTAAGCACACACCGCACACCATTTGCGTTGTGTATTTCGACTGAGGTCATCTTCTTCCTAAGGTGTTTCATTCTCTATAAACACGTTGAGGGAGAAAGATAAATTGATCCGAGATTAAGTATCCAACGACCTTTGTTGGACATTTTCGTTCACTTTGAACGGAACATTGGCGCTGTCTGTGGGAAACGATAAATTTCAAGTCCCGCAGATTTACAATGGTTAACACCAGAAATAGCCGGTCGCTACCACCGGCTGCGGAGATGTCAGGAAGAGAAAATCGAAGCGTAGATCAACGGGAGGAGGTACAGGTGACGGAAGCAATTTCAGATGTTGCTTCGTCTCCTGTCCCAACTGAGCAGCAGAGAGTGAACCCGATGCATCAAGCAGCACAAGAGATAGAACCGGATGATCGACTCGTGAATAACGTTCTTAAATCGATTTTGAATCGTATTGAGAACATGGAGCGAAGACAAGCTTTTCAATGGCAAGATGACATCAGAACCATAACTCGACAGATGGAGGAACGTAATGAAGAATGGAGACGTGAAGAGGCTCAGCGCATGCGGCAGATGGAACAGCGATTAAGGAGCATGGAGACTCAGCGAAATCGGGCAGATCGAGATGAAGAGGGATCACAGGCGTTTCAACGTCCGGTGGTTCCGTCAGATCATCACGGAAACCCGGAGCAGCCTGGTGGTCGGTTTGAAGTCGGTTTCGCATCTCGTGAACGAGTCCAGAATCAAGAACGTTCACCAGCTGAAGAAAGGAGTAATGGTCATGGAAACAGTCGGGTCCACGGTCCAGAAATCCAGCTGCAAGGACGTCGGTTAGGAGTAATAGATTGTGATCCTGAAATAGAAGCCGTATCCCGAGGAAAGAAAGAAAGGCCAATATATCGAAGGAAATACAACAAGGGACAGCAGAATAATAGTCCTTTTATTGATGAAATAGTGAATGCTCGATATTTGGATGATTTCGATGGGTCCTTTTTATCTAAGTATGATGGAACTCAGGATCCTCAGGTGCACATTGACGAGTTTAACTCACAGATGTGCGTTCGGGGCATTGATGAGCCTATCATTTCGCGGATTTTTGTTACTACTTTGACCGGAGCTGCTCAAGCTTGGTTCCATACCTTGCCGCCGAGATCAGTTAGAAATGTTGAATATTTTGGGTAGCGATTTTTGCTTAATTTTGCAACTAGTAAAAAACAACCGAAGTCCGAGTTTGCATTAAGAAAGATAAAGCAATTACCCAGTGAAACATTGCAGAGCTATCTGGAACATTTTAAGGAGGCGGCATTGCAAGTACAGGGATTGGAGGAGCAGGGTCACGTATATCTTATTTCGGCCGGGTTAAATGGATCCTCTAGATTCGCAAAATCAATATATAAGGACCCGGTTAAATCCTTGATGGAGTTTCGAGCACGGTCAAAGAAATATCTAGAGTTAGAACAGATGGAGATAGCAAACGCACCAGGTCGAGAGAAGGAACGGAGTTCTAGGAGGAAAAGTCCACCACCTAAAAGTCGACAGCATCAAGGAAATCTGAATCACAATAAGTATCTCGACATCAGATTTAGGCCAGGCAAATATGAGAACAAGTATGAAAAATATACTCTGTTAAACGTATCCCATTCTCAGATTTGGAAGGAAGTAGCTTTGACTGACATGAAGAAAGTGGAACATCCTCGGCCAATATATAACAAAGTAGGGGCAGATAAATCCCAGTTCTGTGAGTTTCATAACGGTCCCGGGCACACTACTGACCAATGTTGGGATCTCCGCGATGCCATTGAAAAATTTATCCGAGAAGGGAGATTAAGGCAGTAAGTGATTAAGACGCAAGGACGAAAAAATAAACGAAAAGGAGAAGAGCCTCAATCTGAGAGAGAAGGAGGAAAGAGGACGCGCGATGAGGAAGATGGCTTCCCGGAACCACAGTTTGAATGTAATGTGATATCGGGAGCCTTGGGTGGAGGTGGAGATACCGCCAATCAAAGGCGGAAATATTTGAAAAAGGTGTTATCAGTGAGGGAACATCCGAAGTTTAAAGAAAGTAGAGCTGACCCGAAACCTCCATTGTTATATTTTACAAAAGCAAACATGGAGGGGGTAGTGCCGGGACACGAAGATGGACTTGTAATTACGGGGACAATCGCGAGTTGCGGGGTTAGACGAATGTTTGTGGATAATGGGAGTTCGGCTGATATCATTCTATGGGACGCGTTTAAGAAAATGAATCTAGATGAGGAAGATTTAAAACCATGCAAAACTATGTTGATCGGGTTCAATGGTGGAAATCAAAGCATTAAGGGTGCTATTTATCTACGTTTGACATTGGGCACAAAAAAGGCTTTCAAATCGGAAAGAGTCGGGTTTGTGGTGGCTGATTTCTCATCTCAATATAATGTTATATTGGGGAGACCGACTATTCACAAATGGGACATATTAATGTCTACTAAACATCAAAAGCTCAAGTTCGTAGGAAGTAAAGGCTAAGTGGTGACGGTTAGTGGAGATAAAAAAGAATCTCAACAGTGTTATTACAACACCGTCCGGGAAAGTGAAAGTGCCCTCACAATATCATCTCGAACTCGGAAGGAAGATTATGAACTCCGGAATGAAAAAGAAGGACAGGCAGCGAAGCCCATAAACATGGTCGAGTTGGATATGAGGGAAGGACCGGAAGATTGGAGGCTCGAACCCGTAGAAGATGTAGAGGATGTGCATATAGGACCGCAATTAGGTCAGATCACTAAAATAGGAAGAACAATGGAGTCAAAACATAAGGACAAACTTATTGAATGTCTTAAAAGGAATCAGGATGTATTTGTATGGAAGGCATCCGAGATAGTAGGAATCGACCCAAGTTTCTACTGCCACAAGCTATCCATGTATCCAGGATCTAAGCCCGTACAACAAAAGAAGCGGAAGTTAGGATCGGAACGCACTCAAGCATTGCGCGTGCACATTGAGGAGTTGTTACAGGCCGGATTCATACGGGAGATATAGTATACTACATGGCTGTCAAATGTAGTAATGGTTAGGAAGTCGAATGGGAAATGGAGAGTGTACACTGATTATACCAACTTGAATAAGATGTGCCCGAAGGATGCATACCCCATGCCAAACATCGATCAATTAGTTGATAGTTCATCGGGATTTAAAATGTTGTCGTTCTTGGACGCTTTTTCCGGGTACAATCAGATAGCGATGCATCCAGACGATCAGGACAAAACAGCGTTTATTGGTGATAAGGCCAATTACTGTTACAATGTGATGCCGTTCGGATTAAAGAATGTCGGGGCCACATACCAACGGATGATGAATACTGTTTTCGGATCTCAGCTGGGGCGAAACATTGAAGTTTACATTGATGACATGATCGTCAAAACAGCCGAGGTCGACAACCATGTGGCAGATTTGGAGGAAACATTTAACCGGTTAAGGGAATACAACATTCGCTTAAACCCGTTAAAGTGCACGTTTGGTGTTTCGGCTGAAAATTTTTTAGGTTTTATGTTGACCGATCGAGGAATAGAGGCGAACCCAAACAAATGTAAAGTTGTGCTGGACATGCAGTTTCCAACAAACAAAAAGGAGATACAACAGTTAACTGGGAGAATAGCTGCGTTAACTCGATTCATGCCGAAGTCAGCAGAGAAAGCTCTCCCCTTTTTCAAGATGCTAAAGAAAGAAGCGGTGATACAGTGGAACTAGAAGTGTGAGGCTTCCTTTACCGAGATGAAAAAAGCTCTAGCAACTCCTCCAGTCCTGTCGAAGCCGGAGCCAAGTGAGGTGTTAGTGTTATATTTAGCAATTGGCGATGAGGCAGTCAGTGCAGTCCTGGTTCGAGAGATAAATACAGTCCAAAAGCCTGTATATTTCGTAAGTCAGGCCCTCCGAGATGCCGAGTTGCGTTATCAAAGATTAGAGAAAGTAGCATTTGCATTGGTTATAGCGGCTAAGAAACTTCGCCCATATTTTCAAAGTCACACCATTGTGATTAGGACCGATCAGTCAATCCGGCAAGTACTTCATAAACCAGACTTGGCGGGCAGAATGATAACGTGGGCGATCCAATTATCAGAGTTCGACTTGCAATATGAAGCTCGGAATGCTATAAAATCTCAAGCACTGGCTGATTTTGTCATGGAGCTCACCCCAAATAACTCCGCGGAAGACGTTTGGTGGAAATTGTATGTTGACGGCTCATCCAACATGAAGGGGAGTGGAGTTGGAGTAATTATCGAAAATCCGGGCGGCGTGGCAATTGAATACTCGTTACAATTGAATTTCCCAACATCCAACAATCAAGTCGAGTATGAAGCACTAATTGTCGGGCTCTTACAGGCGAAGGAGGAGGCTAGGAAAATAAAGGTATTTACCGACTCACAGCTCGTTACGGCACAGATCGAAGGGTTATCAGGTCAAGGGACCGCTGTTGGCACGATATTTGTACAAGGTGAAGGAACTTATAGCTGAATTTGATAAGGTAGAAGTCAGCCATATCTCGAGGGAAAACAACACAAGAGCTGACATTCTGTCCAAGCTAGCTAGCACCAAAAGCCCGGGCAATAATCGAACTGTGATTCAACAAGAAATATCGCAACCGACTTGTGTGATGGTAATCACAGTCGAGGATGATTGGAGGAGACCGATCATTGATTATTTGGAAAGAGGGATACTCCCAGAAGATGCGATAGAATCGAGGAAATTGATGCGGACAGCCGCCATGTATACAATTAAAGGAGATGAGTTATATCGCAGAGGATTGCACACCCTGATGTTGGTTTGCTTAAAACCAGACCTGGTCGAGTACGTATTATCCGAGATACATGAAGGCATCAACGGGCAACACATGTGGGCTAGAGCGTTAACAAGGAAAGCACTGCGTGCCGGGTATTATTGGCCCAGAATGGGAGCTGATTCAGCGGCTCACGTAAGGAAATGTGAGAGTTGCCAGAAACATGCTACACGGCTATTATCCCCGCCAGAGGAGTTGCAACAGATCTCAACGCCTTGGCCGTTCTACAAATGGGGGATGGACTTATTGGGGCCATTCAAAGCGGCGGAAGCTCAGTTGAAATGGTTGTTGCAGTAGATTACTTTACTAAATGGATCGAAGCCGAGCCACTAGCCTTGATCACATCAGCCCGGGTGCAAAAATTCTTTGAGAGGAACACTGTGGCAAGGTTCGGGATCCCGAGTGAAGTTATCACTGACAATGGCACCCAATTCACAGATAAGCGCTTTCAGGAGATGATGGCCTGATTGCAGGTAAAACATCACTTTGCCTCGGTGGAACACCCTCAGTCCAATGGACAAGCCGAGGCCGCAAACAAAGTGATTATAGAGGCTTTACGGAAAAGAATGTATGATGCTGGTTCGGGCTGGGTGGAACAGTTATATTACATGCTATGGGGAATTCGAACCACAACTCAGACGTCAACGGGCGAAACACCTTTTCGGATGACATATGGCTGTGAAGCTATGATCCTAATAGAGGTCGGACAGCCTTCATGGAGGCGTGAACAAGTGCTACAGAATGGTGAGGAAGAGAACAGTGAGGCATTGACAGTAGAGTCAAGTTTGATAGAAGAAGTCCGGATCATCGCCCATGCACGAGATCTTCTAACCAAGCAACGCATCGCGAAAACCTACAACAATAAGGTTGTGCTTAGACAGTTCGAACAATCCAACTTGGTCTTAAGAAGAGCAGATATCAGCAATAAAAATTCCCGAGATGGAAAGTTAGCTGCAAACTGGGAAGGACCATACCGCATAGCCCAGAAGCTTGGTCGCGGAGCATACCTTCTGGAAACTTTGCAAGGAAAAACGGTCAAGCGAACATGGAATGCGGATAAACTCAAGAAGTATTATAGCTGATTTGGCAATAATTTTTATTTTGTTCCAAGGAATTTTGCGGGTTTCTCTTTTATTGAGAATATGATCTGGACGGTTATTATTGCAAATTCCGGGGTCATATGGTTCTCTTTCATTGAGATCGCAAATGACTTTTATTTGTTCAAAAGAAGTTTGTGGGTTTCTCTTTTATTTAGAGTATGAACTGGATTGTTATCACCGATGATTCTGGGTTCATATGGTTCTATTTCATTGAGATCACAAATAAAATAATGTAATACGATTGTAAGCGTGAATGGTTGGCTTATATGGAGTTATGAACCGAGAATGAATGAGTTATCTCGGGTTACGTTGCATGTAAAACAACCATAGATTCATTGTAATACGATGGTATTGAGTTGAATAAAGTATTTCATTCAGTATTATTGTGTACGTTTTACATTGAGTATGGATCCCGGCAAAATGAGATTCATGTGGTTCACTTAAAATTGAAAATAATACTAGAAATATGTCTTGAGTGGATCATTAACAATGATTGGTATGCTGGTCAATCTTGATCAAATTGGTACAAGGAAGATCCGTTCGATGGATTTCCTTCAGTAAGTTGATCATTGTTAATATCCGGATATATCTCAAGCGAATATTTACAAACAATACTTAGCCAATGGGATTAAGATTAAAATAACTTAGCCATTAGAACTAAGACAATATTTATTGCACGCGTAGAACGTGATTTGGTTGAACAATATAACCCGGCTCACGAAAAATGAAAACAATGGCAACAAAAAGCTTTAATGAGTTAAACAATTTAACGTAAAACAAAGAAAGTTGTGAAGTGTTTAGGGATAGATCCCGAAAATATGAAGTGTTTCAGGATTAAACCCGGAAGTATCCAAAGAAAGCTTAAAGTAAACAATTAGTAAACAGTACAAAGAAAATCGGCATCCCGGCCCTTCAAATCTTGGAGGGAGGCTGGCTGCTTAGTTGGTAGGCGGAGGTTGTTTCTTCTTCGGGGGTTGGATCTTCGGCCGCGGGGATTGTGGAATCCTCAGGAAGGGAAGGAGGAACTATTTTACCTTCTTCCACATAAGCCAAATAATGCATCCTAGAAGTGTTGAATTCAATGCCCGGGTTCAGACACCGAACTTGTTCCAGGGTGTTATTAAAGGCTTCTTCCACCACAGACGCTAAGGTGTCCCCCATAGAAGAAATTTCCTCCTCGACAGCCCGTGTCTTGTCTTCCAAAAGTTTCTTCAGGTTATTAAGCTGGGAAGAATGCAGGGCTTCACGTTGTTTAACAGCCTCCAGGTCGACCAGAGCTCGGCCAAGGTCAGCACGAAGGGAGGCGTTGGAAGTCTGGGAAGAAAGAAGTTCCTCTTTAAGTTTTTTGTTTTCAGATTGAGCTGAGAGGAGCTCTTCGAGGGTCTTCTTATTTTCTTCCTGGGAAGCCTCCAGCTCCTCCACCGAGATGACGTACCTGTGCTGCAAAGTGGAGAAACACAACACTAAAGAAGCACATTTGTAAGTGTTTTCCTTAATGCAACCGAGTTCGTCATAATCAATATCTCCAAAGCGCCTGGGTTCGAGCAGTCGAGCAGGAGCCTTAGCAATGGTGAAAAGCTCACCAGTCACCCCTTTCTCCCACAGGTTCTCGATCGAGGGGTGAGAGTCCTTATCACGGGGTCCAGAAGTGGTAGAATTTGGAACCGAAGATGAATCCGGCATAGAAGGGGACATTATCGCCATAGCGTCGGGTCGGATAACTTGGTCCAGAATAGGCACGCTCAAGCTTTCTCGTTGAACCTGTGGGTGCGGATGGGTTACTTTGGTTTTCTTCACCCTCTCCAAAGTCGTCCGGTAGGAAGAAGGCTAGGTTCATTTGAGTGATTGGGCCGGCTTGGCAGCTGCTGCTGAAGCCGGCGCTTTGCCCTTGGCTGCTTCGGAGGGTGGCCCCTTTTTGCCGACCACAACAGTGAGAGCGTTTCGCTTCTCGGCAGAATGGGGGGCACCAGAAGCTTTGTGCCCCGAAGACCTAGTATCAATCGGCCTCGAGGGCCGAGCGGCCAAGTCGGTAGCAGCAGTCTGGGCAGGCTTGGAAGTGGAGGATGGTTGAGGACCCATCTCAGCAGCTGCAAAACAAACCAAGTCAGGTTAGACATGATCCTGGTAATATTAATAAAATAATAATTTAAAATATGGGCACTGTACAATGAATAGACAATTCGGTTCGAAGACCATGGAGATAATCTGTCGCGTTGGGCAGGCCATGAGCATTTAAATATTCGGTAATTAGGAATATGGAAGAAATATCTGAATCAGGCAAGTCTTCCTCGGCGAACCGGTACGAGGCGCTACGGAGATCATGGTGATCCTTTGACCAATATAACGGGAATTTCCATTCCACGTCGGTCGAGTCGGTGCCAGATAAAAAGAATGGTTGTTTACCCGGCTCGGCAACAACTTTGAAATTTTTGTCCTTAAAGCCTTTGAAGGATTCGGTATAAGGGATAAAAAGTTTACACTTGGATTGACCCCAGAGGGAAATCCATCCTTTTCGGTTGAGGGGTTCTTTACCCATCCTACCGGTATGAACATTATAATAATAAAAGAATAAGGGGACAGTACAGGGGATTCCTAAGTCTTCGCAAAATAATTCGAAGATCTTGACAAATCCCCAGCTATTGGGGTGAAGTTGAGAGGGGGCAATGCGAAGATGATTCAACACTTCAATTTCAAATGCAGAAAAGGGAAAACGGATTCCTAGTTGGGTTACTACATCTCAGTAAAAAAAGAAGAAGTTGGGTTCAAGCCCTTCCCGAGTAGCACAGATTGGTTCGTCCGGGCCAGGGGCTCTGATAACAAACCCGTCTTGATTCCCTACGAGAATTGCAGCAATGAGCGCCGGATCGAGAATAGAAAAAGTGCTCAGTACTTCGTGGGTGATCCAGGGGAACTTAAAGGCCAAAGGAGGAGGGGAATCTGATTGGGACCCGGCCGATGGTGATTCACCAACAGTTTCCGAGGAAGGATCTGTAAGGACCCTCACTATGGCGCGGTTGGCGCCAGATCCCGTGCGGTTAGCGCCGGGATTGCTCAGCAGAACACCCTGCTAAGGGTGTGGCGCGGATGGCGCCAGACCCACTGGAACTTGACGCCCAGAGCGTCAAAGCCATGCGAGGAGCGCCAGAGGTTTTCTAGCCCGCGCGAATAGCGCCATGGGTGGTGCTAATGGCACGAGAAGTGGTCTGGAAAATCAAGTTTCACTGGAATTCCACGCGGTCAGCGCCAGATGTGGCGCGGACGGCGCCATAGGTCAGGGAAGGTTGGCGCTGATAGTGCCAGTGTGGCGCAGGTGGAGCCACAGGTTCTGGAAGTTGACGCTGGGGGTGTGGGAGTGGCGCTCATGGCGCCACATAAACCGCCATGGTGGCGCGGTTAGCGCCAGAGGTGGCGCGATCCGCGCCAGACCTCGGGCAGGCCCAGTATTAAAGGGCAACTCGCGTTTTCTGGGGAAGAAAAACAATTTCCTTCTTCCTCCATGCCCCAACCTCCATTAAAGGTGAATCCAAGCTTCCTAGGACCTTATATGTTGGCCTAAACACCTCCCTACGACCTAGAAACTTGAGAAAACCGATTAGAAAGCTATAATTCTTCATCCTTTCCTTTTATGAGCAAAATCCATTCCCTCATAAAACCCTTGGAAACTTGAGTTTGGTGAGGAATTAAGGGCTCAGCAGGGACAACAGAGCTTGAGGAAGCAGTCCTGCAACTTTTCTAGTCGCCACTGAGGTAAGAAACTCGAGTTTCTTCGGTTGATTTTGAGAGTTGGGGTTTTCTGGATTTTGTGGTCTATATTGATCTGGGGCTAGAATTAGCCCAGGGTTCTGTTGAGAAACTTGTTTAGAACTATCTAGTGATGAAGGATTAGCTTTCAGTTTTTGAATTGGTGAACTTTGAATCTTGGCTCTGTGAATGCATATGTGACTGTTGTAGGGTCACTTGTCGATTGTTTTCTGATATGCTAGAGCCTTGATTATGTTTGTGTTGAGCCTGATAGGCTAATTGAACGGTGCCTTGGTTGAGGGTTAGACCGTTCCTGTGATAATTGAATTATGAGGCTGATATGAGCTTGTGCTTTGGCAAGTGTTGTGCATTAAGTCTGAGATGACTCAGATACTTGATATTCAGCCTTGAGAGACCTTGTGTGGTTTGTGAAAAGCCTAGTGTGGGCTGAGATTGATTGAACCCTAGGATAGGGGAATTCTGATATGATATGTTTCTGTGCTTAAATGCCTGTGAACTGGCGTTGATATGAATCCGTGTGCCTTGATTAGGGCGTGAGATTGAAACTGTTGGTGGCGGGAGCCACAGACCAGGGAAAGAACGACAGAGTGACACTTTACCAAGTAAGTTCTGAGTCCTTGGGAAATAATTCCCACTTGGTTGCACACCACACTCCGGGGGAGTGATGGTCATATTCATAATGCATGCATTAGTTGTTGCATATATTACTCTGTGTGCATTTGTGCCTGGTTGTGCTATGAACTGTGAGGGCATTGAGGATTCTCTGCCCAGGGCATTGAGTGAATCTCTGCCATGTGGAGGGCATTGAGGGATTCTCTGCATGTATCGAGGGCATTGAGTGAGTCTCTGCCATTTATTGAGGGCATTGAGTGAATCTCTGCCATGTATTGAGGGCATTGAGTGAATCTCTGCCATGTGGAACGACATTGAGGGTTCTCTGCCATGGATGTGGAATAGACTTGATGTGTATGCTTGTCTGATGTTTGTATTGTGAATTGTGGGCCAGGGTGGGGATCATTTCCCAAGGACCCTGAGCTTACTGAGATATGTATCTCACCCCGTGTGGGGATTTGTGATTTCAGGTGACTCTTCGGACAGAAGAGAGCAGTCTCAGGGCAGGAGGCCCAAGTAGAGACATTTCTGCTTGACTGAGAGCAGCAGAAGGAGCTTGAAGGCTCAGTTGTGTTTTGTTTATGTTTTGTACCCTGGATAAGGGTTGTATAGTTCTGTAACCCTCGGTGAAGGCAGTCATTCTTTTGTATCACCACGGTGTGGTGAAAACTCTGATGTATATGGATGTACAGAACTATTATGATATGATATAAGATGAATTCCCTCCTGAATATCTTGTATACGTTTACTTATCTGTCTATGTTTATTTATGAGAAACTGGATCAGCAGGGGTGTATGTTATATGCCTTATCTAAATGTTTGCGTGACATATTGGATTCCATACATAGTGAATCAAGAAAAACGATTCTATGCTTCCGCTGAGTAATATTTAATGTTAATGAGACGCTAATATGATATTGTTAATGATAACACACCGGAGGCCTACGGGGGTGTTACAGGATCCATATATACCTACGAAAAATAAAAGAGGAGAAGGATCAGTATAGTGTACCTGAGGGGGTAAAACTGAGCGAACAAGTAGAAGAGGCTGGATTGCGGACCTCGACAGGAGTAGCTGACCGGGGAAGTAACTTTGATGAGCAGGGAGTTTTTGTTGTTATAGGGATAAGCACAGGGTTATGTCGGCAAGACCCAAGTATTGAGTCAGCCATTTCATCAGACCCGATGTGCAAGTAGTGAGTGCTTTCAGCAACACAATCAAAGCAAGCATCATATCGGATCTCAAAATCCTCATTTGAGGATGGTGAGGAGATCTCGGAGGAAGAATCCGAGGATGAAGAGAGGGACTCAGAATCTTTTGACAAATTTCAAGAGTTATGAATATTAGGGTTAGGAAGGTCAGGAGTCTTACGAGGGGGGGCATACCTAATCCTAGACTGGGAGATATCATTTTCTCTGGCCACATTTTTAGGAGGGAGTTTTGGAGTTTTAGATGTTTTTGGAATTTTGGACTTTTTGGAAGAAGAAGAGCCTCCGGAGTAACCACGCAGGAGTTTCTTCTCTTCTTCTTTTTTCTTTTCCTCTTCGATGGGGGAGACGCCAAAAATCCACCACCTAGCAGAGGGGGTGACGGTTTTCCGCAGTTGTTCCTCTTCTTCAGGGGTAAATTTCATAATTAAAAAGGAAAACCAACTACTAGAATTTAAGGACGCAAGCCGAAAAGAAAGGAGACGGAAGATTATGGAATGAAGTCCAGAAACAAGAATCAAAGGAACAAGAACAATAATGCCCAGAAGTTCAGAAACGGGAATTACGAAGAATAAATGAAGGCACGCGATTGGAATAAATTAAATGATGAATGCTATTGAAACGATAAAGTAAATGAGAGGGAGGAAAGTACCTGGTTTATGCGAAGTTTCTGGAGAGTTGGGAAAGGAAGAATGGCAGAGACGAGGGTGTAGGAAAGATTACAGAGAGAATGAAGGGAAAAATGCCCACGATGAATGCTGAAGGAAGTGACTCTTGAGGAAAAATTTGAAATATGAAGGAAAAAATGTAACCGCCAACTAAAACGAAACGGTGAGAATGATAGCTGGCATAATTGAAACGACACGAGGGTAAAGTGGTAAAACACAATGCGGAAGAGAGAGATAAAAAAGGAAAATGGGAGCCTTAAGTAGTGATTAAATCATGAACTGAAGCGACGTCTATTTTAATGCGCAGACTGCAATTGCAGGGGGTAAGGGATGACGTGTCTCTACAAGTCTATATACTTTAAATGAAAGGCTAAGAGAAGCTATCCGGGTAAATCAAGAAACAACCCGGTTCTCAGGAAAGCAAGTCTGTGACCGAGGTGCATGACATGAATACATCCTGGTCATCAAGAATACTTCATAACCGGGCTGGGGGGCAACTGTTATGGAAATAATAGTTGGGCTTAGGTGTAAGGCCCAATAGCAATTAACAAGTGTTTGCCCCTCAATCAGGAGATGTGGTCGTGGCTTATGACTAATTCAAAGGGAGCAGTTCCATTAGTTAAGATCATGTCCGATATTCCCGGACACTACTCATAATCAGTTGAGAGGTATGTGACTTATAAATACAGAGGAGTTGCAGCAAAAATGTACACACGTTCTAATTCTCTCCTTTCCTTTCACACTAAGCACACACCGCACACCATCTACGTTGTGTATTTTAACTGAGATCATCTTCTTCCTTAAGGTGTTTCATTCTCCATAAACACGTTGAGGGAGAAAGATAAATTGATCCGAGATTAAGTATCCAACGACCTTTGTTGGACATTTCCGTTCACTTTGAACGGAACAACTTTGTTCGTTGAACTTTTCCAGATTGAGTGAAGAACAATTTAATCGATTACTTGTAATATTAATCGATTACTGTGATGATTTAATCAATTACATTCAATTATAGAAGTTTGTTATAAATAGCTGTTGGGTCTTTTGTTTTGAAAGAACTTGATTTTGCGAAATACCCATTAATTACAAAAGCTCTCACAGTCTGAGAAAAAATATTTTGAGTTACATTGATCTTGTTTCAAAACCCAGAACTCATGCATCATTGATCATGTTGGTTTGAGCAAGTTTTGTCAAGAGTTTTTCAAAGAGAGCTGATTCCAAGAAATTGCTTACATTCAACCTGAGTTTGTTTGGTCAAATTCATTCATTCATCTTCTGAGGATCATGAGATTGTATCTCTCTTAAACTCTTGCAGTGATTTGATTGTTTACTTTTATTTCTTGTAAATTCTTAGATCAAAGAGGTTCTTTAAAGCTTTTTCTAGAGTAAGGTTCTCTAGAGGGAAGAACAAAATAGTGTTCTCTGGTTCTTGGTCATTAGAAGTCTATAAGATTTAAATTTATGTTTCTTTATCTAGGTTTGATAAAGGTGATCAGTTGTAAAAGCTTGTAAAGAACATAGTTTGATTTAGTGGAACTCTAACCTACTGTTGGTTGGAATAAACTGGATGTAACTTCTTTTATTGAGAGGTGAACCAATATAAATTCTTGTGTTGATTATTTTCTTTTAATCTCTTCTAACTATCTTAATCTGTGATTCTTTTGGTGAACCTATGATTTTTATATGTAAAAAAATACATTAATTTTAGTGTAAAAAATACATTAATTATTAGATCAAAATTAATTGTTACAAAATTTATTATATAAACTTATATGTGTATTAAATATACATTAATTCCAAACGAATTTTAATACTAAAAATTTGTTAGTTTGCTTTGGATTTTGTTGTAAAATTTTTTTTTGTAGGTATTTGATGTGGTTTTTGATGTGAAAATATATTCATAGGTATTTTTTTTTTTAGATTTTTTTGCCAATTTTACTCCACAAAAATTATTATTTTACTAAATCTTTTGATGATTTAAAATAATTAAAATTAATTTACTAAAAAATTATTATTTTATTAAATTTTATAATGAATTAAAATAATTAAAAATATGATGATTATTTGTTTATTTGTTTTTATGTATAAAAATCATAGGTTCACC
>PYAF01005605.1:556479-599433 GCA_007407185.1 Glycine tomentella
CTAAGCTTTTATATGTTTGTTATCTTATACTTGCAAATTGGTCAAACAATTTATTTATTATCAATAAATATAGATAAAAGTTATATTTCATGAATACTTTTAAGTCCTTGGTACAAATGTATCTTTTCTTAACAACTATCAATGTTGTTTACAACTAATAATTATTTTCTCAATGACAATAAACATGTTATAAAATGTATTTTTCCTCAATAAATTTAATGTTGTTAAGATAAAAATAATATACATTTTTAAGCAACTTTAGATGTTGCTATTATAAATGTAACTTTTGCCAACCACTTTAATATTTTTTGTTATAAAATATTATATTTTCCAGCGACCTTAAATGTCTTTGCTATAAAATTAGCTTTTCTAAACTAACTTCAAAGTCACTGCTATAAATGTAACTTTTGCCAACTAATGTGATGTTGGTATAAAATATTATATTTTCCAATGACCTTAATTGTCACGGCTACAAAATTAGTTTTTCCCAACTAATTTCAAAGTCGTTGCTATAAATGTAGCTTTTGCCTATGATTATCATGTTGTTGGTATAAAATATTATATTTTCCAGCGACATTTGAGGTCGCTGCTACAAAATTAACTTTTCCCAACTAAAAAAGTACATCTTCTAGCGACTTTAAATTTTGTTGGTATAAACTATATGTGTTGACAATGACAAATTTTTTTGTTACGATCAGGACCCTGTATTAGTGGGAGTAATTTATTTAAAAAATAAAAATTGATAATTATCATTATTATATGTGATAGTTGGATTCAAACACGAAGATAAGAGGTACAAAATATAAAGTTTTAAGATAAATATTTGCATTTTATTAAAATAAGAGGGTACATTTACTTATTCTTACATGTGAACTGGTAAGGAAGTTCAAATACATAAAATTAGGGGGTTCAAAATATAAAATTATGGGTGCAAAATATAATATTTTTTTGCATTTTATTAAAATAAGATGGTGTATTTACTTACTCTTACATGTGAACTGGTAAGGAAGTTCAAATACATAAAATTAGAGGGTACAAAATATAATATTTTAGGACAAATACTAGTGATTTTATTAAAATGAGGGAGTGCATCTGCCCACCCTGGATGCAATATAGATCCGTTGGTGGTTACGATAAATATAATTTTCTCTACGATACTGGTGTCGTTGGCAAAAAAATTTGAATTTGCAACAATCAAATGTTGTTGTGAAATGTCTATCGAAGAGAAAAATTGATGGAATGTTGGTAATATACTCTTTTGACACTTTTTTCCCCAATATATTATCCTCTATTGGTTAAAATTTAGACATAATAATATTGTTGCTTCTCTTAATTGGAATTATTATTGTGGGCATGTGATATGTTAGGTAAGAGTACGTGCTTTTGCAAATGTCCATGCATAGATCTATTTTTGTGACGCTGACTTATCATTCTAGTTGAAGTATCCTTTTGGGTCTCTTTTTATCTAACTAGACTATTTAAATAAGGCGCAAGTTAGATGTATCATCACTCCCACTCTTACTCTCATAAAA
This sequence comes from Glycine tomentella, assembly GCA_007407185.1. Classification (NCBI taxonomy): domain Eukaryota; kingdom Viridiplantae; phylum Streptophyta; class Magnoliopsida; order Fabales; family Fabaceae; genus Glycine; species Glycine tomentella. The sequence continues at coordinate 558,012 of PYAF01005605.1, forward strand.
CATTGCAAACTTTCAAACCTCCCTACCCAAAGGCAAAAGAACCTTGGTCAATTAATCCCTACCTCTCTCTAGTCCTATCCTCCTTTTATTCTTCACTTTCCCTCTTAATACTCTAACAAATCTCCCTCAAGATACATGCCACATGCAGAAGAAGTAAATAGTTGTCCCATATCCCATCCTTCCTAAATCCTAATTTATACCTTAGTGTAGGTCGAATGCCTATCTTAGAAAATTATGTTACCTAACAGTATTTGGTGTCTGTGTTTAACTTTTTTATTATTAGCTTTGGAACACACAAACCCTTGGAATGCTTGGAAGGGAAGAACATAGCATCTGAAGGAGGCTAGTGTGGGCAACACTAATTGCTGAAGGATCCCAAGAAAGTGAATGCAACTCTAGCTGAATGGCAAGGGGAATAATAGCCAAACCCTATTCAAACTAAAAATGCCAATATTCTTGCAACTGTTGTTTGCCTTTACCCACTGAAATACGAGGGGACCTGAGGAAAACAAAATGTGTTCTTTATGTCTTTATGTTATAGTCTATGTGAAAATTGTTAATTACTTTTTGAAATACTGTAGAGCCACATCCATCACCTGTTAATTAAATTTAACTTTTCTCCAAGGACCTTATCTATTGTGTTACTGCCTTGTCCCATATAACACTTCCTAAATAGTCTTTGGAGCTTTTGTAGGTAAGAATAAGTAACATTGTAGATAGGGAGGGCAATCCGTTTTGTACTTCTACATCTCCTTTGAGTTTAAATTTCCTTTTGTTTATGGCATGTTAGGATGAGATAGTATGACACGTTTAGTTAGTGACTTTCTTTATCTCTGTTAATTGCCTTCTCATTATGAAATACTTGCATTTTCTAGGGTTTTCATTCTGTCAAGCACCTCTCTGATGTGCAAGCTACTAGACTTCACTCTGGTACTTGATTTCTCACTTCCTATTTGAGCTTTTTTTCCCTTTCCTTTTTAATTGTTTTGTTTGAGTTTGAGTACCCATTTTGTATTTTTTCTTTTATTTTATTCCTTTTTATTTTCTTGTCCTATATGAGCTATGGTTTTTTGTGAGTTCTCAATATTTTATGAACCCCAATTTCTATTCATAAAAATTAGCCTTTGAAGTGAAATTCTAAGATTTTTTTATATGTCTCATTCTGAATTGATTCATACAAAGATAATGAATTAGTTGAAACAGGAAAATAATCTAAAATATTAAATGCTTAGTTACTTTGTATATTTATATTGAATTTGGCTAAATATTTGAGTAGGGTTTGATAATATATATATATATATATATATATATATATATATATATATATATATATATGAAATAGAGCAAGAGGAAAAGAAGACGAGAGCTGGATGGTTTAATCAAAATAAGTTTTCTATTTCCCCCTTTCATCTCTATCTCTCTTAATTATTCTTCTGCATTAATTTGCAACTGCTAAATCAGTTTCTTTCCCTATACTTCCTCCTTACCATCAACTGTACACTGCATGTTACTTTCTTAATGTTGCCCGTATGTCACCATTCCATGTTTTGTCTTTTTTAGTAAGTACTACTATATGTATTAACTTTCTCCTAACAAGAGAAAGCTATTACATGCCTATCCTCCAATGCACATTTTGGTGAAAATGAAGACAATGAGGATGATGAAGATAACGATCATATCGGATTGGATGTTATATGATATCTTGCTTAATTGTTTGAAAGAGGTGTGTTGCCTTAATATATGTTTATTGTTATTTTTTCTTATTTAGTTTCCATATCAATAACAAATGGTCATTCATTTTTTGTTTTATTAATGATGCAAGAGCACTTACTTTATGAAGAACAAAGTTTTTCTTTAGGGGCATGGTGGAAATTTCTGAATTATGTTGATAACTTAGGTTATATTAGCATTTTGAATTAAGTAGTAATAAAAAATTGTTATGATATTTTATTCTAAATCTGTTGTTATCATTGCCATTTAATTTGAAATACTTGGATTGTTATACAAGTCATTTTCTAACTTGATGGTTAGTTGCCTAATGGATGAGGAGATATTATACTTTTATTATCTTGTTTGTGTTAAAAATTAGATACGGATAAATTGAAATAATAATTCCTTATTTATTCATTCATCTATTTCTTCATTCACTTATTCACTCATATTTCACCTCTTAAATGAGGTATATTTATACAAGTAATGTTAACAACCTGAGCACAATATTGGAAATAATAATTCAAACTAGAAAACAATAATTCAAACTTATTCTTATCTATCTATTTTAACAACCTATTCTTATCTAAGAGAAAAAATAATTCACATTCAAATTTTATCTTCAACACTCCCCCTCAAGTTGGTGCATGAATATTGGTCATACCCAACTTGCCAATTGCTTCTTCAAACACTCTTCCAGGAATGACTTTGATTAGTAATAGGTTTAGGAAGTGCTTCAAGATAGTCCATAGCAGGTATTTCGGTTATGTTAGGTAGAAAGAGAATTTAGATACAGGAAGGGATTCAGAATAATCATATGTTCAATTCAACAGACTTCAGGGCTGGTTTGTGAAGAATTCGGAACAGTGCACCGAGCTTTACATCAATGACCTTCAAATGGAATACGTGCATGGAGAATTGAGATACGGGAAGGGATTCAGAACAATCACATGTTCATGTCAATAGACTTCAGGGCTGGTCTATGAAGAATTCAGAACAGTGCAACGAGCTTCACATCAACGACCTTCAAATGGAATATGTGCATGGAGGCATCAAAACTGAGGTACGAGAAAGATTCAAAACGTATTTCTGGAGACTTTAGAACGGGTGCATTGAGGCATCACAATGGTGCGTCAATACACGTAGGAAGACTGGTTAGAGGGAAGGAAGGTTGTAATTTAGCGAGAGGAAAGGGAAAGGAAAAGGGAGTGATTGGCGATGCAATAAGGTGAAGGTTAAAGAGGAGGTAGATGGTTGGGTATTTCAGAATCAGAATCAACCATCAAAGAAGGGAGTTAGGGATTTGAGAGAAATAAAAGTGGAATGCAAGTACTAATACGAGAAGATAAAGGAGATGTACGTTTGGGAATGTGAAGAAAGATAATTTGGATATGGAATGGGGGGAAAAGGACTCTAGTGGCCGCAGAAGAAACATGGCTATTATTCATGGAGGGTGCCATGACTCTGATACCATGTTAAAAATTAGATACGGATAAATTTGAATAATAATTCCTTATTCATTCATTCATCTATTTCTTCATTCACTTATTCACTCATTCATTCGCTCATATTTCACCTCTTAGATGAGGTATATTTATACAAGTAATGTTAACAACCTGAGCACAATATTAGGAAACAATAATTCAAATTAGGAAACAATAATTCAAACTTATTCTTATCTAGATTATTTTAACAACCTATTCTTATCTAGACTATTTTAACAATCTATTCTTATCTAAGAGAAACAATAATTCAAATTCAAATTTTATCTTCAACAGGTTGTTTCTTGTTGCTTTTAAGACATTGTCCATGCAATTTAGTCTCATTTTAGCTTGATATATAGGCAAGTAGTGGTACTGACCTACTAGGTAAGAAAAGCTAGTTAGATCACTTTCAGGGGATGGCATAGGGAACAATTGTATATTATGAATAGAACTTATGTGTTAGTTGTCTAATTGAGAATTGGTGTTGTTGTAATTTTAGAGTGGGACTTGAATATGTTCCCTTTCTACTTGGTCACTAGTGAGGAACATTTATAACTATAGTATCCTTAAAAGGCATTGTTAGAGTTTAGTTTGATATTTTCATTTTCATGAAAGGATTTGATCCCCTCACACTCACATATATAAATCTATATATGAGTATATGAATGTATGACTTTAATTTAAGCCTGGCCCATTTCAATTTCATGTTGTATATATTGTATTGTATTATCAACATTTGTGTAGTAGAATTTCTTTAGGTTTTTACAGCTTGGTTTGGTGGTGGTGGCGGTGGGGATTAGATACCAATTCCCACTGCTATAGAGATATATATTTGCTAACAATATATACGGAAAATTATAGCAAGGCTAAGATATTCTACTTCTTTCTTTCTTAGATAGATATAGATAATAATCGTCCCTGTCACTTATTTTGCAATTTGTAACATAAATTAAAAATGTATGGATTGCATTGCTTCATACCTTGATGAAAGAAGTTGTAATAACTTGTATTAAGTATTAACTAGTAATAGTACTTGCACTTAAACAAATAGTAATAGTACAATAAAATAAAATAATCGAATTAGAATGTACTACAAATGATAAAATAATTTATACATTTTAACTTGGCTTACTTATTTTATACTCATAAGTTGTTTGTTTGATCAAAATGTAACATAATTTGTTATTGTTGACATTATTCAAGGAAAATAACATGAAAAAATATTTATTATTCTTATAGTTTTTCATTAATTTTAAGGTATGAGATGATAGCCAGTAACGCATACAGAAAACTAAAAAAGAATTAATAATTCAAATTGAAGTCTTACATTAGAGATGTTCTTCTTCTTTTTAACATTTTAAATAATACTTATTTTTTCAATTATAAATATTAATTTTTAATTTTATTAGTATTTTAAAAATTAAATTAAATTATATATTTTAAAATAAATTCAAAAATTTAGATATTTTAAATTAAAATATCATTTAAAAATAATTATATATATATATATATATATGCAGGGAATTTCCTACAAAATGAATCCAATACAAAAATTTTCTACGACTTCATTCTGCAGGAAATGTCCTACAGATTTTATTCGTAGGAAACTCTGCAAGGAATTTCTTGCAATTTGATAATTGATAGAAACCAATTATCTACGAATGTTTTACCGGTGGAACAAAATCCGTAGGAGATCAATTTCCTGCGATTTTTTGTGAAAATTTTGCAACTAATAAGCAAAATTCTAGTAGTGTTTTCACGAAACCAAAGGGGAAACGTTCTATTGGCTAATTAACAAATCAACGAAGCTATATGGTGCAAAAGTGAGGGAGTACGAATTGCGCAAGGTGGAGTTATTTTTTTATGTGCAATTATTTAAAAAAAACAATAAACTAAATAAAGTTTAAAAGATAAAAATGTGAATATTTGATCCTAGATTCTATCTCACTAATTTTGGAATTATCTTATCAAAATTAAATAAACAATATCATCAAATAATTGTGGTTTTGTAAAATTATATAACAAAGTAAGTAGTTTTGAAAATTATTCACCAAAAATGAGTAATTTTGACTTTTAATATAGGTTATAATTATAATCAATATAAAAATAATCACTTTTATATATCAGTTACAGCTAAAATATAATTGTTGTAGAAAGTTATTTTTATATGTTGATTATAATTACAATGGATTCTGAAACCATCTAATTTAGTATATATATAGTTTTAAAAAAAGGGAAATATTGAAAAGTACAAAATAATTAAGTATTGTTTATCAAGTGAAATGCTGAACCGTCAGCTAGGCCAACTGTTTAACATTTTTTTTTTATATATAGAGTAAATTTTAAAAGAAAATACCATTGTGCATATTTGACGAAATAAGATTTGTACCAAATAACATTTTTCTTTTTGAAATACTATTTTATAGCAGTTGTAAAGGAAACCGATAATTATAAAAGAGAAATGCTAAAAAAATATTCTTTTGTATATATTCTCTTTAATTGGTTGAAATTTATTAAAAATGAAAAAAATGGTAAAATTTGGTGAATCTTACATCACATTTAATAATTTTGCTTCTGATTTTGTAACTTTCAATAAATTTTAACCAATTAAAAAAATATTTAAAGAAATGTATTAGACAGTATGTTACTAATAATCCTCTAAATATAAATATACCAAGAAAGCTCGATTATATAAGTGTGTGACGTACCAAAACTTTTAACACTGTGTTATATTTAAGATAAGATTAAACAAAGTTTTAATTAAAAATCAACAAATGGATGCATTAATAACATTATTCATTTTTTAATTCACTTTTGATTAGTAGCAATCAAGTGATAAGAATTCTTAGTTATTGTAGAAAAATGAATTAAAATTACAATTTTGAGTCATACAACCATAGTTACTATTCTCATAATTACTTGAAAACTCATGTGCATTTATCTTTAAATCTTAATCATTCAAATATAATCTAATGATTTATATTTGTAGTTCTCATTTTTCACGTTAATAACAGTTTTTACTTGATGTGCTGGCTTTGAATCCGTATCCATTTTAACAAAATTGTAATATAGAATCATAATTTATCATGCAAGCATTTATTGGATGCCTTTTTTCACATATTAGAATGGATAATTACTTTTCGGTGGTCTATTTTTGAATATTTTTTAATTTGTTCAACTATTCGTTCAAAAATTAGAACAAAATCAATTACTATCTTTTCATTTATCTCCTTATCTCTACTCTAATTCTTAAAACCTTATTCACTTACTATTTTATGTTCCCTTTTTAAGTCATTTTTAACTAATTCACACAAATTTAAAACATTTCTTCAAATTATATGATAGTTTTTGTAAATATCTATTGAAAATTTCAAAGTTATCTAAATCAACATCAACATCAACATTAATAGCATCACAACTAGAAAATGCGCTTTTAACATCGATTATTTTGGCCTTTCCACATTGATTTTTTTCGATGTTGAAACCACCGACATCAAAAGTCTGAACGTTAATATCAATTTTCAAAAATCGATGTTAACAAAAGTAGGCAACATCAGTTTTTTAGAAAAATCGACGTCGTCAAATAAGAAATAAAAAGAAAAAATGTTTAAAATGAATAATTCAACATCAAACCGATGTTGTTGTGATATAACAACATCAGTTTTTCTTGAAAATCGATAAATCGATAAATCGATGTTGTGTCATGTTCTCAGCAACATCAGTTTTCAGTTAAAATCGATGTTGTTACATAAATTAGCATCGGTTTTTACTTAAAACCAATGTTTTTTTAATATACTATTTGTTTTATTAATTTAACCAAATTTTAACCTGCAAATGAAAAAATAGACATCCAGGCAATTTCAAAATTTAGTACCATTAACATCATATGTGAATATTTGAAGTCAATATACATTAAAATGATTGTGTTTACGTGATTGTAATTTTAAATTATTTCTACAATTGTTTACAAATCCCTTAATGACCTAATATTTGATTCCTAACTCTAATATAAAATGTATAACAAAATACTACATGACATAATAAAACATAATTTAATAAGTATAAATAAAAACGAGTATAACAAAATACAAATAGTGTTGAATTGGACAATTACCATGTCCCAGTTATCCCTGAAGCCTCCTTATACTATCGTCGACATTCAATGCATAACATAATAGCCACACTCAGTGCTTCCTTTTTGCTTATTACACTAAATTCAATAACATAGTCAAATTTCAACGAAAATTAGTGTAAATAGTAACAAAAGTTATTTTGAAGACATAAACCATTATTTAAATAACTTATTTTAACCGCAATTCATTTACTAGTAGCATTCGATTTAGTTCCTTGAGTATCGTGGACTCCCTTCAAAGCACTGCTTAAGAGAAACATGCATGTATATTATACAATTAACATATTCATTGTCTTAGAAATAATAAAGCAAATGTGTTACAAATTACAACTTACCTGTTAATAATCCCTAGCTTTCAGGTAGTTATCTGGCTTATTATGCAACAAACAGAACCACACAACAACATTATCCTTAGGACATATAATGATCAGTTGCCAATGTGCACTGCATTGGAGAACATGAAGTTATTATACTGCATACATTGTTTTAATTCATTTGTACAGTTTTACTTACCCATTCAAGTACGCTGCAAGGTAGACATGTTTCTGTGAACTCTGCATCCATTTCTTAAGATATTCTTCAGATTCAAATTGCGATTGCCCAGATCTCTGTATGGACTATGGCTCAATAATCCATAGACAAAGGCAATATCCGATTGCGGACATAACTTATTCATATGACTATTGTTTTGAAAATAAAGTCAATTATGCATGAATATAAAACAATTAGTCATGTAATGGTAGTTTATGTAAAGTGACTTAGAGAATCCACAACTATAAAATGGAGATGTTCAAACATTGATCGCCGTGGATTATTAACTTCGATCCATCTAATTAATAACTCAGTGATACTCACAAAGTTATTCCATGCATGAAAACTTCACTTTTTCGTTAAAGGTGTGGTCCTATCCCATTTAGGAAGACATTTTTTTACAATGGCTTCATATGTAAAGGTTAAGTCTCTTATCTTAAATTTGACGAAATTTCGGCATCATTTCGCTTTGATCTCCAAGTACATGACATGAAAGCGGTGACATGAGTTCCACCACAGTCAAGTATGCACTCAGAGAACAAAGTGAAATGCATTGTACCGAAATTTCATCAAATTTAAGAAAAGAAACTCAACCTATACATATGAATCTACTCTAAAAAAATGATTCTTCTCAAACTGTCTAAATGACAATTCAAGAATCAATACAACGATTAATCCAAACTGTCCGGAAGAATCAATGTACTAATTCTCGAATGGAAAACTAAGGTTCACTCATAATTAACATCAATCGTATATATAAAGCACTAGTCATTAATCAGGAAAACGAAGAGGAAAATTCATGGTCTTTGTGATGAATTATGAAAGACATTCGTACCCGTGATGATCTCTGTGAAATCTCCAACAATGAAACTCGTGATGCAGATGCAAATAGCAAAAGGAAAAGTGTCTGCAAGTTACATTCAAATGAAAATTAAGGATTCACATACTGCATACTAATTCAAATGAAAATTAAGGGCTCCCTTGTGGAGTGTGTGGGAATGAATTATGGTGTGGCTACTAGCTATAATACCCATTGATTCATTCCAAAGTAAAAATTTAATAACATATACAAAACCTTTAGACAAACGCCAAGCTTGTAGCTTACAATCTTTTCATGAAAAGAAGAGACTCCTATGAAGTTCAAGGCCTCATACACATGCATCCTTCTCTCCTCCCATGAAATTTTAACCACTTCTCAAAGTGGAGAAAGTGGGATATGCTCCCTATGATTTTCCGAAATAAAGCTACTCATATGCTGCCACAAACTTCTACTTGCATATATATATATATATATATATATATATGTGGCTTATCAGTAATCAAGAGTTGTAACATTAATTAAACTATAACTAGAGGGTAGTTAGCTGTTTTATTTAGCAACAACACTTTACTGCCAACTCATTAAAGAGACTAGGCTTGTTATTTGTTAATACATACTTTAAGTTAATTAGATTTGTCTTAGAGGGTGCAAACATAATGTGTGTTAGACACAGGGGGAGCTTGAAGAGGATCAAGATGAGGAGGCTCTTTAACTTAGATAAGTTTTAGCTTTTTACATGCCATTAAATTCAAAACATATGTAATTTGTTAGTTGGTCAAGAGTTTCATCCTATGATCCTTTGCATTGCATAAACATCATTCATTGGCATGCATTCATGGTTTTTTTTTTATCAAGTCACATGTATTGTGAAAAAGCTTAAGGTTTTCATGTTTGCATAAAGAAGCCCAGTACTCATGATTAAGTTTTGGAAAAATAACCTTTTACACCGACTTAATCGATTACCAGAATTTGGTAATCTATTACTTAAGCCATGTAGAACTAATTAATCGATTACAAGGTAACAGTAATCGATTACATAGTACAAAACACATAATAGGTTATTCTTGTGTTAATCGATTATCATCTAATCGTAATCGATTACTTGACGCGTTTTGGAAAACAATACTTTATGTGTTAATCGATTACTTGATGATTTAATCAGTTACTTTGTTCATATATCTTTTCCAGAAAGTTGAAGAACATTTTAATCGATTGAATTTGTTTTTAATCGATTACATTGGTGGTTTTGATTGATTACATTGACGATTTAATCGATTACATTCAGTTACAACAGTTTATTATAAATAGCTGTTAGGTCTTTTGAAACTAAGACATATCATTACATTACAAATTTTCATAGTTTTCAAAAGCCTTCTGAAGTGAGAAGAGATACTATGAGTAACAAAGCTCTTGTCCACAAATTCCAATATTCATGTTTCATTGAAAGGTTTTCTCTTGGACAAGATTTTAAGAAGCTCTTGAAGAGTTTGGTTTGAAACTTATTTGCTTTCAACCTTGATCAAGATTGGTAATCATATGCATTCATATACTGTGGATCATCAGGTTGTTTCTCTCCATTAGTTTCTCTGTGTAATTTGTTTTTACATTTCAGCTTTTAAGTTGCTATTTCAAAAGGGTTCTTTAGGCTTGTCTAGAGTAGGTTCTCTAGAGGGAAGAGTAGAGAAGATTTCTCTATGTCTTGATCATTAGAAGTCTAATAGGATTTTAGATTTCAGTTCTTTATCTAGGATTGATAAAGGGTGATCTTTTGTAAGCTTGTAAATAACTGATTTTGTTAATAGTGTAACTCTAACCAAGGTTTGGTTAAAAGATACTGGATGTAACTTCTCTTGTTGAGGGTTGAACCAGTATAGCTCTTTGTGTTAATAACTTTCTCTCAACCTCATCTTTTTGTCATTAGTTGCTAGTGTTTTAGATAATCATTTGAATATGAACAGATAAATTTTTTCTGCTATTGCTTTTTGTGAAGGGTGGGTCTTGATTGACTGAAAAGTTGTTATTCAAAACAGTGACCTTGGGATACAATCCTAAATCCACTGATTGTTTTAAATAAATTTTAAAGATCCTGTTTTAACCAATTTATCCCCTCTTGGTTAATTGTGTGTTCATATTGTTTTCAATGTGTCCCGGTCTTACATCTTCTGCGGGTGTTTTATTCACTTCCTAACATTCATAAACATGCAAGTAGGGGTATGGTTGGGTCAAGTTGGATTGACTGCAAAATGAGACCAAACTGATTAAAAAGCTTTAGTTTGGGTCATTTGGACTTGGCAAATTTTTAAGGACAAACCAAACCAACTCAATCAAACTCAGCTTGGTTCATGTATGATCATTAGGTTGACATATTCATGGTGGGTGTGACAGTAAAACTACTCATGGAGAGTTGTAGGGAGTAGCAACAGGTTTTCAAAGATCATGGATTTGGTACCATTAGGAAAAATTAACACAATAAGGAAATGACAACGGCCTAAGGTGATGTCTCTAAATCTACTAGTTTGAATAAACCTATATATATATATATATATGTATATATCAACTTTGCCTATATCAACTACTTGCAATTCTAATTTCTGTTCACAATGGCAATTCTAATTTTTCATTTAAGTCTATTATTATTTTTTTAAAGCAATATGCTTATACATGAATTTCCACTCACGAAAATTAAGTCGTTCACTCAGTTATTTTAGATTTAAATTTTTCAGTTGAATAGGCCATTTTCCTTATTGTAGTTATTTATTTTATTTTAATTTTGTATAAATTCTTTCTTGCTATATTTTTTCGCTAACCTCGGTACTTACGGTTTATTGTAGTTTGTTCTTTTTCCTTTATGTAAGATAAATTTCCTACAGATAAATCGTTATTTGATTCAGAAATTACCAAGACTGAAAGAAAGAACATGAAGAATAAGAAACAAGAAACCAGTAAGCTACCAGATGAATCTTCTTCTATTGATTCTCCTTCACCAGAAAAGCCACTTGTAATTGATATTATGGCTGATAGAGGAGGAGAAGGAAATAGACCACCAAGGAGGACTCTTGGTGACTATGCTTATCAACAAGGACTAAAGCATTACAAAAACATAGTCATTCCTCCTTTTAGTAACAAGGTTGTGGAATTAAGGTCAACATTGCTCAGTCTAATTGGTTCACACCCTTTTGCTGGAATGGATCATGAAGATCCATCCACACATTTGTCTACCTTCATGGAGCTATGCAGTACCATAGGATCTTCTGATGAAGATGTCGAAGCTGTCTACCTTATAACTTTTCCGTTCTCCTTGGCAGGTAAAGTAAAGACATGGCTCTAATCACATCCAAACAAAAGTCTCAACACTTAGGAAGAAGTGGAGGAAAAATTCATTATGAGATTCTTTCCCCTATCCAGATTAGTTAGTGCAAAATCAACCATTGCTACTTTTTTCCATGGGTCTGATGAACCTCTATGTGAGACATGGGAGAGATTCAAATCTTTACTGCAGAGGTGCCCAAATCATAATTTTGATGATACTGCACAACTACATATTTTCTACAGTGGTTTGAGACCTCAGACAAAAATGATTCTTGATGCCTCAGCTGGAGGTACTATTTTGTCTAAGAGCCCTGAGGAAACAATTGTAATCATAGACTCCATAGCAACACGTGATTATCAAAGTCACCATGGTAGGTCTCCGGTTCAAAGGAAAGGTATAATGGAGCTGGATACTCAGAATGCAATTTTATCTTAGAATAAACTCTTAACTCAACAAATAGGGGCCTTAACAAAACAGATAGGTAAACTTCCTCAACAATTTCATGACGGTGGATCACAGAAAATGCCCCAAACTCTTGAAGTTCAACAAGTTCTAAGATGTGATTTCTGTGGCGATGATCATCAGAATAACCACTGTTCATCACCTGGAGATTGCCAACAGGAAGAGGAGACCTATTATTTGTAGAATCAAACCAGACCTAAACAGAACTTTCAAGGAAATTACCAAGGCTACAGAGGTGGTTCAGGTTCAAATTAGCCTTATGGCTGGAGGCAGCAAAATAATAATGCATATTCTTATGCAAGTCCTTCTAACAACTCTTATGCAAGTCCTTGAAATAGGGGTTCACAACAACAACAAGCTCAGCATGATAAAATCTCAAAAATAGAAGATACTCTATCTTAGTTTATGTAGATGTCCATCACAAATCAGAAGAACATTGATGTTTCCATAAAAAATCTTAAAGTTCAAGTTAGACAACTTGCAAAACAACTGTTTGAGCATAGAACTGGATCCTTTTCTGCAAACACACAGTTTAACCCAAACAAACAATGCAAAGCAATTATAATAAGGAGGGGGGCTATGGTTGGTTTGAAGGATGATGGTGAGAAAAATGAAAATGAAGGAGTAGTAGAAAAGTATGATGAAAAGAAAGGAGTTGAAAAAGAAAAGGAGAAAAATGATGAAGTGGTGACTAATGAAGAAGTGGAAGAGAAAGTGGTAAGTAAAGAAGAGAAGCAGAAATCAAAGAAATAAGCAACTGACAAAGGCAAAGCTGTACTAAATCATCCACTAGTTCAACATCTTCCTTATCCACATGCTCCGTCAAAGAAAGCTAAGGAAAGACAATACAAGCGTTTCTTAGACATTTTCAAACAGCTACATATTAGCATTCCTTTTTCTGAGGCATGGAGCATATGCCAATATATGCTAAATTCCTTTTTCAGATTGTCTCCAATAGTTAGATGCTTTCAAGGAAATTCCTTACCACCAATCTCTCTTTGAAAAATTGAAAGAAGAAAAGCTAAATGAAGAATCAAAGATGGAGCTAAAAGTATTACCCCCATATTTGAAATATGTTTTTCTTGCAGGTGATTCACGAAAACCAGTTATCATTAATGCAAATCTTTCTGAAGAAGAAAAAAAGAGACTGGTGAAAATTTTGCAGGAGAACAAAGAAGCCATTGGCTAGACCTTATCATACCTTGCAAGTATCAGTCCTTCTTATTGTATGCATAAAATTTTAATGAAAGAAGATTATAAACATGTAGCTCAGCTACAAAGACACCTCAATCAAACCATGAAGTAAGTTGTCAAATAGGAGGTAGTCAAGCTATTGGAGGTTAGAATGATATATCCTATTTCAAATAGCTAATGGGTAATTCCTGTATAGGTAGTTCCAAAGAAAGGTGGTATAAATTTTGTAAAGAATGAGAAAAATGAGCTTATTCCAACTCGTATTGTTACGAGCTGGAGAATGTGTATTGATTACAAGAAGCTCAATAAAACAACCAGAAAGGATCATTTTCAATTACTATACATGGACCAGATGCTGGATAGACTAACAGACCCCCAATTCTATTATTTTCTTGATGGATACTTAGGATATAATCAAATCAATGTTAATCTTGAAGATCAAGAAAATATAGCTTTTACCTGTCCCTTCGGTGTTTTTGCTTGCAGGAAGATGGCTTCGGTATTTGTAATGCTCCTGCTACATTTTAGCAATGTATGCTTGCTATTTTCTTTGATCTCATTGAGAAGACTATTGAAGTATTCATGGATGACTTCTCTATCTTTGGTTCTTCTTTTGATTTATGTCTTTCTAATCTTGACATTGTGTTGAAACAAATCTTGTGCTCAATTAGGAGAAATGCCACTTTATGGTGACTGAAGGAAATGTATTGGGCCATAAAATCTCTGTTCATGACTAAAGTTGACAAAGCCAAGGTGGACGTCATTGAATAATTGCCTTTGCCAACAAATGTCAAAGGCATTAGAAGCTTTCTAGGACATGTTGGGTTTTACAGGAGTTTCGTCAAGAATTTTTCTAAGATTGTCAAGCCTTTGAGCCATCTCTTGAACAAAAAAGTTTCATTTCATTTTGATGAATTGTGTTTAGAAGCTTTTGATACTTTGAAACAAAAACTAATTTCTGCACCCATAATCACTGCCCCAAACTGGACAATTGAGTTTGAAATAATGTGTAATGCTAGTGATTATGTTGTAGGAGTAGTTTTGGGTCAAAGGAAAAATAAAGTTTTCCAGGTCATACATTATGCAGCAAGGTGTTAAATGAGATCAAATTAATTATACAACAATTGAAAAAGAATAGCTTGCGGTTCCAATGATAATTATTTGATTCATCATTCTCATCAAGTTGTTTACTTGTATCTGGGAAGCAGTGTTCCGGAGTGGTTGGAATATACAACAAAGGATTATATAATTATTGATTTCTCTACTGCTACACCTATCCCCCAGTGGGGCTTCAGTTTCTGCTTCATTCTTGGTAATTACCCAAAGACAAAAAAAGTTAGAAGTTTTTCAGTTAAAATCATAGTAAGTGATGGTGAAGGTGAAAGTGAAGGAGAAAAGGAAAGTGTCAGAATATACATAGATTATAATGGTTGGGAAATTGAATCAGATCACATATATGTGGTTTATAATACAAAATGTTCTGCCTTCCTAAATAGGAGAACCAAAATTCAATCAAGGCTTAAAATCGAGGTTTCAAAGGAGGTACAAACCTACGAAGGAACTCATGATGCACTGCTGCAAGAGGTTTTTAAAGGATTTGGAGTCAGCCCAATAAGCGCCTCGGCGTTAAGAGTTTCGTTCAACAAATGGAATTGTGTGATTCAATGTCTCAATTTAATTAAACATATGGAATTGAGCTGTGTTTCATATCATCCCAGGTTTTCCTTCCTATGGTTTACCACAAAATCTTTTATTTATAATAACTTAACTGGTTAAAGTTAAAATATATATTCAAGTTATTAGCGTGTAATTTTTACTAAGAGAAGTAGTATACAAGCATACTCAAAACTACCAAGGAAGATAATATGCATGGACAATTATTAGTAAGGAATATGACCCTTATCAATTTGATGATAAATATGGCAATTTTCAAGAAAGTAATACACATAATTACTGCTGGGAATCTGTCTGCTTGTAGATTTAAAGGATTTGTATGTAAAAGTTTGAATCAGCCTGCTTGTAAATTTAAAGGATTTGATATGTAAAAGTTTTGGTCTTATGCTGTATTGTATTTTTTGCAGGGAAGTAGACAAGAAAGAAGTTTGTTCCTTTGTACATCACCTTCTTTACCAATTACCACTTACTGGAACACATAGAATTGCTCAAGTTGTGGCACTTTCCCTTGGCCCTGACATTCTTTTCAATATTGATCCATACATAACCTCACAGTGTTTAATGGTCTTCATGTCATAAATTCTTGTAAAATATTCAAGGTAAGACAAGAGCTTCTTACCCTGATTTCCTCAATCCGACATGACAAACAAAAAGAAAAAGTAATTATTGGTTTCAAAAATTAATTTAAAGCAAATATTCTTTATAATTTAATTAAAAAGAAAAATTATTTGTTAGCTTAAGCAATATTTTATATAATTGAAAAGGGTTAATTAGATGAGATATATAAGAAATTTTTATTTTTTGAGGTACTTAAATTTGTAACAATTTAGTGAAATTTCAGTTGTAACAATTTTTTGAGATTATATAAATTCTTGGCACTCGAGGGACGGACAAGAAATTTCAGTTGTTTACTTCTGGGCTGGCTACACACCAAAGGACTATCCTTCAGAATCAGTGAAATGTAGCTTTTCACGGTTGTAATTAAGATTAAGTAAGAAACCATATTATATTATTCAGTCCATCGTGTTTAATTTTAAGGTTAAAGATATGGCTTGTTGCTCATGTAAGTTCAATTATGTTCAAAGAGAAGATTAAACCAAATAAGCTATATAAAAGATATGGCTTGTTACGCTTGTAGCTCATGAATGTTCAAGTGTTCAATTAATCTTATATTAGGTGTACAGTCCTTAAAAATTATGTGAAGAAGAATGGAATGAAATAGAAAAAAAATGTTCATTCTTAAGTTTATATGTTTCGTTGAAAATGAACAAAATCTTTATTGTTTGGGTTATAATCTTATTTTTAAATTTATTGGCAAATTTAAATACATAATACTTTTTTAATAAATAATTCGAAAAAAGGGATTGTTTTTAAAATAATTTGAAATCTGGGGTTGTCAAACATGTCCAAATTAAACATGTCCAATTTGGGCGTGATTACTTCCGTCGTTAACTTGGTCGCTAAATGTTTGCGACCACAAATTCCGTCGTAAAATGTGTTAGTGACTAAAATAGAAACTGAAATTAGCATATGACTTTAAAATAAATTTTTTAATTTACACTATAATTTTTTTAATATTTTAAATTAGTGTTGTGACCACAATATTGTGATTTTTAAATTTTTTAAAATTGAAATCATTTAAAAATTTACAGTATAATTTTGACAAATAGATATACCAAAAAAACATTACCTTATTTGGCAAAAAAAGAATGTGTATAAAATAATATATATATATATATATATATATATATATAATTACGAACACTTTTGTAAGTTTATTTTAAAAACAACTCTCATTTCTCATTTTCTGCTCATATGTAGAGGAAACCTAAAACTATGGTAGTCCTACTTGCGGAACCTATTATCTCCTCTGTCTAACCTAAACCTTAATATATAAATCTAGTTCTTAAATAGATAGGAGAAAAATGGAGAATGTGAAAGGGAAAAATACGATCAAAATCTCATCCATTTAATTTTTAACTTTTGTTTTCTTTTTAGGATTCAATTTTCTTTGTCTCTTTTATTTTTGCTTTGAATAACAAATACACACTACTCTAATCTCAAACCAATACAGATAACAACTATAAATTAAGGTGGAGCTTCATTTAAATGTTTTTTTTATTTTCATTTCCAAAGAAAATAAAAAATAAGAGTAAAAATTATTTACTTTTTAGAAAACATTTTTCTAAAAATATTTTTAAAATGTGGTCCAAAACTGAAAACAACAAATCTAACTAATAATTTATATATATATATATATATATATATATATATATATATATATTAGATTAAAATACCCCTTATGCTCCTTAATAAAATTTCTATTTATTGATAAAAGAAATCAATAAGAGACCAAAGAAAAAAGATGTCGTCATCTTAATGTGGGACATAACTTTCATAAGTTAACATGGTACTATTTTTGGTTTGATTTGAAAACAAAATTGGTAATACATTTCAAATTGGTTTGTAACGCATGCATAAATTTTGAGTTCGAGTGAATTTCGAGCGTGAAAACTTCAAACGGTCATAACGTTTTATAGAAATGTCCGATGGAGGCATACGATATGTCAAAACTCTCAAAATTCAGATAAGTAATTAAAAAAATAAAAAATAATATTAAATTAACTAATTAAATAATTAAAAAAGTAAACAAAAAGGAAATTTTTGGATGATTGAATCCTAAATCCTAATTTTGAAGCACTTAAAGGCATTTTTGGAAAAACTAGTCGACCAAATCCCTTTTGGATATTTGCTTAGGCTTTCTTCTCTCAATTTTGAGAGCTTTGACACAAACCACGCCTCAATCGGACATTCCTATCAAAAGTTATGACCGTTTGAAGTTTATGTACACTGCGCCTCAAAATAACACGTGTCACAACCATGTAAAATACGTCTAAATTTTATAAAATAATATATATATATACACATATATATATATATATATATTATTTTATACACATTCTTTTTTTGCCAAATAACCCATATAAGGTAATGTTTTTTTGGTATATCTATTTACCAAAATTATAATGTAAATTTTTAAACGATTTCAGTTTAAAAAATTAAAAATCACAAGTGAGATACAACCCTTCAAAGATGGTTTGGAAACCGTCATTGAAAGTTTTGACTTTCGACGATGCCGGCTACATAGACGGTTGTATAACCGTTGTTAAAAGGCACAACCAACCATCGTAAAAAGTGATTTTTTTAGTAATGAAGGAATTCATTGATCTTGGAAGAAGGACAACAATGTGAATACACTTGCAAGAGAGACAGGACTTAAATTTTTGATGAAGAGGCAATAGGCCAGCTGCTTTGCTTCCCACCTTGTGACTTTTCTTTTAGCATGGCAAGGAATTGGTTACGGGTCATGTGAACAAATATGACCACTCTTACTCAAATCTGGATGACCTTTCTCCTGACTAATATCCTTCCAAGTGATCACAACTCATATATGACTCTACCGAAATGTCAACTGGTCTACGGTTTCATGGAGCAGATCAGTGTTTATATGACCTAATTAATTTCAAATGCCTTCCATCATTTTGTCATTACAGAATCTCCTAGACATCCAATGGACCCAGAAAATTCATACAAAACACTAGGTTATCCAACCTTAATAACAAGTCTATGCAAGTTCTATGGAGTGTCGGTCATAGCAACAAAACCCATCTGACCTCCCACCAACTGATCATTCATTGAAAACTATTGCATGCCAAGGCAGGTTCAACAACTAGAGCAGTTTCAGCAGCCTCAGCTAGCACTAGATGCTCCACTACCACCACAGTAGCAGTCGTCATTGGAATTCATCTTAGCACACCTCTAGAGGATGGAACTCCAGATGCATGCACACATACATGTGTCATTTGGCTAATCAACAGGCAGCCAACCACAGGGGCCAAATGCAGTTGAATGACAAATTTTACCACTTGGCCTACCCCAGAATAATTTAGAACTATTGTTGCATGGCTTCCTGATAGGCCTATTTTTAGGAGGAGGCAGGTCCTGCGGATGACCAAGGAGCTACACATGACCAAGGAGGAGGAAGAGTAGATAAGGACAAAGGCATGGCAGATCCTGTTGATTATTTAATTGGAGGAGATCGAGCTCCTTAGCCATGATCGTCAAAAATTCATGAACTTGTCTTTATGTTTCTTTATTGCTTTGTAGTTTAAACTTCAATACTTTGTTTCTTTATTTGCTATTTTTTTATTTTTGTTTGGATATTTATGCGCTTTAGTGATTTTGATTGGTTTATGCGTGCACTTTGATACGTGTACACATAGGTTTCCCTTTTTTTGTAGTGCATATTATTGAATAGTTTTTTTTTGTTAGCGTAGTTGTAGAATATATATAACTCTTTTTGGGACTTAAAAATAAATTTATCTTGGACATAACATGTTTTGGAAAGAATCAGTAGCTGGTGATTTTGAAACTTGCTTTGGAATTGGATCAGAACACATCAAAGTTAGTTTTTGAAACATTGAGAATGAATAACAATGAATGGCTTTACCAAATACCAAATGAATTCAGATGTTTTTGCATGGAATTGATAGAGAACAACTTTCAAAACACTGATTTGATTTGATCATGGAAACAAACCTTAAGCTTTAGTGACTGTGTTCAACCACAAATTGTATATTGAGTGTCCTCACTCATATGTTTCTACCTATGCAAGGGTATGATTTAGGCATTGTTTCTTTCTTGTACATTTTAAGCCATTGGCCAAAAAGCTATCCCAATTTATATTGTTTTACCATTTGCAAGCCCTTTGAGCCAAACACTTGATATTTGTTGGAACACTAACCTAAGACAAAAGTTTCCTACCTTACCTTAGGTTAGGAGAGCAAAGGTGTTTTGTTGGAGATTTCTATCATTTGGTAGCTAATGTGATGTAAATACTTTTTATTTAAAATATGGTTATTCATGTAAATTAAATATTGTATAGAAAAGAAAAGAAAGAAAAGAAAGAAAAAAAAGAAAACGAAAAGAAAAAGAAAAGTTGTTTGTAAATAAATAAATATATGAATTATGTACATTATGTTCTAAACTGTACAGAGCTGTTGTAAATTTTATAAGTTGGGATGTTGGTATAGGAAGTATTCATGACTTGGTAGAAAAGGGAAGAGATAGGAAGTAATGATTCATTTGAGTTGCTAGCTTGTTTATATGTTTGCTCTCCTATTCTCAAGTTATTTTTGAATATCCAAAAAAATCAATATTTCTTTTAAGCAGGGTCCAACCCTAAAAGTCATTATGATCCATGATGATTATATACTTTATCTATGATTTGATGGGAAATGAATTGCAAAATTGAATTATGACATATCAGTGTTGGAATTGAGATGAAACACTTACTTGTGTTAGAATTATACACCTTTGAGAGGTTTTCCTCTATTCGAGTGAACCAAGTGTTTTCTCTGATATTCTTTAAGAACAAAATATGAATTGATCTTAATCTTATTTGGTTTTGTGAATTTCATCTTTTATGCTTTCATTTCTCATTGTTGAGGGTTTGCAAATGTTGTTCTGATCACTTTGGAGGTTGATTCTTTACAAATCATTTTCATAGTTTTTGGTGTAAAAGTATTGAAGCATTTTTATTTTATACTTATACTTCTGTTATGCGTTGTTTTATTTCTATACTTTGCTTGGGGACAAGCAAAATTCTAGGTTGGGGGTTGATAAGTGTCATATTTTAGTTATTTTTGGGATTATAGCACTTATCTTTTGATTTTAATAGTTTTCTTATAAACTTCCCTTAATTCTAGTTATTTTATATTTTGTACATTTATAAATGTTGTTGTTTAAATATGGAAGATTCATCCATGCATTTCGTATGTTTTGGTGGTTATTTGTCAGATCCAAAACCAAGCCAAGATGAAGGGCAAAAGGGTCATTTTAGAAGTAAAGTGCCACTTGCCAAGGTTAACAATCAACTCGCTTGGGCTAGTGAGGTTACTCCAGCCTGAAGTAACCAGCTAGCCTGGGCAAGTGACATTACTTCAGCTTGAAGTAACCAACTTGCCTGGGTGAGTTGGTCTGGCACCTCTTGCATTGTTTTACTTAAATGCAATGCAAGAGGAAATGCAAAAGAGAGGAGGAGAATCCAGAGGCAGAAGAACATGAATATAGGAGAGAGAAGAGAGAAAAGTAGAGATGGAACTACAAAGAAGTGACTGTGGATTGCATCATTCATCATTTCTTCTGTTGATCTTATGCTCTACACAATGATCAACTAGTTTTTCCAAAGGACTGGATGTAATCTTCGTACCCTTATATATCTCTTTTGACTATATATATGAATCGTTTCTACTCATTATTGGTGATTTCACTCTATTCGTAATGTTTAAATCTACTTGATCACTAGTTTCATGAAATTGGATTCCAAGTTTCATTGGAAAGTGCTCTTAGAATTTGAACTGAATGAATTTACTCTTTATGTTACGTTGCTAGCAATAGAGCATAGCGTTTTGATTGCAAATAGCTCGAGATTATGATTGTAATGTCGGGATATTTACTTTATATGCGAGGAATCGATATTCGGTAAATATTCTTAGGATTCTTGAATGCGAGGCATCGATTTAAGGTGATTCAATGTATGCATCAATGATGTTAGAATGATTCATATGTATTAATATCATTTGGATGTTGAGGATATGAATGATGAAATCCAATCCTATGTTTCTCTTGAATTAATTAAATTCATTTTTTACTTGTTTCCGTAATTTTTCGTATTTTTGACTCACTAATTCCGTTATTTCCCTATGGAGACGATCTCTTTTATTAAATCTGTAACTTGCGACGTCATTGGTACGCTTGCCAATAGTCTAATATAGACCTTGCAGTCGATACAAGAACTTCTATCTTCTCTTCTAGCCATAAAGAAATCAATTTGATTATAATTTTGGCCACTATCGTAAGTGATAAGATAGGATTCCCTTCTTCGGATTTGCTAGCATCAAATTATAGGCTAGTGCAAAGTTCAAGATACCTTCTCCAGTCTCATTTCTCGTCCCATAGTCAAAACCTCCATGAATTCTATCAAAACCTCCACTGCTCTTACCAACATGACCATGTAGATCTCTTCCTAAGAAAATCTTCTCTCATGGTATCCCTCTCAAAACCTCCTCTAGGTCTTCCCAAAATAAGTTCTTATCATTTGATTGTAGTCCAACTTGGGGTGCATACACACTGAAGATATTTAAAATTAAATCACCCATTACAAGCTTAATCAGCATAATCTTGTTTTCTTTCCTTTTGATGTCAATGACTTTGTCTCTAAAACTTCTATTAATCATAATTTCAACACCATTTCGACTCTTGTGTACACATGTATACCACAACTTGAAACCGGTACAATCCACTTGGCATTTTCTCCAACCCACTTAATTTCTTGCAAGTAAAATAATATTCATTTTCCTTCTAGCAAAAACATCTACTAACTCCCTCAGTTTACCCGTTAAGATTCATATGTTCCAGCTTCCCAATTGCATCCTTAACCCCTGGGCGGTATTTGCCCGCCACTCTCGCCTATCTACGTGTTGGGATCCTGACCTACTTGTCACCAAATCCGGGTGAAAGCATGGCGCCTTGCCTTGAGGGAAAGACTCTAGCTCACTTATCACTACATCTCGGGACTGATACAAGGCCTTACCTTGTGACAAAGGCCCTAGTCCATTTTTCGCTACACCCGGGGCCCGATGTAACGCGTCACTATGAAGGGGTCCCAACGAAATATCATCATGGTTCATCTTATAAATATAGTTGTTTTTATGG
This sequence comes from Glycine tomentella, assembly GCA_007407185.1. Taxonomy (NCBI): domain Eukaryota; kingdom Viridiplantae; phylum Streptophyta; class Magnoliopsida; order Fabales; family Fabaceae; genus Glycine; species Glycine tomentella. Next base: position 581,105 of record PYAF01005605.1, read on the forward strand.
CAGCTTCACAACACCTGACGCCAACCCTGCTCTTTTATCCTGGCTTGGGACAGAGCATGCATGCAAACACGCAAAAACGGAGTTCAAAGTTATCCAATCAGAAAAATGAAAATTTGTATAGTGAAGAGTAGTAATATTGATATAGGGACTTGGTATTTGATAGGCTAAAATAAAATTTTCGTCTTTAAATTGGAGAAGTTTAATTTTCGTCCCTACGAAATATTTTGTATATTTTTAGTCCTCCTAAAATTAAAATATGTTATTGTTTGACTCGAATTTAGGTTTGGAGTACTCAAGCCTAGTTTGAAGCCAAACAATAATATATTTCAATTTTATAGGGACTAAAAACATGCAAATTGTTTTGTAGGAAAAAAAGCCATCATCAGAGGAAACTAAGATTAAAAGGAAGAAAGAAGATAGATAAAAAAAAAAAAAAAGAAAATTCATTAAAAGCCAATGATAAGAGATTAAAAGAAAGAAAGAAAATATAGAAAGAACATTCATTAAAAGGCAATGACAAGCATGGTTAGAAAAAAGGATGGTCCAACCATCAACAGCGGAGCCGGAGCTGGATTTTGCCATGGGTAATAATGCTCCGTTCCTCCAATACAGAAGGGAAGCGAAATAGTAGTAGCAAGATATGTCATTGGTTAGCATTTGGTTTAGTTAGGATTTCTTAGTTCATGTTAGGTAGTCTCTAAACTTGTTATGATCTGGGCCATTATCCTTGCAAGGTATGATATTATTTATCTTATCCTATATCTTTTTCTTCTCTCATTATAGAGTAATGAAATATAACTGTCATGTTTAACGGCATCATGAACTCTACTCCACACGTTGGAATTGGTCAAACGTTTTGTTTCTCTTTCTCTCTCCTAAGTTTTGGAACATGTTCAAAACTTTTCTCCATTTTACTCGCCACTTTGTGCGGGAACACCAAAAAATATCGTCAACCAAGTCTGTTCCCATACTAACCTGACCTAACACACTTCTCCACGGTGTCTCTTTGTTAGGCCCCATTTGATGCATGGCATTTGGATTTCGATGGGGTTTGCATCTCCAATTGGGTTGTCCTTGATACTTTGCCTCTTGGTTCTGGATCCCCATTAGTTTTCTTTATTCTATTTTTTTTTTAATAATTCCTTGAAGGTCTCGAGTTGAAGAACTGAGATCAATTTGTAACATATTTTGCCTTGTGGACATGGGAAAGAAATAGATAAGGAAGCTTTTGTTGATACATTGAAAATTTGGATTCTCTGGGATTTTAAAATAGAAATCTATCTAAACGGCCTTCTTTTTTACCTCAAAAACAAATTAAAGATTCTCTGTTAGCATTTGAATCAACATTATAGAGAAATGAGTTGCTTTTCATGTTTTTTGTCCAACGAAAAGAAAGTAGCAAAGAAGCCTAACAAAAGGAATAGGATACAACAGCCTACTATTCATTCTTCCAAGGAATCAGCCCAACCAGTTCAGCCACGGCCAGGTGAAATAAATTGAAAATGAAATATAATATATTTCATTTGTAAAAGATCGAGATGAAATTTCATATAGTTTGTAATAATGACGATTAACTATGAGGAAAATTCAATTCTTTGTAAACAATATGTAAATCATTTGCATATTTTCTCATTGAGGATTTTAGCCACAATTCTACATTGTAATTGTGCAACCAAATCTCACCTTTTTGTGGAGAAGCAAGGAATCAAGGGTTCAAATTCCATCTCCAACCCTTTGAAAATTCTAATAGAAAAAAAAATACTTGTTGGGAGAAACTGGAGATTGTCTTAGTTTAAAATCCTTATCATTCATGCATGGTTTTCCTATCTTTTATATATTAAAATTAAATGAAGTCTGAGATTTTTTCCAGTTTTTTTTTTAAATCTATAGAGGATCTTCTTCAGGTGATTTCAATCCTATATTTACATCCTTGTCATGTCCATTAATTTCGTTATAATTTTATACATAATCATATGTTGTATTTTAGATTGAAGGTTAAGTTAATTTTTTGTAACTGCTTTCTACCCTTTCTTCTTATCAAATATGAAGACTTTATTAATACAATCCTTCCTTGTACAATGTTTGTACCATATAATTCTCTAAAATGCAACAAATGAATGAGTTTGGTGATGCATATTTATCTCTTGGGTGGGATGTTTATGAAGCATTTTTTTTTTTGTACAGATAATCATTATAACAAGGCAAAGGCAACCCCACCAACAGAACCTAAAACAAACAAGGAGGTCAACAAAGATAATGGGAACAACATTGCTGCCCAAACATTCACCTTCAGGGAACTGGCTGCTGTCACAAAGAACTTCAGGCAGGAATGCCTAATAGGTGAAGGTGGTTTTGGGAGAGTTTATAAAGGAAGACTTGAAAAAACCAACCAGGTAGGAAAATGACACTTTATTTTTATTTATTGACAAGTTCTTCGTTTCTGCTGATATTGGTAAATTTTTGAAGGACTTGGCATTGACATTTGGTCATTTATATGTACAGGAAGTAGCTGTGAAGCAACTTGACAGGAATGGATTACAAGGGAATAGAGAGTTTCTTGTTGAAGTTTTAATGTTAAGCCTCTTGCACCATCAAAATCTAGTGAATCTAATTGGATATTGTGCTGATGGAGATCAAAGATTATTGGTGTATGAGTACATGCCATTGGGAGCTCTTGAGGATCATCTGCTTGGTAAGATTGCCCGAGCTTGTGTCATTTGTATTGGAATTTTAAATGGTGATGTTTAGCATTGACATCAGAAAAATTAGAAAGTTCAATAAGAATGGCTAATTTGGAAAAAAATATTTCCTTCATCTGTCATTATTAAATGGTATTTTTTGATAAAACAAAACACAGAACATCTACAAGTTATACGGACAATTAATAACTATACACACAATCTGATACACTAACACAGTATATTGGTTCATCATCAATATTTTATTGAACTTCGGTGCAGATCTTCAACCACAACAAAAGCCTCTAGATTGGTTCATCAGAATGAAAATAGCTTTGGATGCTGCAAAAGGTCTAGAATATTTGCATGACAAGGCGAATCCTCCAGTCATCTACCGCGACTTAAAATCCTCCAACATCTTGCTGGACAAAGAGTTCAATGCAAAACTCTCTGATTTTGGACTAGCAAAGTTGGGGCCAACAGGGGACAAATCTCATGTCTCTTCAAGAGTAATGGGTACTTATGGATATTGTGCACCTGAGTATCAAAGAACTGGTCAGCTTACTGTAAAATCAGATGTGTACAGCTTTGGAGTTGTTTTGCTTGAATTGATCACTGGAAGGAGAGCCATTGATAACACAAGACCAACACGGGAGCAAAATCTAGTTTCTTGGGTGAGTTTTCCTATTCATGTTCTGTTTTGTCCATGGAAAAATTTTAAGTGTGATAATTTTTATTATAACTCACTAGCAAAAAATTCAAATTTCTCTCTAAAGAAAAAGTTAAGGGCGGACCACATACTTTAATCGAATTTCCATGTAGTTTGTTCAGGGACATAAATGGAAGAACTGTGCAAGTTTTCATACTTTCACAAGCTGTTGATTTAATTTCTTTTATAAGAATATTAAGATACCAAATTCATCCATTGAAAACAATTCTTGCTTGACAAGAAAATTATCCACAAGTAGAATGATAGCAAGATATTCTCTAAGACACTTGTTTGAGCATAGTCTCTATTATTGATGTCAATTTATAAAAAAAATACAAAAATCTTGTAAATCTCATTTCTTATATTTAATCTCTCACTCATGATTTTATAATTACTAACAAATTTTAACACATAATAAAGAGTGTTTTAGAAGAATTATATTCTTAGAACTCCTCTTGTCTTCAAATAGCATTATATGAAACAGGTGCAATATTATTTTATACTACGTACTTCATTGTCTGGAAACTCCACATTATGCACAAGTAAGGAAGAGAGATATTGTACACAACTTTATCTTTGCATATACAAAGAAACTGTTTCTGGATTTCAACCCACGACCAACAAAAATTAATTACATGAAGTCTATGATATTCATGTCATCATGTTGATAAATTAAACAATAACATGTGAATGTATTTTTTAATTCAACAATATATCCTTAGTACAAACCACATAATATTGGGGGGAATAAACATTTAGGTGTTGTTTGATTTGATGAGAATTTGATCTTAAGGATGCAGATTCATTTTTAGAGCATGCTATAGAAGTGCCTCTGACATAAATTCTAGAGCCATATGAATTTCATCAATAACACATGTAGTTTCTTTTTCCTTGATTTTAGTATTGCAAATTACAATTGCACTAATTCTTTTGATACCAAACAGGCATATCCAGTATTCGAGGACCCTCACAGATACCCAGAATTAGCAGACCCCCTTCTTCAAGCAAACTTCCCAATGAGATCATTGCATCAAGCAGTGGCAGTAGCAGCCATGTGCCTCAATGAGGAGCCATCAGTGAGGCCCTTGGTCAGTGATGTTGTCACTGCTCTTACTTTCCTTGGAACAGCTCCAGGGAGCCAAGACCTCACAGGAATTGCACCTGTTGACATGCCCTCATCAACACAAGTAGCCAATATATAATTGTGCCCCTTTGAATCTTCTTGACGATGATATCGTCATGGATCGCCAAAGGGCTGTTGCTGAAGCCATTGAATGGGGTACAGACACTAGGAGCAAAGCACCATTACGTCACAGTTCCACCTCTTTGTAAATCCACTACCATCATATTCATGCAACTTCACTCTATTATATATGTACCTATATATATTTGTGGCTTTTTCTCATTCTATGTTTTGAGAAGAATACTAAAGGATGTCAAGAGTGAGAACTCAAAGCTATTTGTATATGATGAGAAAAAAAAAAAACGCGAGCTTAAAGTGCACGCTTTTTACATGTCACTCGACAAGAGTTGGTAATGTATGACCAAAAGCTCCTATGTGAACTCTTGAACGCTAGTATCATCAACTGGGAGAAATTTTTTTATGGATTCTCTGTATGGTTAATGTGTGGTATTTTCATTCATGATATAATCATCAGACACTCGTAAATAACTTTTGGAAACTCGTAAATAGCTATTGGACTATGAAAAAAAAAAAAAAAAAACTATTGGACTCAATAGAAGTGCTGTAAAACAAAACCAGCAGCCACAAACATAAGAAAAAGAAAGGAGCTAAAACTGATCTCTTGATTATTCAGATTTTGCATATGGAGTGTTTAAATACAAAAGCTAAAAAGCCCCTGATTAAGCAGCCAAAAACAATCATGACTAAGCTACAAAAATAAGCAATATTAGCCTACTAGCTTTTTTTCTGAACATAAGTAACATTTAACCAAACTTTAAAAAAAAAAAAAAAAAAACTGACGAAACATTAGATATTTTATTATTAAAATGTCAATTTCTAAAACTTCTTGGGATTTTTCAATACTTCAAGCTTTGATCTCAACACTTCAAAACATGCCCTTTGAAAGGGCTTTTGTCATAATTTCTGCAATCTGATTTTGTAAATTGCAATACTCCAAATTTTTTTCCTTTGATTTCTCTGGTCCTCTAATGGTATGATACTCATTTTGATTTGCTTAGTCCTTAGGATTTTTCACTATAGCAATAATTGACTAGTTGTCCATACAAATAACAATTACTTCACCTTGAATCTGCCCAAGATTAAATAAATTTTTCTTTAGCCAAATGGCCTGATTTGATATTGTTGTAGCTGAAATATACCTGATTGGGCCACCAGATCTTGTTTCTTTGAATTCCATGAGACCAAATAAGAATGCATAGCCTAAGGTATTTTTAGCAAGTCTAAACAAGTTGTCTAGTCACTGTATCCTAAACCTTCAAGCTCTCAATTTTCATTTTGCAAAAACCATCACTACTAAAAAAAGGATTTTTTATGATGCACCTCCGACGACGGTTCCCATAAAATCGTCTTTATATATAAGGCGGTAACAATTTCATAAATATCATGTTTTGAAACAATGACGAGTTTTGAAAAATTGTTTTGGAATGATGTCTTCGACGACGGTTAGTTATAAAATCGTCTTTCTAACTGATGTAGGAAAAAAACCGGTAGCATTTTTTAAATTAAGTCGAAGTTATTTAAGAGGGTTTTTCATAAATCGTGTTTGATTTTATGCTAACAAAGAGGAAAATTGTCTTTAACTTTATAGAGATAGTAGTACCTATAATTTCGACATTGTGTCTCTACCCACGAATCCCTTACTCTCGTGCCCTAGCCTCACTTTCGTTCTGTAATTTTTCTCTCTATCCACGAATCCCTCACTCTCGCGCCCTGGCCTCACTCTCGTATTCTTCACTCTACCGTGACCTGCAACTCTGTGCACTCTTCGATTCTGTCACTCTCGTTGGTCTATGAACTTCTCTTTTGCTTTGCTTATGTGCTCATGAGAAATAACTGCTATTGCTTGTTTTTTATGTTATAACTATATGAGCAATATAGTATGGAAAGTTAATTTATATTTTCCTTATTTTATATGCCCTACATCCGATGAGGTGTTGTTTTGTTCTTTATTGGGATTGAAATTTCGACACCGTGTGTGAGTTGTGATTCCATTTCACATTAGAGAGTTCCCATTAAATTGTAATGTCTAACTAAGTTTGATGTGTTGACTGTATTGTATAGCTTGCTCCTAAACTTTTTATACCTATTTTCTGCAATTTTTTAATGCACATGAAATAGATGACTACACCTTGAAGTATTTTAGTGTTACTTATTTGCCACATAAATTTCACTGTGTGGCTAAAATTGGTACTTACCTGAGTTGGCCCTATGGAAATTCTCTGGGTTCTTCAAAGTAAATTTGGATATTAGTTAAGAAAGTTAGGATATTAGTTAGTTAGTGAAGGAGTGAGGTAAAAAATAGAGGAATGTAAAGGAAGGGGATTCATTATTTTGTGCTTTGCTCTTTGTGAAAAGAGACATCCTCTATGAAGAGGAAATATTTGGACAAGAGATCTCTCTCCTTTGTTCTGTCAAATCAATAAAACCTGTTTCTTTTACCCATTTCTAGTCTAGGGTCGTAACACGTTGTCTACGAGGAAGGATGTATAGTGTGTTTGATTTAATTTCTGTTTTTATTTATATTTTCTTTTGTGTTCTACATTTTGGGGTCATTCAGTTCATGACCTGAGTGAATGAGTAGTGTAAAAATACTTTATTGATACATTATGAGTGAGGAAGAAGGGTTGGTTGAAGTAAGCTTTTAATATGGTGTACGATGTGCTAGGTACTAAATTAGCGAGTCTGTGGGTTCTCTTCTAGGAGTATGAAGTTGGTTTTCTGTTAGGAGAGTGTAATTCTTGAATAAAGGCCAAGGGAGGTTAAGTCCAAGTTGCCTAATTGTGTCCATTACATTTTACTATGTTGCTTGTTGTGGTCTTCTTAGTAATAACTTTTAAGTAGTCAATTTTTAAACTATAGCAAAGTAGAGTTGTGGCCTTAACTTGTCCGCTAAATTACTGGCCTAATTTTTTACTTATGTTGAAAGATAATTGCATTCTATTTACATATAGAAACTCAAGTATTTCGAAAAATATCTATTTTCTTGATATTGACATGGCAATGTCTAGCATGAATACAAATTATGGCAGGAGTCTTAGTAGAACTAGTCTTGTCTCCTTCACTGATTGGAAATTTTAAACTCCTTTTAGTCTACCAGCTGATCATCGAACAAATTACAAAGCAATGTTGTTTAACTAATATTTAACTACTTGTGCAGGAGTTCTTATTGTGTAGAGTTCAAACTCCTTTTAATCTACCATAAGCTGAAGACCTCTTCATTACTGCTTGAGTTTGGGAAGCTCTTGCCACCATTTTCAAAGCTAAAACCATGTTTCAATCTCTATAATTTTAACTATTAAATGGTCTTTGTGCTTTTATTGTAGTTTGAGTAGTTTTGACTATTAATCGATCTGTCTGGCTGAATCCCTGAGTTGATAATCCTATTAGAAACAGCCCTCCCATGGAATGTAATTCCCCTCTTACTGTCTGATAAGATTAACTTAAAACATTAAAAACAGGTATTAAAAGAATTGTAGATCTTTTAAAAAGCTTAGCAGAATTTCATTTCGTAAGAGTTTTCAGTCTGTTTTATATTAAGATGTCATCTTTTTTAATTGTATATGAAGTTGTAGCTAAACTTCCCTGCATTCCAATTCAAAGGAAGAGTCTGGAAAAAAGACCGCCTCTATTTTCCTAAAAACAACAAACACTACAAAATGATAAAAAAAAAAAAAAAAATCATATATAACTCACAACAAAATAGAAGCCTCAAATCTGAGCTTCTTTCCTTTGCTTGATTCCTAATTTAGCTACATTATAATGTATGCCAAAGGTCCAAGTAAATAAACTTATTTTCCTGGCTTTTCCAAAATCTAAAAACTTGAGTGTAAGCCCAAAGATACTCCTATGGAATTGATGCCTACAACAGCAGCCAAGCCTTATCCCATTAACCACCTAGTGAAATGCCTTCTCTAGGCTTCTTAAGACTCCACAATAACCACCTGAGTGGAAATATACCTCCTAGTTTTGGCTACCTAGTTTGTCTTAAAAGAGTTTCATTATCAAACAACAAAATTGAAGGAGCATTGCCTTCAAGTTTGGGCAGCTTGCATTCTTTGACAGAGCTTTACCTAATTGACAACTCCTTTTCCGGCCAAATACCAAAATCAATAGGCCAACTCTCTCAGCTCATAATGTTGAACATTTCCAGTAATAATATATGACATTTTAGCAATACCCATTAGTGTGAATTATGCACAAAATCAGGAATCACTAGTAGAAAAAAGCTTTTTAACATCAATTTTTGATAAAATTGATGTTAACAAAAGGATGGTGGCATATTTGTAAAAAAAAAAAAAAAAAAAAAAGAGTTCAACCGATGTTATAGTAGTGATGTTAACATCCATTTTTCAAAAAAATGATGTTATTTTAAGATAAATTTTTTAAAAACTGATGTTGTGTTTTGGTGTTAACGTCGGTTTTTATAAAATCAACGTTATATTTTTCCTATATTTAAATGTTTCTCCCTTTTTTCGTGCCCACTCACTCTCTGCGGCGCTTCAACTCGTCCCTCTCAGCACTCTCACTCTTGTCGTCGTTCTTGGTCTCACTTGCATCTTTGTTGTCGCAGTCGCTGTCACTCTTGACCTCATTCTCGTCGTCGCCGTTGCTCTCGCTCTCAAAGTGCAGTGCATGTGACTCGCTCTCAAAGGGTTTCTTTCCGATCATTCAAAGGTTCACTATTCCCTCTCATTTTCTCTTGTGCTTCAGTTTTGTGTTTTCTGTTGCAGAATATTATTGACTCGTGTTATTTGTTTGTGCACTGAATGTGTTTGTAGAAAATGTTTGTGTTTTGATATGTTATATGTTATATAAATGCTTGTGTTTTGATAAGCATTATTATCGATGTTTGACTAACTTCATGTCCCTCATGATATGTTTCTATCTTCTAACTCTCTTAGCCATATGTCTCTCATTTTCTAACACTTTATTAATAGAAAACATTCAAGTTTCAGTTTTATACTTGTGGACATGGTCACCCATTTGGAAGTGTTCATGTTCTTTGAGATCTTGTGTTCTTCAAATTTTGTTTTTCACGATAATTTTATGGGACAATCCCATAACCCTCCAAGCACAGCCAGGGATTCTAGCACTGTTGCACTTAGTTGCCACGACAATTAGCATGTTAATAACCTCACGAGTCAGCACATTTTGGTTCGTCATCATGTTTATCCTGTGTTCCTTTTAAAGTCCAGACTTCAAACCCTTTTGATACCAACACAACACTTATAGAAACTTGTGAATAGAGAAATTGGAAATGTAAAAGGAAATTTGGAAGCAGAATAAAGAAAGAGTAGAAAAACAGAAGATAATGTTATTTTGGTACATTGCTTGTTACTGCTGAATAAGGCCTTCTATAGAATAGAATTATGTGTACATAACTAGCAATTATTGCCACGGATCTTATATAGATTCTGTGTACATAACTCTCAATAAAATTCTGTAAATAATAAAAAAACCAGTCATAAAATACTCGTAAGTTGTAAAAGAAAGTAATTTCTAAAATAAATTATTTTAAATATGCACAAATATATTTCTTTGAATATATTAATATTATCATTAATAACGTGGGATTTGTAATGCACATTATGTATAGGAGAAAAGCCAAATGCCTAAAGATATTTAGTCAAGGAGGAGTGTTGAGAATATGCTTGATATCTTTAGTTTTTAGAAAAGAATAATTCATTTTATATTATAAAATTTGTTATATATTTTTAGATTTAAAAATATTATAAATTTGCTTAAGATATTTTTAGGATTTTTTTTAATATTAGAATGTTATGTCTATAAATAAAGTTTCTTAATATGAAAAAAAAATCATCTCACCTTATCTAACCGGAGAAGGGGGTCACATTTGAAGTAAGGGCTTACAAGTTCCACAAAAACTTGCAATGAAGATAGGTTCCCCTTTCTCCTCAGCTTTTCCACCAGCTTCTCTATCCTGACGTCTCCACCTTTTAGTAGCAGGTCTGGTGGGGATCATAACCTCTGGTTTTGGTCAAATGGACAACTCTCCCCCTTTTAGATCAATATTATTCTTCTTGCCCCTCTTTTGTTGTCCCCTCCTTATCTTCATCCTGATTCTTTGAAGGCTCACCATTGTTCTCTTTCCCTTGTCGGTTATATGCAGCCTCCAATTTCTATTTTGGGTCACCACTATCTTCTGCAATTGACATTTAGTCAATTAATCTGCCACGACATCCAAATGGTAGTCCACGACTACATTTCTGTTAAGCTGCACCTTATGATCGCCATCCTTCAGCATTACCCCAACACCCTTCTGACCAGGATCTTCATTGTTAAATCAAACAACATTCTTGAGGGGAGAGGCCCTAAGCCAAGGGCCGAATGAGAGATCATAAACATCTTCCTCATCATAGCTTTCATCTCGCATGTCACACCCTTTCAGTTGGTGATCAAAACTTTGACATCCATAGCAGAAATTACAAAGTCTCTCGTATTTGAAAGAGATATTTATAATATCCATGTTGCGAGTTTAGTTCCTCTCCATTTCTTAAGGCTTTGTTTGGGAGTTAGGAGGAGAAGGGAAGGAAAGAGATTCAAGGGGAAGGGAGGGGAAGGAAAGGGAGGAAAATGAGAGAAGTTCCTTTCTCCTTGTTTGGGAGTTAAAAATTTATTAAGGGAGGAAAATGGAGAATTAATAAGATACTTTTACAATTTTGCCCTTACTTCAAAAATTAATACACTATATTTTACAAATAAAACTTAATTTTAAATTAAAAAAATTATATAATTTTCACATTTAAAATTAATTCTCCATTTAAAATTATTTTCTCTCTAAAAATTATTTTTCTTACTATAAAATTCTCTACGTCACATTATATTTGAATTAAAATTATAAATCATATATATAAAAGTAAATCACTTATATCAAAATAATGTAATTGGAAACAATAAAAACACAATTTATATAGAAAATTCTAATATCATCAAATAAAATTGTCAATTCACTCCATTACTTTGTGATTACAAATTATATGGCAAAATTCATTAACGTGCTATATAACCAAATTAAAAAAAAAAAAAAAAAAACTGCACCACAAACAAAGGATATGCATATCAGAAATGTTATCTACATAATTTTAAAATTATAATAGATTGAACATATAGCATCCCAAAGTAGTTAAATATATTAAATAAGTTTCAAATTTAGTGCCATCAATCATTAAGAACTATGTCAGTAACATAGCAGACATGCCTGTCTATTTTTTGTTACCCCCATACAAATGAAAAAGACTAAAAACAGAAAAGCAAGACAGGATCACCATATTAAGGCTAACTACAAAAGCACTAGCTATCCCTTCTCCCACTTGGTTGCAAAATTTCCCATACATGTTGCATATCTTCATCCACTACAATTATGGCTGGCCCAGCTTTGCAAACACATTTGATTGCCTTGCAGCCACTATTATATATGCCATTACCTGCACAAATAGAAGTGTTATTACTGTTTCACTAGGATTGATCTATTAAAAAAAATTAAAATGAATATAGATAAAAACCTTTGTTCAATAAAGGCCTATACCTCGAGGGACCAACAGGACCAAGCACCATCTCAAGTAACAACTCCTTACGTTGTCTAGAGGACAACCAATCACTGCTCTAATAATAAAAATGTCACATACATAATTTAAAATTTAATACTTATAAACGAGAAATTAGTGAGTAATACGTAGTTTGTTTACTTCATTTAGTGATTTAAAAAATGTTAAAAATTATTTAAAAAATTGTATATCAAATAATAAAAAAATTAAAACTAATTAAAATGAATTGTCAAATATTTGTGTCCGTATGATTTCATAATCTTTAGGTATCTCAAACTATGTAACAAGCATTTGGTTCAACTTATTTTAAAGAAATAAACACTTATTTTTGCCATCTTTCCAATAGAGCATTTTTGTTCATTTCTGTTCTATTATTTTCCTTCTATCTCTGGACCCATATCATTTTCCTTCAAGATGTAAAATTTGTACTTCAACTTCGGGTACTCTCTTCATCTTTAATTTCTTAATGTTGAGCTGCTTTATCATTGCTGAAGTTCATTCTGTGTCTTTGTTATCTTAATGCAAGGCGATCTTCAAGTTAAATGTGTTGCCTAATAGGTTTTGTTTGATGAGGGGTTAGCAGTTAGCCTTTTATAGACTAATTAAGTAATTATATCATTTGGTTTTGGATGAGAGAGCCATCATCAGTTCTTCAACCTTTGACAGCTAAAATTTCTGCCTTCCCCAACCCTCCCAAAACAGAAATTGAATGAACAGGAAATTATGCTTCCGTTACTAGAATTTATTTAGTTATACTTGCAGATGTAATGTATCTTGATGAGGCTTTATTTGTGATTGCTATATTTCATTATCTATCTGACTCTCCAAAGAAGCATAATAGTGTTTACCTTACTGATTGTATGAACCATGCAGTTTCATTTGTCTAATAACTTGTATATCCCCATTCTTTTCAATCATTATTTTTAAATGTTGAGAGATAAATCAATTCAGTTGTTGAATTTTATTTTAGGAACTGCATTTTTTCCTTTGCAAAGCTGCTTGAACCATTCCTGTTGTCCTAATGCCAAGGCTTTTAAAAGAGATGAGGTATGTGGGGCAAAACTATATTTTATCTATTATTTGATTTGACTTCATTTGATGCTACAAAGATTATGATTAGAATATTTTCTTTGACCTTGTATATTATCATCCATGTTTCTGTTTTAACATGAAAAAGAAAATGAAAATTCCTTTTATCCATGTGGCTTTTTCACATTAGCCAACAATATGGTTAGAATACTCCTTATAAGACTTGGACAATTCTCCTTCCTAGTTAGCTTTTGAGAGTAAGATAGGTCTGGTCTGTTTCTAATATTAATCCTATAATAACAATAACTTAACTTAGGTTCAGAATATAGTATCAATTGCTTATTTGGTGTTCACGTCATTATTAGTTCACACTTATTTGTCTTCATTAGATTCAACATGTTTTGTAGTACTTCTTAATTTTTTCTAGATTCTGTTCATGTTGCTACTTTTTGGTTCCGACCATGAAAAACATACAGGGTATTTTTTTCTTACCTCTGCTGTAATTCTGTATGTAACATTAAATCAAAAATATCTTTAAAACCTTCCATATTTTGATGCAGGATAAAGATGGTCAAGCAACAATAATTACACAAAGGTCCATTTGTAAAGGAGAAGAGGTTGGTTTATACTTGTCTACTTGATAACTATATCTAATAGGCCAATAACTTTTAACTAAATTATTTTACTTATATTTTGGTTTTTGATACTGTCCAATGATTGATGATGTTTATGACACCAAGCTTGAAAAAAAGACAGCATATGTGGAATTTTACCACATTAAATTTATAATGTTTTCGGATACATTGTTCAACTAATTAACATATGGAAGGATTTTCAGATAACCATATCATATGTTGATGAGGACCTTCCATTTGAAGAGAGACAAGCATCCCTTGCAGATTATGGTTTCAGATGCAGGTGTTCAAAGTGCATTGAAGAAGAGCCATAATGTTATAACTAGTAAACATTCATGCAGAATCCAAGTGTTTTAGAAGACAATGAGGCTTTCTTTACTGTGATTGAGTTGATATGCTAAGAAAAGAGGAGGAATGGAATTGAAAGGGAACAATTGTTAGGGGATTTTGTTACTGCATAAAAGTCATTCTTCAAGCTTGAATATGATAGATGTGGTTATTGAAACAGATTAATGAAAATTGAACAAGACCCTCTTTCTCCTCTTTTTTCTCCTATCTTTGCTGCTTACAACCATAGCCTAGTTAAACAACTAGCAACCTCAAAACCAAAACCCACCACCATGAACATCGAAGACCCAAGTTGTGTTGTTGTTGTTGTTGATGGTAATGTTGCCCCAAATCAAAGTTTTAGAAAACAGGCCCAACAACACCACAAAAAACACCTTAAAAGAAGACTCCACACTAGTAGGCCTGAAAGGCTTCTGAATGTGGCAGAGGCAAGGAGGGAAATTGCCACTGCCTTGAAATACCACAGGGAAGCTATGAAGCAGGCCAGTGAGGAACAAACATTGATTTCAGCACTAAAAGAAGCAGCACTAAAGTACAAGAAGCATAAATTATCAATTATGTGAAGATACCAAACAGGAAGCATTGATTTCATCCTAAAAGAAATGAAAAGAAGATAGCCAGCAAGAAACAAGGCTACAAAAACAAGCATTGAGGTCCGCGAGGGGGAATGAGCGAGGGAAAACGAACCTTACAAATGGTGAGGCAGAGTGAAGCCACCGCGAGGGCAAGGATATGCGACGATGACGACGACGGCACCCACGAGCTTCAACGGCGGTGCAAATCAGCTTCAACAGAGATGCTTTTTGCTGATGGAATATGGGAAATGGAAAACCTAATTGTGCAAGCAGGAGCAAACGCAAACCGTGTGGCACCGTGTAGCTTTTTTTGTTGATGGGTAGAATAGTAATTTTAATTACTTTTCCTTCTAAAAACCCCCTAAATAGGGGGAACAACAATTTCTAGGGTTTGGAGGGTTTCAGTGGAGTTTTAAAAATCCTCAAATCCTTTTTCCTCAAAAATTAAAACTCGTAAATAAGGGGATATCTCCACCTAAACCTTTCCCTTCCCTCCCCTCCCCTCTAAAATCTTTCTCCCAAACAAAGCCTAAAGAAATTGACATTACATGCCCTTAAAACATTTCAAAGCCTGAGATTCAATTTCTTATTTTTTAAAGAGAAAACTGAACTTCTTTCTTCAATAATTGGGCCTCTCTCTTTCTCTATCTTTATTTTTTATTTTTTTTATTTGTTAGATATTTGAGATCAATGTTAAAAAAAGGTGAAGAGATTGATAAGGATGAAATCATAGAATTAGAGCAAGATGGATGAAATGGCAGGGTGTATCTGAGTTTTTTTGTGACCACAAAATTCTCCTTAAGCTAAAAGGAAAATTCTATAGAACAATTGTAAGATCTATAATGTTATACGAAGCTGATAGCCAGTACATAGACAACATGAGCATAAAATAGGGATAGCAGAAATGAGAATATTAAGTTGGATGTGTGATTATACGAAGATTGATAAGATAAGAAATGAAGATATTCGATGAAAGATAGCAATAGTAACAATGACTGAAAAGATGAGAGAGCATAGATTGAGGTGGTTTGGACACGTAATCTGACAGTCCCTGGATGCTCCCATAAGAATAAGAGTTTGTTACCAAGAGCTTAACACAAAGAAAGATAAAGGTAAACTGAAACTTACATGGGGAAGGGTAATTAAACAAGACTTAATAGAGTGAGATATAGATTGGCGGACGGTGTGTCTTAGGACGAAGTGGAGAAAAATTATATATTTGGTGGAAGGTTAGACTCATTATTATCTCTATGTTCCATATGGTCCATTTTTAGTTCTCACCCTATTCATTTCTTCTCTCCTTCTTTCACCCTTCTTTTCTTTTATCTTATTTTCTTTTCGTTTGCCTTATTTTCCCTTTTTCTTTCCATCCCCCTTCTTCTTTCTTTCATTTCTTCAACTTCCTCGTATTTATCATTGGGTTCATCTACCACCAACCCTAATTAACTTGGATTAAAGGTGCTATTGATGTTGATGTTGAGGATATACCCCTTTCTTTACATCCCTGAGACCCTCCCTCTTTCTCATTGCGGGAGTGAGGTTGTGCTATTTTAGACAACATTGAAAATTTAATGAAAAAAAATGTGTCTTCTTCATTTTTCCTATTTATTTTAATGTTCTATCAGCATAATGGTGGTTCAGTGAAATTTTATACAAGAGAAGAAGGATGATAAGACAGTGGAATAGAGAAAGAGCTAACTATTTTGAAAATTTGTGTTTTGACAACAAATTGTTGGTTCGACTCTTTTCTTCTGCATATATTTAACAGATTGTAAACCTATCCACTTTAAGAAGCATCATGCCCAAATTTGAGAAAGAAACTTAAATGGAAAAAAGATAAAAAAAAAATGTTCTATACTCTCTTTTCCACAAAAGTTTCATCCTCATTACGAATTTCTCTCTTTGCCAAGAGAGCTTCCCATTAAAGATTTATTAGCTTAATTAACCGTTTAAGTATTTGAAGAACCTACCAACCATTTCCTCTAATCCAAAGATCTTTCCTACAAAGAAATTTTTAATGGAAGATCAAACTTTTGGCTTGTGGCAATAAAACTTTTGTTGTCTTTTTGTCGAGAAGCAACAATAACAATAGCAGACCAAGCTGGGAGGAAAACTCAAGCAAAGAAATATGTACCAAATCATGAGATACAAGTATAAATCCCAGAGTCTAAATACACATTTGTTAACACATTTTGTCAATGTCGATCCTCTAAAGATATATTTATGCTTCTCAAAACACACTTTTTCACACTTAGTTGTTAGCTTCTCCTCCATTCCCATTCTCCAGGGCCAGCCCTGACATGTCTGGAGACGTGACGGCATAGGACTCACAGCTAAAGGGATCCAAAATAATTTTAAAAATTTATAGTCATGTAATAATTTTTTATATTATTTAGGTTATTTTTATAACTAAATTAAAATTATTGTTTTATTTTATCTCATTTTTTAAAATTAAACTATGACATATGTGATTAGAAAGTATTATTATGTTAGTTGTCAGTTTCTTTTTTATTTATTACCTTCATAACTATACTTAACACATTTTTAACTCACTGTGACATATCAATGTGTAATTGATCTATGATAATAGATTTAAAATATTTTTTAACAAAATAAGAAACAAACAAAAACTTAAATAATAAAGAAAAAAGGAACTAAATATTAGTATGTTAATAAAGAACAAAAAAAGAATGATATTTTGTGGATGATAGACAATAACGAATGAACTAAAACATAGTACAATTAAATTAAATTATAAATATATAATGTTATAGCCATTTCTGTAAATTCAATGTACTCTACAGATAAAAGTTTACATAGAATTGAACATAATAAAATAAGAAATTGAAAGATTTTGTTAAAATTGTTCGTTTTGAAACTTCCCTAAAAGTTAATCATAGATTCTTCTCTCCATTGGAATAATAGGGTCATTATACTCATAACTAAACTTGTTCAAGAGATAAAATAGAACCAAGGTATACATTTTTTATCAGAGGTTGAATCAATCATCAGATGAAAAATTAGGCCAAAAATTAGGATATATTCTAGAAAATAAAACTTCCATGGAAGGTATAAAGAATGTGATGGGTTCCTCACAGCTTTATCCAAATTTGTAAAACTTAATCGGGATCGAGATGGATTTAAAAAATGTATATCTACCTTCTTAAATGTGAACATATCTCGCCTTTCTGCAAGGATGAGGATAGGGAGACACAATCCTATGACCGACTTGTCCCATTATCATGCCTACCTTATGTGTAAATATTTATGTTATGTAATTTTTTTAGGAATAAATTGAATAAAAAGTATGATATATCATTTTGAGATTTATTAAATTTATGTTATTCATTTAATGTACCAAAACATTTATTTTTGAATACAATTATATGGCAAAAATTTAAAAATAATATTATTTAATTATTTAATTAGCAAAAGGGGGCTGTTTGGGGAAAATTTAGGCATTTGGGGCAGCCAAACACGCCCTGCCTAGGCGTGTTTAAACACGCCCTAGCTAGGCGTGTTTAAACACGCCCTGGCAGGGCGTGTTTGGCTCCCTGATTGCCTATATAAGCCCCTGCAAATGGCA
>PYAF01005605.1:609617-629582 GCA_007407185.1 Glycine tomentella
CTGGATTTCTTTAATAAACCCAGCCTCCAGCAATTCTTCAATATGCTTGGTCAACGCCTGTCTTCTGTCTGGACCGAGCTTCCTGTTTTTCTGTTCTACAGGCTTAGAGCCGGGATACATTGCCAGCTTGTGGCAGCAGAAGGTCGGCTTGATCCCCGGTATCTCGGATGCCCTCCAAGCAAAGACATCCTGATTCTTCTTCAGGCATTGGATAATCTTGCTTTTGTTTTCTGGGTCACCCTGCTTACCTACCTTGGTGACCTGTCCCGGGGAGACGCCAATCTGGACGTCCTCAAGCTCGTCCACCGGCTCGGGTCTCCATTCCTCTACATCTCGCAAGTCGAGTTCTACTAAATTGACCGGCTTGCGAGATAAGTGATCGTCGGCCATAGACCCTCGTTGCTCGCCTCGTCGGATCCGTGGTGGGGATGATGGGCCACCCTCTGTTTCCTTGACCGCATTATAGTAACACTGTCGGGATTCTTTTTGATCTCCACAAATCGTGATGACTTTGCCCAGGTGCCCTATCATCTTCATTTTTTGATGCTTGGTGGACATCAGAATATCCCACTTGTGAAGTGTGGGTCTGCCCAGAATGATGTTGTATGGTGACGGAAAATCACCGACGGTGAATGTCACCCTTTCCGACTTAAAACCCTCCTTTGTGCCCAGCGTTAATTGAAGGTCGATGGCCCCTTTTAAGCCAGTACCTTCGCCGTTGAAACCGTATAACATAGTTTGACACGGCCTCAAATCTTCCTCCTTCAAATTCATCTTTTTGAAGGCGCTCCAGCTGATAACGTCGGCAGAACTGCCGTTGTCGACGAATATCCTTTTGACCCGGAAATTGGCAATGGTCCCCGTTATGACTAGACCGTCCTCATGCCCGGGTACTACTCCTTTCAAGTCGTCCTCGGTAAAGTAAATCAGCGGGGGTGTGTCTTTTTTGCTACTCCCACCGCCAGTCTCCTTGAACCTCGGTCGGTCTCTTACCGACATTACCTCCTTGAGGTAATTCTTCCGCTGACTTGCCGTATCGCCTCCTCCCCCTAGTCCTCCTGTGATGACGTTGCATTCGAATTCGGGTTCTGGGAATTCGTCATCCTTCTTATTTTTCTTGTCATCCCGTGGTTTATTCGCCTGTTGGGCCTTTCTTTTGGCTTGGTGCCCTTGGGTTCGAATTACGTATTGGCGCAACTTGCCTTCACGTACGAATCGCTCGATTGCATCTCAAAGCTCCCAACATTGGTCGGTAGTGTGCCCCGGTCCATTGTGAAAATCACAATACCGGGTGTAGTCCATTCCTTCTCTTCGAACTATGGGAGGAGGTTGGTCGACCTTCCTCATCTCTGTGAAAGCTACTTCTTTCCAAATTTGTCCGCGAGTGGCATTCAGCGGAGCGTATCTGTCAAACTTCGCTTCATATTGCCCCAGCCTAGGTCGAGTATCAGGAAATCCTCGCGGAGGTCGGCCTGCCGGGGTATTAGTTGGATGTCGGCTGGACTGTCCGACTTGAAAGTTTTCAGGAGGACGTCGGCTTTTTGGTGAAAGGGGCTTTTTATTTTCTTTAGGAGCTGAGTTAGCGATCTCCATCTGCTCCAATTCTAGATATTTTTTGGACCGGAGTCCAAACTCGTTTAGGGACTTTACCGGATCCTTGTAGATTGACTTAGCAAGTCGGGAAGATCCGTGAAGCCCGACTGACAAGAGGTAGACGTGGACATTTTCATCCAGCCCGTGGACCTGCAATGCGGCCTCCTTGAACCGATCCAGATAACTCTGCAGTGTCTCCCCATTCTGTTGTCGGATCTTTCCCAACGCGAACCCGGATTTTGGCTGTTTCTTGCTTGTGGCGAAGTTCAGCAAGAACTTTTGGCCAAAGTCCTCAAAGTGACGAATGGTTCTCGGTGGCAGCGAATGGAACCATGTCTGGGCCAGTCCCGTAAGGGTAGTGGCGAAGACTTGAGATATGATGGGTTCCTCAATACCTCGGATGCACATCTGCATGTCAAACTCGTCGATGTGCTCTTGTGGATCTTGACTTCCATCGTACTTTTTCAGGAAGGATCCATCAAAATCCTCCAAGAATGGGGCTTTTACTATACAGTCGACAAATGGACTATTGTTCTGGTGACCCTGGCTATACTTCCTTCGGTATACGGCATTGCCTTGACCAGGGTGACGGATGATTTCACCCGTCGGTCTATCCTCGACGGCATATTCAGGTGAAATGGCCGACGACGAGCGGTGAGCCTCATGTTGTGAGCGGGACATTCTACCCCGCTCAGAATGGTCGATCGGTTCTCTGTGGTCGGTCCTGGCTGTTCGGGCCGACGTTGCTGTCCTCGGTCTTCTATCCGTGGTATGGTCGGCTTCTACATGATCCTCCGTGTGGTTGATGTGGTGCCGGCGATCATCTTCTCTTATTCCGTCGGTATTCTGCCGACGTTCCTCCGCTCGTCTTCTATCATCGCGATCCTCTAGCTGGGCAATTAGCCGCTGGATGTCTTCCTGACGCTGAAGTTCATAACGCTTTTCCAGGTTCTCCATTCGAGCCATGAGTGTCTGGAGAGCATTCTGAATGAAGCGCTGTGAAGCTTCAGAATTTTCCTGTGCCGCCGGAGTGTTGACCGGCTCACGAACTGCGGGTCCCGCACGGGATGAAGCCGTGTGAAACAGTGCATCTTCTACCACCACATGCTCCGGAATAGGATTCCTGGGTGGGTCTTCACGTCCGATGTTTCGATGCCTCCTGGTATTAGCCATTGAGAGATGGTGGGATTCGAAGTTTATCGTCCCCACAGACGGCGCCACTGTTCTGCTCAACGAGAACAGAAATGTCCAACAAGTGGTGTTGGATGATTTTATGTTGGATCAAACTCTCTCTCCCTTAAGAAGCTTATGGAAAGGAAGCAACTTAAGGAAGAAGATCACAGCACAATGAACACGATGCGTTGGGGGGTGCGGTGTGTGCTGGTGTGAAGGAAAAGAGAGAGCCAGAATTGTGTACCTTTCACCATGGATGAAGCAGTATTTATATGCTGATACCTGGACGTTGATAACGGTACTTGAGGTCCCATTATCTTAGTCGAAACGGTTGAGTGCAACCTTCTTCCTTGATTCACGGAGATCGTGATAACTGGAAGATACTAACTGCATCCCTTATCTTTGGGGTGGTTATTTAATGGAGAAGAACATAATTATTAAATAAAATATTGTTTTATCCGTAACACCCACCCAATCCAGCACTCTGTTATTAAGTTTCATTTTGAAAATAAAATTGAAAGACACCCTAAGTGAAGGTTATCTCATCTAGGCTCTAGCAATACACACGATCCACAAAGCAAAGTATTTCGACAGAAACTATACCAAAAGTTGTGGGAAGCAGGGATGCTAACCTTCAGTGACTTCTCCTTTCGTGACCTCGTCGCCGCCACAGAAAGTCGTGACTGAGAGCTAGAGCAAGAGTGAGAGCGACAAAGACTCCGAGAGCGAGAGATAGAGTGAGATCGAGAGTGACACTGAGAGCGAGAGCGAGACCGAGAGTGAGGAGTGGAAGTGCTACGAGAGCGAGAGTGAAACTGGGAGTGAGTAAGGGATGTTGCAAAGTAAGCTCGAGGGTTTGGGTGCCAGAGTTTATAAAAGACCAAACAACATCGATTTTAAATAAAATCGATGTTATTCACACATTCCACAACATCGATTTTCAAAAATCGATATTAACTATGAATTGACAGCATCAGTTTTTGGAAAACCAATGTTAACATTATACTAACAACATCTGTTTTCAAAAAATCGATGTTGAGTTTATGCTAGTAACATCAGTTTTCCAAAAACCGATGATACATTTATGCTAGGAACATCGATTTTTCAAAAAATCGATGTTAACGAAAAGGCAGTTGCAAAATCATAATTTAGAGGAGCAATTTAACATCGATTTTCTTAAAACACTTAAAAACCAATGTTAATAGGGACTAGTTAACATCGGTTTTCTTAAATACACTTAAAAACCGATGTTAACTAGTCCCTATTAACATCAATTTTTAAGTGTTTTAAGAAAACCGATGTTAATTAGGCCTTGTTAACATCGATTTTTAAGTGTTTTAAGAAAACTAATGTTAACTAGTCCCTATTAACATCAATTTTTAAGTGTTTTTAAGAAAACTGATGTTAACCTGAACTAGTTAACATCGGTTTTTAAATGAAAACCGATGTTGGTCTTGTTACTATAAAATATATCTGGCCCCCAAATCAAATACCACTGTCACGCGCTTCCCTTTCCTGCCATCCTCAACCTGAGCTCTCATTCTCAGTGGCGATTTTGCAGGTTATACGTCACTCGTGCTTGTTGTCTGACGCTCACTACCTCACTCTCACCATCTTCTAGTAGCTACCTTGCTCTCGCACTCGCGCTTCTCTTTTTGGCCGCAGTTGAAGCAAACCTCGCGTCTCCATCCCAGGTTAGTATCAACTAACATCGCGAACTTCCAATGCTATTGTTTTCGCAAGTTGGGTATGGTTATGCATTAGCAATTTTCTGTGTGACGAAGAGGTTGAATGTGATATTGCTATGATTTCATTTTTGTTGCCTACTAAGTGTTTGATAAAATGGCTAATCCGTATATGCTGTTTGAATGTGGTTCTGGACATATCTATTTTTATTCTTACAACATTACAACATTAAGTCTTGGTGTCATAATCTGATTCGTGCCCTCAATTGATTTATTTGGATTGGTGCATATCTAGGCTGAATGGTAGTTGTTGTAAGTCTTTTTAGTTTAGTGTAAACATAGTCATGGGTACTGCTAGTTGCTGTTACATTAAAGCACAGGTTATTTCCGTGCTTGTGCTTTATTCAAGCCTTAAGCTCAAAGGTTTTTTGTGTCAAGAGATGTGAGAATTCTTTTTGCTAAGCAAGAGATGTGTGAGATATGATATGACTAAAAGCAATTTCTAAGCTCATGCCTAATAGCTTCAGCTTTTGGGTTGATTCTGTCTTTACATTTTCCTCCTTTTACTTCTCTCTTCCTTTTATTTCCTTTTTCAAATGCTCCCTTCTTTGTCATTATTTGTTGTGCTCCCTTATTTTGTCATTATTTGTTACGTTTCTTCTTAGTGCTTCTCCCTTTTTTACTTTAACTTGCATATATCTAGTTAAAGCATTAATGTTTTCATATTAGTTCCATACCACATTAGGTTGATCCAGTAAATATATAGTCAGAAAAGTCTTTAGACTAGTATATATGAATTTTTGTGACAACTGTTAAATTACTTTTGCACACCCCTCATTGTGCCTGAGATGAGAGCCAATCATCGCTAGAGTGCTAGTGATGTCACAAATGAGTGCAAGTTGATCTTGACTATATACAAGTATGCGTAAGACAATAACACATACATGTCATCATCATCATCATCATCATTATTATTATTATTATTATTATTATCATCATCATCATCATCCATTTGAAAATGTGATAATTTTTTGAAATTCTTTGCTTGTTTACAACTTTGTCAAGAATTCCACAATTTGTAATCTAATTTCTCAGTTATATACACTCCAGTTTTTTATTGGTTAAAAATAAATGTTGCATGCATCCATTATGTTCTCATGGTTTTGTATTTGGTGTAAGGGTCAAAGCTTGATAATGAGTATGGTAATTTCTAACTCCTTGTAGAATGGTCTAAAAGTATAAGATAAATTATGTAATCATGAATATGGTAGTTGGAAGCAAAACAAGAGAGCAAGTTTCTAACTTTTTCCATTTTCATTCCTTTTTATGCTCATTGCCCAATTAATGGAGGCCTAAAGACCAAAATTAGAAAGAAGATAAAACATGAATGATAGTAGTGACTTATGCTCGGTAAGACTCACACCAATTTTGTCCTAAAGACCAAATTCTGTGATAGTAGTAGTGACTTATCAGCATATGTTGACTTATGCCTAAAGACCAAATTTTGTCCTACACCTTGAATGATTTCTTTGTCACACACCCCTATTTTTGTCCTACATGCAGTCAACCACATTAGTATTTTGATAAAATTGTGTGTGTCGTCTTTGTATATAACATCTTCAATGTTCAACATCATTTGTAGGCAGTTGTCCTTTTGCTCTTTGCATCGTCATCACTAGATTCCTTTTTGGAGTTTGTTAGTGACCATCATTACAGGTACTTATGAATGTGTTTAGTATTTTTTTTTAGGTTCTATATGTATATGCTTGCTTTTGCAACTTGTTTTATGTGGTTAATGACTACTGCTTTATATTTACAATTGATGTTCATTATGAGTGAACCTTAGTTTCCCGTTTGAGATTCATTATAGTGATTCTTCCAGACAGTTTGGATTAATCATTATATTGATTGTTGAATTGTCCGTTTGGACAGTTTGGGAAGACTCATATTTTTTTAGTATATTCATATGTGTAGGTTGTGATTCGTTCTTAAATTTGATGAAATTTCGGTACAATGCATTTCACTTTGTTCTCCGGGTGCATACTTGATTGTGGTTGAACTCATGTCACCGTTTTCATGTCGTGTACTCGGAGATCAAAGCGAAATGCTGCCAAAATTTTGGCAAATTTAAGATAAGAGACTCAACCTATACATATGAATATACTATAAAAATATGTCTTCCTGAATGGGATAGGGTCACACCTTGAATGACAAAAGTGATGTTTTCATGCATGGAATAACTTTGTGAGTATCATAGAGTTATTAATTAGATGGATCGAATTTAGAAATGCAAGTCGCATCACAGTTGAGTATGAGGAAGGCGTTGAACATTTCTTGCAATTTGCCTCCGAAAGAAGTTGACCGGATGGGGATGGAAAATATTTATGTCCTTGTATCAATTGTTTGAATGGAAGACGCCAAGCACTGGACAACATATGGGAGCATCTTCTGTGCGATGGGATTAAGAAGACTTATACCATATGGATATGGCATGGTGAATTGATAGACACGCAGAGGGTCTCGCAAACTAAACCGCTTGATGTTGACATCGAAGATCGATTAGAGGATATGATTCGTGATCTGGGACATGAGTCTTTTCAGCAAGCACATGCCCCTATGTATGATACATTGGAAAGTGATTTGAAGAAGCCGTTGTATCCAGGGTGCAAAGATTCATCGACACTATGTCAACTGTGTTAAATCTGGTTAATGTGAAGGCCAAATATGGGTGGAGTGACAAAAGCTTCAGTTCACTGCTTCAGGTAGTTCAGGAGATGCTTCCAGATGAAAACACATTGTCAACAAGTTACCATCAGGCGAAGAAGATACTTTGTCCGATGGGTATGGAGTATAAGAAAATTCATGCATGTCCTAATGACTGCATATTGTACAGAAATTAATTTGAAGAAATGCATAATTGTCCCATGTGTGGGGTATCACGGTACAATGTGAAGGACGATGACGATTGTAGCAGTGATGAAAGCACAAAGAAAGGCCCCCCACGAAGGTGTTGTGGTATCTTCCGATTATTCCAAGGTTTAAGCGTTTGTTTGCTAACGTAGATGGGAGAAATTGTGATGAAATGCTCCAACATCCGGCAGATTCGTCGCAGTGGAAGAAGATTGACCGTTTGTATCCGGAATTCAGCAAAGACCCAAGAAATCTCAGGCAATTTAAGTACTCAGCATAGTTCATGGCCTGTTTTGCTAGTCATCTACAACCTGCCTCCTTGGTTGTGCATGAAGCAAAAATACATGATGTTGTCTATGATGATATCGGGCCAAGAAAGCCAGGAAATGACATTGATGTTTATCTTAGTCCCTTGATTGAAGACTTGACAAAGTTGTGGGATGAGGGGATTGCTGTGTTTTATGGGTATCGAAAGGAGACATTCAAGTTGCGTGCAATGCTATTTTGTACCATTAATGATTTTTCTGCATACGAAAATTTGAGTGGATACAGTATAAAGGGCCATCGTGCATGCCCTATCTGTGAGCAAGACACAAATTACGTGCAACTTAAACATGGAAGAAAATTAGTTTACACTCGCCATCGACGTTTTTTGAAACCTTATCACCCTTATCGACGATTGAATAAAGCCATTTCATGGAATTCAAGAGCATGAAATTGCATAGATTCTGTTAACCGGTGAGCAGGTTCTTCAGCGGGTTGAGGGCATCCATACTGTATTTGGAAAGACTCAAAAGAAGCAGAAAGGTAATACTTGCATATGGAAGAAGAGGTCGATATTGTTTGATCTTCCATACTGGTTTGATCTAGATGTTAGACATTGTATCAATGTTATGCATGTGGAGAAAAATGTGTGTGACAGTGTCATTGGCATGCTGCTTAACATTCAAGGCAAGACAAATGATGGTTTGAATTCTTGTCAAGATCTTGCTGAGATGGGTATACGTGAGCAGTTACATCCTAGGTCTGATGGTAAGAAAATATACTTGCTTCCAGCATGTCACACTTTGTCAAGAAAGGAGAAGACAAGTTTTTGTTAGTGTCTGCGCCGAGTGAAGGTGCCATAGGGATACTCTTCAAATATTAAGAGCCTTGTGCATATCAAAGATCTTAAACTAGTTGGCTTAAAGTCTCATGATTGTCACATGTTGATGCAACAATAGCCATGGCTATTCGAGACATTTTGCCTAACAAAGGGAGGCATCCTTTAACTCGGTTGTGCTTTTTCTTCAATGCCATTTGTGCCAAAGTCGTGGACCCTGTCAAATTAGAATACATGGAAGAAGAGGCGGCAATTATCTTGTGCCAGTTGGAGATGTATTTTTCTCCTTCATTTTTTTCGACATAATGGTTCACTTGTTCATCTTGTCAGGGAAATTAAATTGTGTGGTCCCGTTTATTTACGGTGGATGTACCCGGTCAAGCGATACATGAAGATCTTGAAAGGATATACAAAAAACCTACACCGTCTTGAAGCATCCATAGTTGAAAGGAACATTGCAGAAGAAGCTGTAGAATTTTGTTCAAGTACCTTGAAAAGGCATGGGCTTCCTGAGTCCTGGCATGACGACAGAGTGGGAGGAAAGGGTTCACGAGGGCTGTATGTTATAACACCTGGTTTACAGGAATTACAACAAGCTCATTTGTATGTCCTGAATAACAGTAATGAAGTCCTGCCATACATAGTTCGTCATGAAGCCTTAGTCAAGGAAAGTAATCCAATAATGATGAAGAATAGGTTGTTGAAAGAGCATAACAAGAATTTCCTGAATTGGTTTAAAGATGCAATATTTAGTGATTAATCTTCATCTAAAACAATGAGGAAGTTAGTAGATGGGCCTAAAAGAAATGTTAGAAGTTGGCAGGGATACGATATCAACAAGTACTCGTTCTACACCAAACAACAAGATGACAAGAGCACAATGCAAAACAGTGGGATTAGCCTTAGGGCTAAGTCGCAGCACTTTGCTACTGTGCATGACCATAATCCTCGTTTGACGTGCATCCCTTACTTTGGAGTCATTCATGACATTTGGGAGCTTAATTATGTTACATTCACTATGTGTGTTTTCAAGTGTAAGTGGGTTGATATCAATAGCGGTGTGCGGACCGAGGACTTGGGATTTACTTTGGTTGATCTTAACAAGCTAGCTTATCAAGATGAACCTTTCATCATGGCAGAACAACCTAAACAGATGTTTTATGTTCAAGATCCATGTGATGAAAGGTGGTCAGTGGTACTACATGAAAAAACCATTAGTATTACTCTTGACGATGATGATTCAACCGCCGATATTGGTGTCACTCAATTCTCGACACAAATGTCTGACGTCAACAGAGAAGATTACAATGACGACGTTCATGCAAATCATATTAATCATGATGAAGGAGAATTAATCAACATCACTTAATGTAATTTTTTTGTCTTATTAACTTGATTGCATTTTTTACAATTTCATAAATAACCTAACTTGTCAGTTAACTTTACTTATGTTTCTTTTTGTTTTTAATAGGATCATGACTACACCACCAAACTTCCCTCCTCGTCCTGAGTCAGCACCTCCTCTTCCTGAGACAACACCTCCATGTCCTGAGTCAGCACCTTCGCCGTCTATGACGAAGAAGACCAGGAAAGCAACATGTTTGAGGTCACTGTCTACTAGGCCTGCTAGTGCTGAAAGACCAGTGGTTCATATCGATCTTGCCATTGGGAAGGCAAATGGTCCTTAGGCAAAGAAGTTGAGGACTTATCTAGGGATCGTGGCTAGAGACAAGGTGGATGTCACAATTGCTAACTGGAAGGAAGTTCCTGCAGCGCAGAAGGAGCTGATTTGGGAGGACATTCAGGTATTACAATTAAATGTCCGATGTCATTGCTTGTAGTTATACAATTTAAATGTTATCAAAATTCTTAAACCCACTTGATTGTAATGCAGGCTGAATTTGGTATACCTGAAGCGTCCGACCAACGGACCAAGAAGAAAAATGCTGCAGACAGTTGGAGAGCAATGGAGGCAGTTTTCAGATTTGACCTCCAAATGGGTTCTTGCCCAAGGAAAGGACGATGATGGCGATGCTGTTTATGACAAATATGACATTAGTAAGGAACAGTGACACCAATTCTGCAAGAGTCCTAGGGCTGCTTCATGGAAGGTTAGCTAAGTTGAATTTTTTTACAATTTAATTGACATGGAGTCTTTGAAGCACATTTATTTTGTCATATATCTGTGTAATTCTGATAGGGTGTTAGAAAGAAGGCTCAGGCCATCCAAAAGATAAACATTGCCCCTCATGTGTTGTCTCGCAGGTGTTACAAATTGTTAGAAAAGAAAATTATAGAAGAAAAACAAAAGAAACAATTGGAGGAAGCAGCCCGTGATGATAGCTCGGAGACCATAGTTCATCCTCCGTCCCTGGTGAGATGACATGTGAAGTGGAAGCTAGCTCACACGAAAAAAATCGAAGACATGACTACTAAGGCGGCACGTGAGATTGCAAAGAGGATTGTAAGTCAAATTAAAGGATGGTTCCTATTTTCATAACATCATTTTTGCCTAACAAATGACTAAACTAATGTTATACTTTTTTTCCATTGCAGGATTCCCTGGATGAGCAATCCACACAGGGTAGCTTTGTCCCTAGTGGATGTCAGGATGTCCTGACTACTATCATTGGATGAAGACAATTTGGGTCCATGGAAGAATGAAGTCACACAAGTGGCTCAAGCAGCACGTCCTAGAAATAAGGGTACTCTTGTGCTAGCAGCAAACATAACCAATAGGCCTGACATTCTACACGGATTTTGACATTACCATGGTAGTTGGGACATTGCAAGTCGACATTACTGGGCCGTAAGTACAATGATTCATTTTCATTATGTACTCAAATGGCTGATGCTGAGTCATTATGTATCTTCTTATCCCAACAATATATGATATTTTGGTTCGTTTCCTCCTTGCATCTCCTATTGACCACTTTGGATCTTTAGTCTCTACTCTATAGGTTTGAAAATTAAACTTCAAGGATGTTTTGGTTGAACTTGTCTTCTTTGTTTGCTTATTTTTCTTTTTAATTTATTCTTCTGCTTTTATGATAGAAGGGTGAATCTGTAGATGTAACAATTGAGCAAAAGAAAATGGTTGGGATGTTATGACATTGTACATCATTAAACATCTTTATAGCTAGGGAATATTAATTTTGCTCACGCTTGAGACATGGTAAATATGGTGGATCTTGATGTTGAAGTAATTGGATAAATGACTGATATTTACTTTACTCTCAGTACATTTGTATTTCTACATGCCACACTAGTATAGTTTTTTGCACATTACAACCATAACCACTTGAAATTTCTTTGTATTGTTTTTTTATTCTATACTTGTTCAGTTATGTTGCTCTTTGAGGTAATTTCTTTTCCATCTATTGTTCCTAATAGCCTCCAAATTTTGGAATTCACTTCAACTAAATTAATCAGTCTTTTAACGAGTATATGTTTAGTCAGTTTGATTCACTGGTGTGGCTGGTATCATCCTTGTTGTCCTGTGGTTTATCTCATTTGGCTTGGCACTTGTGATTCATCTATGCTATGGATGGGGAATTAACATCAAGAATAAAGGTTCAAATCGTTATGATATTGACAAATTGAATGCACATCTAGATTCTGCAGCAGATACACTTTCCAAGAAGACAAATGATGGCAGCAAGGATGCTTTTACTGGCTGTGATTGGGTTAAGTATGTATTGATTGATTAGGACATCTTAAATACCATGAGCAAATTTTATAATTATATTATTTGTTTCTCATAATTTACTTATATGTTTTCTTCAGTCCTGTAAGTTATGACTTATGATAATACCTTTGCTTATTGCTTTTGTCTCAAGGATCCTTTTCATATTTTAATATTTCATTGCATATTTTTATCAGTGGATGGCTATTGGTTGCAACTACATTCATTCTTTGTGGAGTTTTCATAATCCTTAATAAGTAAGGGCATAATTGAGTGTGAGATCGATGTAACTTGCTCATTAAGAATGAACTAGTTATACCCTTTCTTGTTTAAATTCAATTATCTAGAATTTATTTCTTTTATCATTTATTATAGTGCAAACTGTGACACCTGTATGGCCATGGGAGAATGGGTGGAGAATCCGCATGCTGAATCTGCTCTTAGCCATATCCTTCTATGTGTTGATCAGAGAACCACAAACAAGATACTTTTTCAGAGTAAACAAGTTGTTACCAATATTGTTAGTATTGTCAATCGGTTCATCTATGACACTGTAGATGCAAGTCCATCACAAGGTAGTATGAATTATTACAATCAATTTGGACATGCAATGCCACCTTTGTGTTATCCCTTTGACTCTCAGTTTCGAGAACGCCAGTGTACGCCTCAAGAAGTGTCCTCGGCCAATGCTTCAATGGTATACTTTTTCTCAGTTCACTTTTGAAATTGGATAGGGAAATGAACTTGTGTGAAACAGGAAGTTAAAACTATTTTGAAAATTGATCAATCACTTTTTGATAAGGAAGTTATAAATGAAAAAATTTATTGAAAACATGATATGCACTTAATATTACATGGGAATTTAGAAAGATTCATTTTTTGTTAATGGATGGTTAGTCCAACAATTGGCTTTAAGTTTCATATCCCTTTTGGTGATTGAAAAGTTATACTGGCAATCTTGCATTTTAAACCTAGGCTTGTTAGTGTTTCTATAGCAGAGCATGATTGAGTAAGAAATAATTTGAAATGATGCATCCTATGAGACAAAGTATGTGATTCTTTTTCTGGGAATTTGAAAACCTCGTATCATTCTGTTCATCAGCCAAGATGTGAGGTATGTCAAAAGCACTGCAAATCTTTTGAGTCTATGAGGGAACATCTTATTGGTTAGTCATTTGTGCATTCAATCTCTGATGTATGTTATTCACCCAAATTAATCAAAGAAACTTGCTTCTCTCATTGAACTTCACCCAATGCAAATTTTTTAAGTTTCTATACATGGATTTGTTCTCATAAAGAAGTTTGAGATTGGTTTTTATATTTGGATATGTTTTCCTTAGTATAGTTTAGATGTTTTCTTGATGGAAAATTATAATAATGGTTTGCGTTGATTTATGGTTTCAGAGTATTTATTCCTTTATGCAATATGATTTAATCTAAAGTAAAACATTGATAACAAAGTAATGAATTTTTGTGTCTCTTTTGCTGACTACTTTTCCCTTGTTTGTAGGTTAATCATTAAGTCATTGTATTGTGAGGAAGCTATTTGTCTTGTTTCTAATTTGAAGTATTGGAGCTGCTACATTAGGTGGGCTTAACATTGAATGTCTAGTGAAACGAGATCCTTTTAGTCTGTAACTGAACAGTGAAAGTTGCAGTTTGTATTTACTTTCTTAGTATCATAGACGAATACGTAGACAATCAAATTCATGGACATCATGTAAATATGGCTATACTTTTGGCTCATCAGCAATCTCATGGTGTTTACAATGTTTATGTTTTTCAAGGTCTGTGATGATTGTCATTCAGAGTTGATTCCCTGCTTAGATAGAAATCTTATCTATCAAATGAAGATGAAGCTGGACTTGTTTGTGATGGAGCACTATGAGAGACATTGTCCTCCTGCAGAAAGGTGGTACAATTGCTTGATTCCTTCTCCATCTGGATACAAGGTGGAAATTTGCTAAGAGTATATGTGATCTTCAACACACCCTCTAATACATATGTATTATTTTTGTCCAACATTTGTTGTTTCTATAATGTTGCAGGTCCCTATTAAGTGGCCAAAAAGCAGAGATGAGGTATGGAAAGCAAATATCCCACATGAGGTATGGAGCTGACAATTTGATTACATCAATTGCAAATGTAAGTCTGCATCTAACTTTACTGGTTTTGGATATAAAAAAATGAATCCATTTATATTTTGTTTTTGAATTGGTAGTTCTATGATAGATTGTTGTTGATGTTGATGTGATGTCACTTGAAACAAAAAGAGATTTCCTGCTAGCTTGAAGGGTAATTCAATTGTGTTTAACCATGTTTATAGTTATTAAGCATCATAATTTCAAGAAAACCCCCAAATTCAATTTGCCAGTCCCCCTATATGAACAATTTTACAATATCAATGATCTTGGAAGTATAACAGTCTCCTAAATGCCATATATCCCTTGATCTGTTGCAGTAACCAATATCTATAATTTTGCATTTTCACTTTGGGCTATTTTTAGTTAAAACATCAGCCAATTAGTGAGTCAACTCTCTAATAATCTGGTTAGTAATGTATCTTGTGCAATTAGCATAATAGCATTTGATTGTCATGTTCTTTGGCCTTACTATTTTCAGGTTTTGCCTCCATCTGTTGCAGTACTTTCTTGTATACTGAATGAAGGTGTTTACCTTATTGAGGTTGAGCATGTTAAAATGTTTACTAGAATTGTTCAGTAAATGTTATTTGAATCCTTCCCTTTTCTTGTCCATCTTGGTGGCATGCTAGGAGTTGTTAATGTTGTTGGAGCAGGTGCAGGAATTTTGGTCAACATGAATTTTCCAAATTACACTAAGCAAGTTGGTTATTAGAAGGTATTTTACCTTTCCATAAAATTTCTACCAGCTATCTCATCATATTTGTTAATGTTTTTCTTGTTTCACATTTAAATATCTTACTGTGTAAACAATAGGAGTCTTCTTCTGTCATGGGCGCTCGCATCTCAAGTTCTGATTTTGAACCATACTTGACATCATTGGTGTGAGCCTAGCTTGGCAAAATGTTAAGGTTATTGCCTTGTGACTTGGAGGTGATGTGTTCAAATCTTGGAAATCTTCTCTGCTTGGGGTATAACGTTGTGTACATCCTAGAAATCATTTGGCGTGTGAATCATGCTTGCCTTGAAGTTATTGTTTGACTTTGCTGCCTTTTTTATTTGTTGTATAACTAAACAATTTATAAGAAGTCTCCTTGAAATTAATGAAGTATCAAGCTTATGTCCCTGCTACAACACTAATTTTCAATGTGGATGCTAAAAAAATATGCAAGCAAGACCACGTCATTTCTTTTATGGAACTGGTTTGATGATTGAACGTTGTAAGTTGGTGGTGTTTATATTGAAACCATTTTTCCTCTATACTCTTGCATAGTTTGAACAGGTTGTTGTTCAATGTTTCTATATATAATGCTTGTTACCTTTCCATTTCAAGGTATCCCCTCAGTGGTGTAATTGGTGGGACTGTCTATTTTGGTTTGACCTTCACGATAGGCACCTTATGGCGGTATGCATTTGAAACACAATAATGTTGGTTGTCAGATGCTTGTTTCATGCATGGGAATAGGCAGATGATATATGTATACTTAAATGGTTGTATTTGGCTGTATGGTCCAACAAAGACAGGAGCAACAAAGACAGTTTTTATTACAAAACCGTCTTTGTATATGGCTAAAAACCGTCATTGTATGCATGTAAGAAAAAAACAAAAAGACAGGAGAAACAAAGACGGTTTTTCAGACAAAACCGTCTTTGTATATACACATACAAAGACAGTTCTGGCTAAAAACCGTCTTTGTATACATGTAAAAAAAGAAATAAAAACAAAAGATAGGAGAAACAAAGACAATTTATAGCCAAGAAAGACTGTTCTACAACCGTCGTCGTAATGGGTTTAGAACCGTCGTTGTTTGTCTGTATTGTAGTAGTGTATTTATTAAACATTTCTAAGGATTAGAATTATTTTAAACGTTCAATGTATATCAAATTAATTCTATAGATGTGTATGTCAATATGTAGTAGTCATTTCTATGAAACTTCATTTAATACATATGTTTTTTTTCTCTTTGTCAAACCATTAAAAAACAAAAACAAAAATGTACAATGAAAGAATCTTACCCGCTGTATAATATTTTTATAGAAAAAAATTGTACAACAGAATTGTGACTTCGTTGTACATTGTGCAACAGAATCATAATTTTGTTGTGCATATCGTATTTAGCCCCCCTTGCACAATAGAATTGTGATTTTGTAGTATGTTTTTCCATAAACCACGATGTAAAACGAAAATTATGATTTTCTTGTGTATGGGAGGTGCAAAAAAAGTGCAATGAAATCTCAAATCCATTGAACAATAGTTTGCGCTGAAAGAAAGGGCCTTGAAGGCCGAAGGCATGTGAGAAGAAAAACAAAAAAAAATTCAAGCGGAAACACACATACCACACAAGAATCATTCTTTAGGACATAGATATTACCTTGTTTATATTCGAAACTTGATGATCAAGAATAGGCTTGAAGATACAAGCCCTCTAATGTTGATCCACACCATTCCTTGTCAAGACTCAAGAACACTTCTTGAAGGCCACCAACAAACACCAATGGAGGCGGGCTAGGCGCACCAATGGAGAGGAAGAAGGTTAGGTTTCAAAGTGTTTTTCTTATCTAAGAGGCTCACCAATAAATGATAGTGGTGGTTGAATTTTTCTGTCAAAACTCACACAAGGGGCGCATGAAAGGGGAGGAGGGTAGATAGGTTTTTTCAAAAAAAAAAACCATTAGAGAACTATGATCACAAGAGCACACTTTATAGAAGAGTTTGAGTTAGATTTTTAACCAACAAATCTGATTGTGGAGCATCCCACACGTGAAGAAAAAATGGAGTTGTTTCATTTCAAAAATTGCCAACAACCTCCCATCATATCCTCCTAAGACCAAGTCAATTACTTGGGAATTATTTTGCCAAATAATAATTAAATATCCAGCCATATGTAGCGCCCCTAATCAGCCCTCAAACCTCTTCCTAAAATCTAGGACATGATCATGACAAGATGCTAATTGAATTCAAATTCAAATCTAGCTCTCATCTTCTCCTTTTGATATGAAACTAACTAGTATAGTTAATTCATATCTAAAATATTTAATTCAAATTTTGAAATTCAAAATTTAAATTATCAAATTTAAATAGTAGATAATTAATTTAACTATTTAAATTAATTAATAATGTCTTGGACTATCCAAGCCCATTAACTCCATTCATGCACCCCTTTCTCTTTAAGATAGGTATCCAAACTCCTTCTTGGGCCAATAACCATTATTAGGTCCAAAACCTTTAACGCTATAATGTCATGACAATAAAGTGTTAGTGTGTGACCCATTAGGCCCAACATAGCTACTGACATAAATGAGTTTGGGCCCAACAAGGCCACTACCCATTTAATGACAACACAGAGCACTAGCAATGCTTTGTTGCCCCAGAACTAGTTAGGTAAATGACAAGATCATCCTATTAAATCTATTTGGTTTTCGTACCTTTTGTCTCAGTTACCTTCCCATAAAACCTAGGGTAAGGAAACGTATCTACCCTTGCGGTCTAGGGTAAGCTTTAATACGAAATAAGGAGTCTCCAATTTTACTGACTCTAAAGGCAGATCATCTCATGATTTCTTTTACTATGCATAGATTCCCGAGTCCTGTAAATGTCATCCTGATTTCTCCGGTTTATAGATAACCTAATCTCTCACAGAGATTTGACGAATTCCTTCAGCTAGTCACCCTAGGCTCGTGTTCTTTCAGGACATGCCCAAAGGTATACCTATGTGTCTCCATGTTTGAGGCAGATGAGGTATACAATCAAAACATGTCTTTTAGAACACAATCTAGGTGAAAACTTCTGGTCTAAGGAAAGACACACCCAAATAATAAGAGACTACTCTAATGATACTATCTGTGAGATTTCCTCATAGAGTCTTTTTGTGGGTCTGTTCAGTGCGAGCTATACCCTTATAGGTCCACCCACGACTTTAGCTAAGACATCTCCATGTTTGTGTCTCATGAGGTCTTTACCTTGCATCTGCATACAAGTAGATAAGTCGTGCTAGTCTTACCCGAGATCACTGATTCCCATTCTCAGTGTCTCTAGACTAGGAACATAAAATTAGGAATAGACATCTGGTATCCTTGAATCCTCATGATCGTGATCTCATCACTGATACTCAAGAGATACCTATTCTATTCCAAGGGTTTTATCTAGTTACTCATATATTAATAATGATATCGAGACAGAATATGAAACAAGATAAAGAGTGCTTATAATTTATTCATGACAATATGAAAATTACATGTACGTCCTAATCTAATGAAAAGATTGTCTCTAGGACATCCATATACTAACATGTGCAACCTCATAATGTAATGGAAACGTGATTTCGTTATATGAGTGAGGGTAAATTTAAAATTTCCCAAATGGTGGTGAAGGCCAATAACAACCCTCCCCACCCCCCCGCCCACACACACTAGGGTTAGCAAAATGGGCCATCCCACCAAAAACGGGTCGGGATGGCCCTAGCCCACCAAAAACACGGGTCGAGCTGGCCCACTTTTGCAAAGTGGACTGGAAATGCTAGCCCATCCCACTTTAAGGTGGGTTGGTGGGCCAGTGGGCCAACCCACCTAAAAAAATGTTAATTTTTTATTGCCTCTCTTGTATAAACATTCACCACATGAAATAAAAATCACCAGTAGCTGTGGTTGCAAACACATCACCTAAAAACATCACAGAAAGAAAACACAATCAACACATTTGCCATATATGATTTCATATAACTACTTTTCACCACAAAAATTAGAAGCCCCTGATGAATAAACACAACAAAGAACAATTTTTTTTGGGTGTGAAAGACAATAATTGATGTGTTGCAAACACATCTGAGTTTTAGGATAGTTTTAGGTTATATTTCGATTAAATCATTAGGAATTAGATTAGTTATAGGCTAGTTTGTTAATTATATTTGATTACAACTCATTTTATTACCAAGATGCTTTTCAGGGCCAAAAAGGAGGAGAACAAGGCAAAAGAAGAAGAAAAGCAGGTCAAGGGTCTCGCGCGGGTCGCGCCAATCCCCGTGCGAGTCGCGCCACAAGATAAAAACAGAGCCCAGGTTCAAATGGTCCACGCTATCAGCGTGAACTTCCACGCCATTAGCGTCATTATGCCGTGTAGGTGGCGCGATCAGCGCCACAAACCGCGCGATCCGCGCCACAAGGTTCAGAGACAGCTTTTAATTCGCGCAATCCGCGCGATTAGCATGGATTCTCGCGCCATCAGCGTGGAAAAGATACAGTTTCCTGAATTAAACTTATACAGCTCGAAAATTGGCCCAGAAAGATGCTTTGTTACTCTAATTAAACCATTCTATAAATACAAGGCCTCTGGGACTGATGGACCAGCACTGGACAGCCCTCTACATCATATTTTTATCATTTTAAACCCTTGGAAATCAAGAATCAAGGCTAGGGACTCAGCACAATCATGTATTATTCTACTGCTTTGATGTTCTTGAGGCCTATGGCATGCTAAATCATGTATTATGGGAAGGCCATGAACTGATGAGAACTCCTCTGTAATTTGACTGGTATTGAATAATAATGTTTTGATTGTTTTATTCTACTCTGCTCTTAATTTCTATTCTTATTTAGAATTGATCACTCTGAGTAAGTACTGAGGATTAGGATTCGCAATGGGGACGTTGGGGTTCTAATTTCTGACCTGTTTAGAATAAC
>PYAF01005605.1:629682-656785 GCA_007407185.1 Glycine tomentella
TTATAATATGGTCTTTTAAATGCTTAAACTGATAGATTTCACTAAGGAATTAGGTTTTCAATTCAGGTTAAAGGGTTAATTCACTAAGGGATTAGGGATTAACTAATCTAGAAAGACTTATTTTCTGAACAATCATAACAAGAAACCCTTATGATATATTTTCTAAATGCTTAGTTTGACAGGATTGCTAAGGGATTAGGATTCTCGATCGAATTAAAGGGATAAGTCGCTAATAAATTAGGATTTACGAAATTAGGAGAGATTTATTATTTGTGCAAATTAAACTAATAAACCAGTCAAGTGAAGGAGGTAGGAATCAGAGGGGATTGCGCCTGACCATAATTATTCTTCCATTGGTAACTTCTTAATTTAATTTACTATCTATTTTAATTTCTGTTTTCACTCAACCAATCAATCAACTTACTTTCTTTCAACATTTTCTGTTTTTACTTTCAATCACATTGATTTCATATTACTGTGAACTTCACCCCAATCCCTGTGAAGAACGATACTCACTTACCTATTTTATTACTTGAAACGATCGGTGCACTTGCTGTTTCGCAACAAGTTTTTGGCGCCGTTGCCGGGGATTGGTAATCAGATTTTTACAGTAATTTTTAATCTTTGTGATTGGAATTTTTGTTACTAACCGCTTCTCTAAGTTTTATGCGAGGTTCAGTTAACCCTGAGGATTTACAGTTCGATCCTGAAATTGAAAGAACCGTCCGAAGGAGACTAGCCAGACAAAGAAAGGGAGAAGCGGAAAACTTTGACTTTAATTCAATCCCTGAATTAGAGTCAGAGGCAGAGATGGCTGAAGAAAGAAATAATCAGCCGAGACCGGAAGATGAACTAATGGGGGATATTCTGGCCTCTATGTTCACAAGACCAAACTCCAGCATTGTGAGACCAACAATACAAGCTAATCATTTTGATATAAATCCTTCATTGATAGCATTGGTGGAACGCAGTCAGTTTGGAGAAGAGGATTTTGAAGACCCACATGACTTCATTGACAGATTTCTCAGAATCTGTGACACTATCAGACACAAGGGGTCTTAGATGATGCTGTAAGACTAAGTCTATTCCCTTTTGCTGTTAAGGGGAATGCATTGAGATGGCTAAACTGATAAACTTCAAATAGTATCTCAACTTGGGACGACTTAGTCTCAAGATTCTTCGCACAATACTTTTCCATGGACAAATACAATAGGTTGGTAAATGAAATCACCAACTTCACTCAGAATGGAAGAGAATCCTTGTGTGCTGCTTGGAACAGATTCCAAGAATTGATCAGGAGATGCCCACAATATGACATGCCTGTGGGCAAGCAGGTACGTATTTTCTTTAATGGTATGACTCCTGAATCACGTATGATTGTTAATGTTGCAGCAGGGGGTACTATAAGGTCCAAAACTGCAGCTCAAACCTATAAGCTGATTAATTCTCTGGCTAGAAACGAAAATGAGAGTACCACAATTCAGCCAAAGAGGGAACCAATCCAACTGTCCAGCAATGATGCCATGCTTGCAGAGCAGAAAATCTTAGCCCAACAGTTGGCTAAATTAACTGAAAAATAGACAGACTTCAAGTCTCTGCAGCCCAAGTTTCATCCAATAGCATGCCCCGCATCAGCTGTGAATACTGCCAAGGTGAGCATGAATCTAATGTTTGCCCTATTCTTGTTGGAGCTGACCCTGTGCAGGTTAATGGAGTGTGAAATGATCAGAGACAGTAGCAGCAATATCAGAGGAATTATAACCTTGCTCCCGAAAACAACTACCAGAAGAACTTCCAAGGAGAAGGATTAGACTATAAGTCTAACAACTATCTACAGCCTCCTCCCATTCCAACCACAAGTATCTCTGAACTTGAGAAAGTTGTGATGCAGCTGTCAAAAACAACTACTGAGCACATTCAAGCCACAAATGCTTTCATCAATGAGACTAGAACTCACCATAGAAATCAAGATGCTTCTATCAGGAATCTTGAAATCCAAATTGGTCAATTGGCGATGCAAATTTCTGAAAGGCCACCAGGAAAGTTTCCCAGTGACACAGTTATAAACCCAAGGGAACATGTCAATGCTATCACCACAAGGAGTGGAAAGGTAATCAATCCTCAAGAAAAGACTGACGTAAGTAAGAAAGATGATGAGGAGGAGACTACCACAGTTGCTGCAGAACCAGAGGTGGCAGAACCTGCAGATAAAGAAAAGAAGGAGAAAAATTCTGCACCTTCCAAGAAGCAATGGGATTTCTCTCACTTTGAGAAACCCCCATATTTAGTGCAGACCAAGCAACAACTCCAGAAGCAGCAGTTTGTCAGGTTTTTAGATATGTTTAAAAAGTTGCACATTAATATCCCATTTGCTGAGGCATTAGCCAATATGCCTAACTATGCAAAATTCATGAAAGAGTTTTTGTCTAAGAAACACAAACTGCAAGATTGTGAGACCATAGCACTCACTGAAGAGTGCAGTGCCATAATTCAGAGGAAGCTTCCTCCAAAATTGAAAGACCCGGGAAGCTTTAATATCCCTATAGCCATAGGAAATATCAATGTAGGGAGGGCACTTTGTGACTTAGGGGCTAGCATAAACTTAATGCCATTGTCAATGTGTAAGTCCCTAGGTATATTTGAATTGAAGCCCACTAGAGTTTCCTTGCAATTAGCAGACTGTTCAATAAGGAAACCATCTGGGGTAATTAAGGATGTTCTAGTAAAGGTAGATAAATTCATATTCCCTACTGACTTTATTTTTTTGGATATGGAGGGTGAAAGTGAAATCCCTCTGCTATTAGGAAGGTCTTTCTTAGCCACTGCTAGAGCCTTAATAGATGTAGAGCAGGGAAAGCTTGAGTTAAGAATGGATAATGAATCTGTTGTCTTTAATGTATTTGATGCTATGAAGCATCCAGCTGATGAACATGATTGTTTTAGGCTGGATGTATTGGATAATGTGATTTGTGCAGGCATGACAGCAGGTTTAGCAGCAGTTGGAGATGAAAAGGATGCAGAATATGCAGCAGAAGAAGACCCAGCTGCAGCAAGAAATTCAACAGTAAATATGAAAGCAACAGCAGAATTTGAAGCAGAAAATACTGCAGAGGAAAATTCAGCAGAAACAGAAAGTGTAGCAGTAGAAATTGCTGCAGAATGGAGTAGTCCAGACCAGGAAAACACAGCAGAAACCATTGAACCTGTGCTGGAAGTGCTGTAGGAAAAGGAAGATGATATTCCAGCTGGAGCACCAAAGATTAAGCTGAAAGAAACTCCAGGAAAAGCTGTGGAAATACCCAAGAAGAAGTGGGTCAGAAAGCTGGATAATGCACAAATGGAATATCAAACTATAGGCAAAACATCTGTAACTACAGGTGAGAATGCTAGAACCTGTAAGGGGAAGACCAAGAAGTGGCGTCACAAAATTCGCCAAAAAGAAATTGAGCCAGGACAACAGATATTGCTCTCAAAATTTCTCCTGAAGTTTCCAGGTAAGTCAGAATTCTTCTGGTCTGGTCCTTTCTTGGTGCAAAAGATCTGTCCTCATGGAATAGTTGAGATATCTTCTTTAGACAAGGG
This sequence comes from Glycine tomentella, assembly GCA_007407185.1. Lineage (NCBI taxonomy): Eukaryota > Viridiplantae > Streptophyta > Magnoliopsida > Fabales > Fabaceae > Glycine > Glycine tomentella. Next base: position 633,265 of record PYAF01005605.1, read on the forward strand.
CAGGACTTTTAAAGTTAACAAATGTCGGCTGAAGCTTTAATTTGGAGACCAAGTGGATAGAAACACGGTTTCTGTTCCACTTAATTCCACAGAGGATTAACAGCAAGAAGCGTCTAGCTCAAGACGTTAAATGAGCGATTCTTGGAATCCTTTCCGAGAGCTTGGTCTGGTTGTGTCAATTTGTGATATGAAAGGAATAAATCTGGGAATTCAGCCACTGCATCAGGTATAGTCTGGAATTTTTCTGCATTGCAGGTTGAGGAAATTGAGAAGACAACAAGCAAAGTGCTGCTGCATCTTTTAGCAAAGTGACAACACCAGGACCACTTAATTTTGTTCTATTGTTCTTGTTTTTAATTTTCAGTATGTTTTTAGTTTAGCTGTTTTGTTGGTTAGCTGTTTTAAATAAGTCTGTTTGGATTAATGTTTCATTCTGGTTGAGATTCTCAAGTAATGCATACATGATTGAGTATTTAGCAGCACATAATCCTTTTCAATTATTGTTGGGGACAACAATTTCCTAAATCTGGGAATGGGTGCATATTCATTATTTGCTGAATCATATTCAAGAAACAAAGGATGTCCAACAGAAAATTTTTGTTTTAGTTATTATTTTAAATTTTTAGATGAATATTTCAATAAAACTTGGCAGCACATCAGATTTTTCAGACTAAAAAGTGAATGGACACAGTAATGGATAGGATTTCTCTGATAAAAGCTTGTTTGAAATGAAACATAGCATGAATTGCATGATACATGAATGGAATTTTAATTGTTGTTATATGATATGCATGTTGAAGTTGAAATGTTGCTTGAAATAAAGTCAGCAGTGATTGACTTGAGTTTAGCACCTGTGAGATTTTGAGCCAAACAGTAATTATTTTTCTTTCTGAGAGACTCCATTTTCATAGTATTCTAGAACTTGAATTGTTTCTCTGGATGCAGGTGTGACTTGACATGATTAAGGCAATTTCTTCTTCTGAAAACCAGGGCCAAAATTGACTTACTTTCAATTATTTTTCCATTTGTACCTCATTTGAGCTTGAGCTTTTCATTTCAAATTACCCAAATCAGAGCCATGTCCATTGACCAACCCCCCTGAGGCTAGAGAAGGTACAATACAAGTCCATGACAGCAGAAAACAGGAAATAGTCCATCATGGCATGAAGGAAAATAAGTTGAATTCAATTGGTATGGGAGGACAAATAAGTCCAGTTGGAAACTAATAAGCATGAGATCCTCAGCTGGAAAATCTGAAAGTTGCTGTATTTTGTTAAGAAAAGAAGAAGAAAAAGAAAAGAAAATCAAAAAGTAAGTTATTGCTTTATTTTGTTTTATTTACCACAGAGAATAAATTGTTTGAAGAAAGTACTAGGTGTTGAAAAGAAGAACAAGGAATGTGATGACCACAGATTGGACTTAAGGGACTGGATCTAGCCTCATATTAGCTACTTTTCCAAAGATTTTCCTACCCTTAGCCAGCCAAGTTACAAGCCTAAAAGACCTTGTAATCAAATTATGTTTGCATCTGTTGAGAATATTTTCCAGCTTATGGTAGTGCTGTGATTATGTTAAGTGAGAGATTATTATAGTATGATACACTTGAGTGAATGAGTGAAATAAACACATGTTGGGAGGAACACTCAAGTTAATCTCACTAATGGACAGATTTGAAAGTACCATGGAAGCTTTGATGTGAATTGATTGTACTCAGCATGATAATTCTAGGATTGTAAAATTATGGTTCAATAATCTTGTTGAAACAGTCTCTTGCCAGTCGATCTAAGCAAAAAAGAACATGTTTTTAGACATAAAAATCAAAGGAATGTACACACCAACAACCTTAGATAAGTATCCACAAAAGGGTAAAGTTCACATTTTTTTTTGTAACTGATCACAATCCCTAACTTGCTATTTGGCCATTACCAGAAAGAAACAAATAAAATAAAAATAAAAAAACTCATCCTTTTGTATCAATCAAGGCACCCTTTAACAAACGGTGCCTAAATCTCGATCCCAACCAACCCCATGAGCCCAAAACCAAAAGAAGAGACAGTAGTAGTACATATGAGTGACGTCATCAGCAGCAACAATACCTGAGAGAAAGAGAAAAAAAAACAAGAGACAACGTTGTACAGTACTACTACTACTCACCAAAAGAAGAAAAAGAATAGAGTTGTTGTTGGTAGTTGTTCTTGCAAAAGCTGCGTTGTAGTGTTTGCCATGCCCTCTTTTGGAAGAAGAGTACTCAGAAGGTGTGGAAAAAGTAAAACCCGATGGTGGTGTTGGTATTATTCTTGCACTCACTCTCAAGTGGGGACAGAGACGCTGGTGGTGCGGGTGCGAGTGCGGGAACAAGATCTCTCTCTGCAATTGGGTTTGTGAAGTGCGAAAAGAGAACTCACGATCACAGGTCTGCCTCAGTGCCTCCTCACTCCTCAGTCGTCACGGTCACGGACTCACGGTCATGGGTCATGAGTCTCTCTCTCACACTCTAGACAATTCTAGAAGAGACCACTCTAGAAGATATTTGAGTCTGGCTATGTTAGACTCTTAGTTTTATTTTGAGCATATTTCATTTCTATTGGCCCAGTGGGCTGGCTCAGATTTGGCCCGCATTTTTGTGGGCTGGGTCTGCCCGGTCCGTTTTATTAAGTGGGTTGACAATGTCAATCTAGCCCACAATTTTTAGTGGGCTAAACGGACTGGCCCGCCAAACCATACCCATTTTGTCATCCCTTACACACACATTTATTAGCAATATGTTGCATTATTTTACATTGATTTGAAATCCTGAATATTCATAGGGCCTTGAGAAAGGACCTTTCCCACCAGTTCAGCGTTGGGTCGTTGGTCAACAATTTCTGCTAACTTTGGTATCTCTAGCAAATACCTTTTTATTGTCATATCACTACTGCAAAGAAGAGCTTCTAAGACAATTCTGAAACACATACAAAGATGGTTCGCAACCCGTCTTTGTTGCAGACATCTTTGGGAGTTTGGTTTTCCAAGACAGCTAAGTGAGTCGTCTTTGTATATACGATTCAAAGTCGGTTTCCCTGGCCAACCGTCTTAAAAGACCTGCAAAAAAAAAAAAAAACAAAGCAAAAACTTGAACAAATCTAAGACGGTTATGTACGCCAATCGTCTTAAAATGGCATCAATCAAAGACGATTAATGTCAGAACCGTCTTCGAATGGATTTTGTTTTGTGTTTTTTTAAAAGCCTTTTAAGACGGTTATATGTAGAACCGTCTTAGAATGTCGGCTTTCTAAGACGATTTCTGTGTATAACCGTCTTAGAATGGATTTATTATGTTTTTTTGTTTTAACAGCCTTCTAAGACGGTTATATTGTAGAACCGTCTTAGAATGTTGGCTTTCTAAGACAGTCTATATGTATAACTGTCTCAGATTTCATTTTTTTTAACAGCCTTCTAAGACGGTTATATTGTAGAACCGTCTTAGAATGTTGACTTTCTAAGATGGTTTATATGTATAACCGTCTTAGATTTCATTTTTTCTTTTGTTTTAACAGCCTTCTAAGACGGTTATATCGTAGAACCGTCTTAGAATATTGGCTTTCTAAGACGGTTTCTATGTATAACCATCTTAGATTTAATTTATTTTGTTATTAAAGCCTTCTAAGACGGTTTTCCTACCGAACCGTCTTAGAATGTTATTTTCTAAGACGGTTTTTGTATTCAACTGTCTTAGATTTTTTTTAAAGCTTTCTAAGACGGTTTTTTCGTGTAATCGTCTTAGATTTACTGTTTTTTTTAACTTCTTTCTTTTACGGTTTTACCATTGATAACCGTCTTACAATCCCGTTTTACTAATTTTTTTTTATTTTGCTCAATATAAAAAAATGATAAAAATGATAAGTATAAAAAATCATGATTGATCAATATGAATAACAACTTACATTTGGCAGCTCTTTCAATAATAACATTAATAATTTGTGTACTGATGAATTCATAAAAACAATTGTAGTGCATTGCACTATAAATAATAACATTCACCTTAATATAGTTGAAATTTAAACAATCATTTGTCATACACCAATTTGCAAAAAATGAATGGGTATTATTCTAGCTTACCCTTATCAATAACTAAGCTTGTCCACAGCAAATCTCATAGGATCATCCAAAACTAAGGCTTCACCATTTCAAACTTGAAGTAGTTGTTGTCCTTAAATAACAACATTTCCCATATCGTCTATCAAAATCTCCTGTAAGAACAGGTTTAATTAATATAAAGAATGTATAAAAACATAATTTCAGTTGAAAGTAAGTTTGTCCTGAGTTCTAAAATTCTAGATGACATGCAATATAAACAAAGCATGAAGAAATGCTCAAAATTGACAGCGTAATAGTAGGCTTGTACTATGTGATTTGAAATAACAAATAAAGGAACATGTCCATTTACCAAGACATAAAACTCCTAAGTGTTGTCTAGAGACCAAATAAGGTTCCAGATCTAGAAATTTTGGGAGCAGTAAAACATTTAATGGAATGCATTTGTTACATCTAAAGAACACATATAGGAGCTGTAAAACATTTAAATGAAAATTTAGGACCAATAAATAAGAAGCTTATCAATAAAATTTGATAAGGTGGATATTATTACACCATGGTCTTGATCCAAATAAACAGGTACGCCACATGATCCATAAATTCCTTGTTCATACTGAACGCAAACAAAACATGTCCACTTCAGTTAAATTAAGGTCATAATTACAAACATCTCAATAATCACTAACACAAGGAACATACAGGAATAATGTTATAATCATATCACATGACATATATGTCACAAGACAAATGACTGTGATAACTTGCAGGGCTTAATATGCCACCGGATTTGAGTTATAAACATTTCCAAAAATTGGTGCACCAAATTATGACAAGTACATGGATATCTTCAACTATGTTTACCAAAAGAAAGCATTCCAAAACCACATGTGAGTAGTACCAATTTCCTCTTACCTATTGACACATATGAGTTAGTAAACACGTTTTAGCCATTACTCTAAGTGAAGGGCAAATGTGTGCTGACAAATTCCAGTTGGCTGCACAGACATGCCCCATCTGCACATCAAGTACTTTGAATGTCATAATATTAATAAAGAAAAAAAATTGACTTACACTTATGTTTTATTACCCTCTAGTAATCCTACAAAAAACCAATAACAACTTCATAAATATTTGATACAATTTTCTAGCAAGTCTTGGTTGCTCATAGAGTATAAAAGTCACTTTTCACTTTTCAAAAATATTACATGCATCCTTGTTAAGATGTTCATACAATCATTGAATAACTAACTACAACATTCATTCCAAACCTTATAACCTGTTAGTTTGCTTGTTTTATCTTCTCTACCTATCCAGTTTTACAATAATTCATTTCCACTGTCATTTTCTTCAATTTCCATCTTCAGGATCATTGTTGGAACTATTTTCAGTCCATTTATAACAAAGATTTTCTTCAATTTCCTGTTTAAGGCCTCACCAATTTCTTGGCTCTGTTCTGTTACAAACAGCAACATTGTTACCATTGTGTTCTGGTTCTGAAAAATGGCAACTTCAGGCCCTGTTCTTTGTATTTCTGGGACACCCTCCATTTGACTTTTGAAGAAAGATTAGTAGAGGATGTTACTGTTTTTAAGTTTTCCTTTACTTTGTTAAGAAGTGCTCACAAGGTTTTTGTGCATATTTCAAATAGAAGACAAATTTGTGTATGTTCAGTTTGGATTTGGAGTTTCTACCATGCTTGCAAGGTGTTTGAGAATAATCCCTCCTCATTTGTATCCAGCCAATTCTTTGTTGTGTAGCTCCATTCTCTATTCTCTCGTCATTAACATTGCTTCTTTGGAGAGCTACCAATCACAGTTTCCTATTCATATTGCATCAGCTTTCACTTGCTCATCCACATTGAACATATGACAGTCAAAAAACAAAAGGAGGAGACTCTCAATTTTCTCATTGACCATCATTTGACAGTTTAGCTTCTTTGCAAGTTGAGCACCTTTCAAGAATGATAGGCCATCATGCTCTACATTCAAGCAATTTTGTAGGCTTTTAAAGTAAGGAACCATGAATACAAATACAGGTCCACTTCTCCAGCAAATTCAGTTGTCAATCAATTATACATGACCTATTTACTAGCCTTCCCTGAGATCTTTATATAGTTTGTACTTATCAAAAGCTAGACTAGTGGTCACTTAAACTATTTGTTCATTCCTAAATAAGCAGGATGGTAAATGCAATAATGCTGCTTCCTATTACTTTCACAAGTTGATCGAAAATAGAAACTTTGCAATATATATATGAATGTAACAACACTTCTCATTGCACCTTAACTTTGCAATATATATTGAGGAACTAAGCATTCTCTTAATTGGACCATGAATAAGTAAATAAACATTTAATTCTATAAGCCTTATTAAATTGGCTTGTTCAATGAAATGATTTTGCTACACCGACCAACCTTCATATCCCCAAACTCCAGGCCTGAAAATTAGGAAATTACATTATAATCAAAGTGTTATTGGATAAAATAATATCATTCAACAGGCTCATAAAGTACTGACCAATGAAGCTAATAAAGATCCACCGAAGTCAGTCCAGTCCTAGTCGACAAAGGGAATCTTTAAGGGCATTGAGGACACTTTGACAGCCAAATCTCCATCGTAGTGCAGTAAACTTGGTTGCTACTTTCATATCAACGTCTTGATCCTTTTCTTTTCTTTCCTTAATATATGTATATAGAATACAAACATATGGAAGCACCAATGTGAACCTTTCTTAATTACAAACTGCGTACGAAAATAATGTTGAATCATACCTTCAAAGAAGAACCTCAAAATTTACAATGACTAAAGCAAGCTGAAAAAGAACAACATCTTTGATGAATTTACTCTCTTCAGTGAATTCTAGTAAAAATTTCAAAGAATCTACCCAGAGCCATAGACTTTGGCAGTGTCAAAAAGGGTTAGACCTCCATCAATACTGACATTCAAAGAATCTATAGCAACCTTCTCATTATTATCTACAAACATACAAAGCCAACATGAATAGGGAGATAATCTCATATTGTCCATTTGGAAACAATTTCATGACTTGGTAGCTATTTGTGTTTCTAAGTTGAGTGGTAATTAATCACTTTCTACAAGCAATACTTTGGCAGAAAGAGGAAATTAATAATTGAATGCCTTGTAATTGATACTAACAAAAAATAAAGGATCACAAAATGCTACAATGATCCAATACAAAGCTCAAGCATGCATGATACGAGACAAAGTTAATAAATTTGAACAATGTACAGGCATTTGATTCGCAATATATATTGATCATAAATGGTTAATCAAATAGAACAATGTTCAACCAAACTAAGAGGAGGTTAGTTCCAATTTTTAAACCAGGAACATAATACAAAACAAATACAAACTTTTACAAGTTCATCAGTGGTTCAATCGAACCTGATGGTTGTTTGATCCATTGAAATGGGGTACCATCACCACTATCACAATCTCCGCCTAATTAATTACCTACAAAGTAGTTTCATTTGCCAAAAAAAAATACAATACATATATATATATATATATGTTAAAATATGTTGAAGAGTAATTGTAATAAACATCACAACATTGCTAATATGTAATTAAATATCCCGCAGTTTGTAATAATGCCTACAATATATAATAAATGCGAAGGCGAAATATTTTAATGTTGTTATATACGGCATACAAAACAGCCTACAATGATTTGTTTTTTGTTTCTAACAAAAATGATGCCCATTTTTCCTTAATGTTGTTATGGTCTCCATGTCTAACGATGTGCCATCACTAAACCACTGCAACAAGAAGTCAAAATACAAATCAGTCAATTACATTTGAAGTATGGAACCATTTAACAAATTAAACTAAACATACAAATGTGTTCAACTTATTATACTTTGGTCCATTCATTCTTCAAACCCCCACTTAATATGTTCCACATTCAATGCATTACGTAATACCCACATTCAAAGCCTCCATTTTGCACATGGCTCTAAATATTGAAATATTTAAATTTAAATTTGACATTTGGAAGTAAAGAATGACAACACAATCTGCATAAAGGTCAACTAAATGTCTAACCTTGAGTTCAATCCAGTTTGGTGCAGATGCACTGCATTTACCATCGACGCCAGTATTCAAAGCCTTAAGTGAACTAATTTATTAAATGCAACATACATGTAGATTAACGCATTACCTTTATGTTGTAGGGATAAATTCGGTTCACAATGTAAAAATAACAATTTTTGGTAGAACTTACTTATTAAGTACAACTTTGATGTGAATATCTGGCTTCTTACACAATGAACAAAACCAAACAATTGTATGAGTCAAAGGACAAAGAACAAACAACTATCAATGTGCACTGCATTTTATATATATTAGCAACCAAAAATAAACAAGTACACTTATCCCGTATACGAAATTAATTTGGTAGTTACTTATTCAAATAAGCTCCTAGGTACATCTCTCTTTGTGATTCCTTGACCCATGTTTGAATGTATTGTTGACTTTCCAAACGTCTATCCTTTGCATTATGTATCATTTGAGGCTCCAGGAACCCATACACTGAACTATAACCCAACCTTGTACTCCACTGATCCATAAACCTATTATTAACATTTGAAGTGAATATGAAATTGTTAAACATATAGATTGTAACAACTAAAAATAACTAGGACATGAAAGGAGACATTCAATGGACTTTTACTTACATAATCCACAGTTGTAGTATTGAAATGCTCAAATACTTGTCACCTGATATAATTTCATTAATATCTGAATATGTGATGAAGAATGATGTTTCTACATTAGTGATCCTAAACTTTAACCCATCCCACGACAACTGTACAGGCCTGTGGTAAACTTCATAGATGTTCTTAATCAATTCATACAAAGGATCCATTGCTTCTAGTGTAGTTGACCTATTAACTACTTCGAGAATGTCTTTTGAACTAATGTGTCCATCCTATGTGTTTGACATGAATAACAAATAACCTACTGTTACTTAATATATTTATAAAAAATACACATTAATTAATTGCAAGCAACCATGTATATACCTTCTATGATACTGGTTTCACCAAACATGTGGGCCAAGCGACAAATGTGTGTAGGGTATCTCTGACATACGTAATCTCTGACGTCGGATATGGAACAAGCGCGTCCCCGTCATAAATTTTTTCAACACTTACCCGTACGACATCATCTGCGTAGTCGACATTGTGAATTGCGCTGCTTCCATCGTAAACTTTTCCCAATGCAACTAGCTTTGTCGACCCATGACATGCAACAAACAACCCCATGCCTGGCACCACAGTAGTAGCATTTTCTTTCCCAGAAGGATTGGCTACAGTTTTAGCACAACTTCCCTTTATGCTAACACAAGCAGCCAATTCTTGTAAAAGTGCGTCAACCGGGGTTGATTTTTGTGCCATTTGGCTTAACTCAGTTTTTATTGCTTCCTTCAATTTTTCCTTCATTTTCTCTTCCATTTCAGATTTCATTTTTTTCCATTTTCCCGTCCAATTCAGCTTTCATTTTTTTCCTCCAATTTAGCTTTCATTTTTTCTATGCATTATTTGTTTTCCTTTGTACAATGACCTTTGGAAATGTACAATGACCTTTGGAAGCTAAATATCACCAGATTAAAGTCTTATGTTTTGCTTGGAGGCTTTCCAGAGATAGGTTGCCAACCAAGAGGAACCTTATTAGAAGGAATGTAAATATGATTGATGACAACTTCCCTTTTTGTAGTTGTTCTATTGAAGAAGCCTCACATGTGTTTTTTAGCTGTTCTAAAGTTATGCCGCTTTGGTGGGAGTCATTGGAATGTATTAAGGTGCAAGGGGTATCCTCAATCAAGCCTATTGACCACTTCCTCGAGCACTTGTATTGCAGCTTTAATGGTCTTAGGACTCAAAGGTGGAAGACTTGGTGGCTAGCTTTGACTTGGAGTATTTGGTTTAATTGTAATAGGATTGTCTTTCATAACGATAGCTTCAATGGCCCTAAACTGCTGGAGGACGCACTTTTCTTCTACTGGTCTTGGCTAGTTAACTTGGAGAAAGGATTCAATACTCCTTTCTATCGTTGGTCTAGCCATATTAGACAAGGTTTTTTGTTTGTTAGGGGGGCTTAGCGACTGTTTTTTAGCTTGGATGTGAGCATGTCCTTTGTTTGATCTTTGGCAATTTTTTCAGTCGTAGACAGCTATGGTTTTCAGGGGAGGGTTTAGTATGTTTTATCTCCTTTTGTCATAGCTCGTAGTCAGAACTCAGTTGGCTTTGTCTTCTGTGACCTAAACCACCTAGGTTCTGCTTTTGTTCTTGCTAGGTTGTATACCTTGCAGTACTACTTGTACTGTGTCTTTATTTCTAGTATATATTATCTTTGCTGATAAAAAAAATGAACAAAAGTAAGTGATGGAATACTCTGTTCATATCTGAAAAATTGCTAGGATCTACCTTGGTCTTTACCTACACCACACTATTTAAATTTCAATTGAAATGCTTCTTACCCCAAACACTAGGTTGTGCATAAGTAGCATTTCCAGGTATATCGCCACCTATATCAACATCTGTATAGTTCAGAGGAGAACTTGTAGGTGAGTATTGACACATAAGGAGTCATGAGATCATAGAGCCTTCGAATCAGATACAATTATTGATTAGCAACATCTTTACCCTCTTCATTCCAACTCAGAGACTACTGAATCTTATATATCTTACCAGGTCTACATGGAAACGGTGTTACATATAAATCTGGTAAAGGCAGTATAAAATAACCCAGGAGGAGGTAGTTCTATAAAAAAAAATTAATATAGAAAATTTGTTGCTCATTCGTTTCTCAAAAAGAGAGCAAAAAATTGGCTCAAAAGGAAATGTATTTAGAGATAGAACACAATATACAAATGAAATAGTTGATGGGTTTATGTATCATTATTTAAGAGTGTACTAACCATGTTGAATGTAAGATATAGTATTAAAGTAGCATAAGTTGTTTCAGTTTAGGGTATATAAAAATATGGCTACATAAAAAAATAACAAGAACAATGCTCAAGCAAGCCCCCACCAAAAGAAATACCTCAAACTAAATGGTTTTGTGGAATGACAACATACAAAAATAAGAACCACATCACATTTTTGGAGGCTCCAATTTGTCTACTATCTAGTAATTGAAACTATCTATTCCCCAATAATAAGACCAAACAGATTTTCAAGTACAAGCAGTAAGCAAAATGGCAATGGTATGATGGGTTAAGATTTTCTTTATATCAAATAATTGCTTTTTTTTTTTTTTTGTTTCAAAAACACTATCAAGAAGCTAAGAAAAAAAGGGTTATTTCCTTAAAATAAACTAATCCAAAATACGGTGTCAATCTACACACAATCAATTAAAAGAAAAGGCAAAAATAAAAATAAAAAAGCTACAAAAGTCCAAAAGAGCTGGAGTAAAAGAAGAGTAGAAGAAAAGCCAAAATCCCTACATAACAGGGCTAATAAAAATATATAAAGACCAGAAATGATAAATAAATTTTCATTGTAGTGCAAGTAGCACTACGAACCACAGTTGTGAAAAATTTTGACCGCCAAATAACTCAACTAAATAGAGAAAACAATATGACTCACTAGTCACTATTACCCAATCAAACAACTACTGCAGTTTATACTTTATAGGTTGCCCTTTCTTTTTTCCTTTGTAAAGTAAGTTTAATTCGTATGAGTTTCTCTTATAGATATCATGATATAAGTATAAAAACAACATCAATCACAACTTGATCGCAGAATTGCACAAAATCTCCAACCAACACCTATAAAGGGCTAAGGCTTTCAAGAGGCAAGACATTTATGACTTAAACTGAAGACTTTACAGGAAAAAGGTCACCTTAATTCTCAGTCAGCATAAGAACTAAGTTATACAGGATGTTCTCTTCTATTTGCAATGACTATTCAGTTTTGTTGAATCTACAACTTATCTTAAAAGCTTTTAGAGACGGTCAACCAACTCTAGAGTTTTACATCCACAATATGAAAAAGTCAGAGAGCAATTCACTAATGACATGTTGGTTATATAAAGGACAAGCAAAACATGATCCATAAACTTTTTTTATTTTTCAATACATGGAAAATTTAGGCAGAGGGAGGTAGCAAATTCACCTTTATGGTGCAATACAAAATAACTGATCAACTTCAGCAGCTCCTACGGCTCGATCCTAGAGAGTATCAAGGTTCAAACAAGTTAATAGGAAAAAAATATATTAGATATGGAATACCACCTAACAAGAACACACAAAATTAGGAGGTTAAAGCGAATAATAGAGGTCAAGGAAGTGATAACGAAAACATTACTGCATACTTTATCTATATCTAACAGTCGAAAGATACGATTTCAAAATTCTACAGCATCCCCTGTCAGCTCCACACTCTGTAAGATTAAGTATACAAAAGTAAATACTTCATGTCATTTGTAACAGTAACAAAAGAGATATCAGCATAACTATTGAGGTGCTTATTAACAATTTTATATCAACAAGGGCAAAAAAGATTTCTAGGCCAGATATGATGGGTCAACATTTGTGGGCTGTGCTGAAACCAATTTCTCTCACGTGACTATTGGCTAAATTGTGACTACATAAGATATATTGGGTAGCTTACCAAAGAAGATCCTCTATGAATATTGTAATACACACTAATGTAAGCCTATCAAAGCACCAAATTCTTCCAAGTGTAAACATTTTTTTCTTGTCTTGAGAACATAACATATATTATAGGATCAACCATATTGCATTCCTTTAACTTTCTTAACTTTTTGCTTCATCCAATATTAATTGATGAACTTATCTAAAATATTTGCACCTTGTGTACATGTAGGAAGATTGGGTTTTGAGTAGGGTGTTATACAAAACCAGAGAAGTTTCAGCCAAACCTAGCATGGGTAGCTGCTAGGAGGACACGGAATCTTCATCACTTCATACATTAGTGGACTCTTACATAAATTTTGACAACGTGCTCTGCTTATCCATTTTCTCTCAGAACCAAGCAAGCCTTATTTTCAACCACATGGCCACTATGGAGCCTAAGTTACCTTTTCCAACCATGCAACTAATGCATATGGAGGAGCACCTAATTTGGGTTATTGCTTAGACCCCTTATCATGTGACAGAAAAAAGTTAAAAGCTGTTTTGAATCAGATCACAAAGACGGAAAGGAATCCACTTAACCAAAGCCTAAAAGGGTGACCAAGCTTTGGAGAAGCAAGTGCAAAGAGTTACTTAACTGAAGTGGGGATGGCCCACATGTGGAACAATTACTGATGTGGGACCTCAGTCCTTAAACCCTCTTCCCCCATGCCACCATAGGAAAAAAATGAAAGGAAAGAAAAATTTAAAAAAAAAAACTAGAAAAAAATGCATAAGGGGGAAGTATAGAAATTAATTATAATTTGAATACACCATTTTAATTGAACACATGAAGGTGCTTTATAAAACAAATGTGTGAAGACTTATGAGAATAGAAATGAATAATCCAACATTCCTACGTTCATTAAATACCTGGTTACCAAACTGATTTCTAAATTTTCTCTTAAGGATTTAGGAAATCTAGACTATTTTTTGGGTATTGAAGTAAGACCTCAGCCTAATGGTGCTCTCATTCTAACTCAGTCCAAGGATATAAGAGACCTGTTGACTGATACCAAGATGGATGAAGCTAACTCCACCTCTTCTCCAATGGTTGGTGGCTGCAAGTTAACTAAGTCAGGCTATGAATCCTTTTCTAATCCCACTTGACAAAGTTCCAGAATATAACAATCCTGTTCTTCTAGAGCATATAATGCCTATTTCAGATGAATTTCTTAACTGTTATTGATCTAAGAAATAATTGAAATACTTTTACTTTATTAATGGATTAATAATACTAGTGGCAATATTGATCATGGTTGTGATAGGGTGTTTCGTTGATCCCCTGAAACCATAAGGTTATGGGACTAATTTGCATGAAATTCTGGTTGGTTGCTATCTATACTTGCCATAATTGAAATAGATGACCTTTCAAAGTAATGCGTAGATATATTGGATTATCTGTAGTTTGAATCAAGCTACTTGTTTGATCCAGCTATTACAGCTTTTACTGATTACAATATCTGATTAATTTCCAAGTTAAGAACTTTAGAAGTCATGAAAGTAGTGTCTTTTCATATTTTCTAATTGAAAAGATCTAATCCTGAACTTTACATTAGAATCGGCAAACTTTGCTCATAGAGTAGGTATACAAGTATAGTAACCAAGCTAGTGAAATTGACTGAGAGTTTGAGATTAAGATCAAATTTTCACTCATCAAGACACAAGTTGAACCTTAGCAGCATATTCTATAAACAAGCTGAGCCCAAGGCTGCTACTTGACGGCTTCACCAACCCCAGAAAAATGCAAGACATTGCTAATACACTCTTTTACAGTTTTGGTTCGTCTTGTTTTTAAATGTTTCACTTTCCCTTCTAAATTTCAAATTGGTGCTACTCTGTCCATCAAAGTGATGCTCATAGGGCAATTTTGGAAAGCCTAATATAACTAAAACGAAACAAGAATGTTGTGCAGTTGTTGAAAAGAGAAAGAACAAACAAAACATCGAGGATCTTCCATAACTATGTAGCTTTCTAATATTGAAATGAAGTCAAAGTAATAAAAACAAAAATACAAATAAACATGAAACGATAATGGTGTTGAACCCCTAAACACAAAATCAAAAGCACAAGTAAAACAAAAATCCCAACCCTCGAAATCTCAAACCCCTAAACGAAAATACGATAATGCCATCAAACCTGGTTTTGCGCAAGACCCACAGCTGTGATGAGACCAAACACGACAACAAGGAGAAGCGGCGGCCACCACCGACTGAAGGAACACGACGGACCAGGGGGAGGGAACCACCGAGAGTGCACAGGCTTAATAGTGGGTGCACGAGGCCAGGGAATAAGGTCGCGAGGAAAAATTAAGTGTCTGATAGGGAAAGCACGACACAGACACTTTTGGGGCAATTTTAATTCAAAGACGGTTTTGAGCAACCATCTTTGCATACCAAAAAACAAAGATGGTCATCAGTTGAAAATGACGTCATTTGAAAGTATCTAAGAAGGTTCTTATGTATCTGTCTTCGTAAACAATGGAATATTTATAAAATTGTCACCGCCTCACCAACTAAAACGATTTTGGTCCAACCGTCTTTGAATGCACATCTTAGAATGCATTTATTGTAGTAGTGTATATTTGTTAAAATTTATATTCAACATTATGCATTATATAACTTATATTTATTTAACAAAATACTTTTAATTGATTAGAAATAATAAAGTAATTGCTAATAAGTTGATAGAGTAAAAACTAAAAATCCAAATATTGAATGCCTAAGATATTAAAACAATAAATATTTTAAATCTTTAACATATAAATAGTTATTCAAATTTAAAGTGTTTTTTTGGAAGGTCAAACTATATTTGATGAACTTTCTTGAAAGACCGAGAGAAATTTCAATATGATAGAAAGTTGATCACACCTTGTCTAGATGCACATGTAAAATCCTGTCCCTCACACCTATCTACACACCTCTCTTAGTGGATTTCATAGGCATTGTTTATCTTTTCCTTTGTTTCTATTACTATTTTTCGTGGACTTCATATATCTTGTTGCCCAAAAGCAAAGCACACATTTACCAATGTCGCATCCTCCTTCAACCATCGCCCATGCAAATTCAAATATCTCTCAGTACAAGGTAACACTACCTCAATTTTTATCACGTTCTCTTTTCATTTGTTTTGTTCTTCGAAATTTTATTTTTATCCAGCTTATTGTGTGTTTAATTCAAATACCTCACACCTATCTACACACCCTCTCTTAGTGTGTTTAACTTACCATTCTTTTCTATTTTTATCTTCTTTTTTTCCCCACCTTCGGTTTCCAATTTTATTTATTTTTTCCCTACTAATTCTTTGTTGGCATTTTGATTGTCAAATGGTTTTATAATAATTTCATTTTTATCAAAAAAATTCATTCTGTTTGAGAATATCCCCTAAGTAGTAGCTGAAATTCCTACAATAGTCACTTAATCACATTTGACACAGTTAATTCTGGAGTCATAATATAGTTGCTGACTTTTTTTTTCGTTATATTTGAAGATTTTTGTGAAATTAAGTTAAAATATAAATAATTTAAAAAAGAATTGTAAGGTTTATCTTTTAAGTTTTTACAAAATTCTTAAATATAAGAAAAATTGTGAGTGATGCAAACAATCCAAGTCCAAAGTCGGTAACGAGTTCAAATATGTAAGTGACGTTGAAAGTTTACAGTTGAAAAGAGAAAAAAATTATTGATATTACAATGACTAAAAAGTGACCCATAACAATCTCTTAGGAGTGACGTGTGGAGAGAGTAGTGTAATTTAAACATATCTCGATGAAGTGAATTGCAGAGACTTGCCTGATTGTGTTTTAATAAATGTCTTGCGAACAAAATATTTTGATATTAACTCTTTATTTAGTCTTCATAGACCAAGAAAAATATTATTTAGTTTCACACAAGTATTTTTTTCTTCCATAATAATCGCGTCAAACTATCATTTATCCCTTTATTTTCATTATTCTATATAAATTAACTTTTAATAGTTTTTTCATAAATAAACATCAACAAAATAAAGTCATACTATCACAATTAATTTAAATTATTTGACATAAATGTAAAATATAATTATGTATTCAAAATAATTTTTGATATTAATTATAATTTTTAATTACAATAGAATTTACAAATTCAAAATATTTATTTATAAAAATGTTAATTTTATAAAATAAATATTTATATTGTGCAATCCACGAGCTAAAATACTAATTATATGAATTTCACGACAATTATTTGTAGTAATAAGTAACCCATTTCAATAATTTATTAAAATCCATAAATATTTCAAATATCAAACATCTGTTCATATTTATTGTTTTTTTTATGAGGTTGAACATATTTGTTCTTCTTTTATGTTTTTGCATATAAGGTCAAACTACATTTGAAGACATTTTTTGAAAAAAAATGAGACAAATTACAATACTAAAGTTTTTAAATTCCTATTTTACTGTCATATATTTGTTAAAATTTATATTCAACATTATGCATTAAATAAATTAACTTTATTAAAATAAAATACCTTTAATTTATTAGAAATAATAAATAATTTGTTAATAAGTTGATAATACTTAATGCTTAAAATCTAAAGCAAAAAATATTTTAAATCTTTAACATATAAGTAGTTATTCATATTTAATGCTTCTTTTTCATAGGTCAAACTATATTTGATGAACTTTCTTGAAAAGGTTAGAGATCTAGACATTTTAATCTGATAGATAGTCTACTACCCCTTATCCATTGTAGATGCCCGTGTAACGACCTATCCGGTCCAAACCTATTTAATCACAGTTTCAAACTCAATATTGCATACACGTACTCACTCATAAACTCTCTTTGTTTGTTTCGATCACTTTCAAACTTTTTCCATGGAGTTCAGATATCCTATTGACCAAAATCAACGCACCCCTTTACCAATGTCGATACGTCCACTTTCCACCATTGCCTATGCGAATTCAAATATCTCTAGACAGTCATTACAAGGTAACACCAGCCTAATTTTCATCACGTTCTTTCCATTTCTTTTGCTGATTCAAAAATTATTTCTTCTCACATGCGTCAATGTGTTAGGGTGTTAGTTTGTGCAAGGTGGTTTACTTGGCAGTGCTCCAACACGTACCCATAGTTTTGCTGTTGTTGGTGCTAGGCAATGTTGATGAAGCAGTCCGACGTTAGTGGGAAAAAGAGCAAATACAACAAGGGTTGGAGAAAGAGAAAATAAGGAGAGAGATATTTGCAATGGAGATGGCATTGGCAAGGCAAAGAGAGCTAGAGGAGGAAGTTAGGAGGGAAATGACAATAGATAGATAGATAGATATAGAGAGAGAGAGAGAGAGAGAGAGAGCGAGAGAGAGAGAGAGAGAGAGAGAGCATGAAATCCACATGCAAAGAGTAGAGGGAATATTTTCTCCACAAATGCCACAAGGGATCATGGTTCTAGAAGGATTTTCAATGTCTTCAAATCCAAGAATGAACTAGAGTCATCCAATTCACATAATAGTTAGTCTACAATCCTATTTATCCCAAGTGAATACCATCCACCCTCAAGTTAATATCGAACAATCCCATTACGTCTGTCGTCGGCCTGGGCATAGTCTAGAGGTGCGATGCCCATCGACCATGACTAAAAGAGGCCCATTTTTTTTTTTTTTGCTTGTTGTTCTGTAGTTTTTTTTTTTCTATATTAATTGTCTGATGTTATTTTTATAAATGAATTAATTGTAATTTATTTTATGACTTTTTTTATTCAAATTAAAATATGATGTCATTAAAATATACCAGTCTCTTGGTTATTATTTTTTTGCCCTGTCTTGTTATATTCAAATATCATCTTAAATAAGTTTTCTAGTGACATATGAACATCTAATGAACCTATAACAATAACATATAAAGTGTCTTTTTTAATAAGATAAGAAACACAAATCACAAATCAAATTATAAAAGAATTAAAATTAAAAGTTAGTAATTAGTGAAGAACATAAATATTTATAAGCTTTAATATGAAATTAAATGATGATATATTGCTGACAGTGGACAAAACTAGATCATTTTCTTTGAGGTGTCAAATTAAAAAAAATTTAAATTATAATTTTAAATTAATATATTTATAAAACCAATTCCTAATACACATTTTTTTCATTGAAATTCATTCAAATTAAGTTATTTGCTTAATATAATAACCATGCCATTTATAATGAAATTAAGTGTCCATTTGTTATGAAAAATATATTTATATTTTCAAATATTTGTATATAAGGGTCCCTTATCCATTATTTTACCCGAGGCCAATGAAATGTCAGGATCGACCTTGGTTACTCTTTGCTTTTAGTCTTGTTTTTAATTTATCCTTCTTTCTTGTTTTCATCTCTTTTTATTTCCATCTTCTGTTTTTGAGTTTAATTATTTTTTTATGCTTATTCTTTGGTGGCGTTTGAAATGTAAAATGGTTTTCTAATCATTTTATTTTTATTTAAAAAGTTTCACCCTATTGAGAATGTCCCCTGAATAGTGTCTGAATTGCCTACAATAATCACATAGTCATATTTGACATAGTTAATCCTGAAGTCATGATATAATGGTTGATATTTTTGTTATATTTGAAGAATTGTATGAAATTAAGTAAAAAAAAAAAAAATAAAGATTTAAACAACATGGTGAGCTTTTATCTTATAAGTTGTAATATCCCAAAATTCAACTATTAGAAATTCAATAATAATAATAATAATAATAATAATAATAATAATAATAATGATAATAATAATAATAATAATAATAATAAAAATATGTAGAGAAAATAAATTAATTCAATATTAATTTTAATAGCTTATAAATGCATAAAAATATTAGCAGAAAGTGAAAAGAAATTCATTTTCTTTTTAAAATAAATAAAGTCAACTATAGTCTAAGGCAAGACTTAGTCAAGTTAACTCATTAATGGTATTATGGTAAATATGTGCAACTTTGGTCTAGAATGGAATATTAGAGTTTTGTAATGATAAATAATAAAATTAAATGTTTTAAGGTAATTAATGCATTATAAATTTTAATTAAGGTAATTAAACATAATTAATTGGGCCTTAGAAAATAATTTAGCAAAATGATATTATTTTAAAAAATTTAGCTTGTTGTTAGAGAGCAAGAGGGACCAAAAGCATCTTGGAATCCTAACCTTAATTAGGCCTATATTGTCCCAATTAAAATTAAAATTTTGGCCCCAATACATGTTGTCACATGTTGTGTTTTTGTCATTCTTGAGCCTGCTTTCTAATTCCTTGTGATGAATTAGATACAATTTTAGCAAATAAATTACAAAATTCAATTTTAAAAAATAACACCCACAATTAACCTACCAAGAAGGGGTTTTGCGGATAACAGAAAATTCCTCTCATATCTTTTCATCGAAACCATACTTATTACAAGGAATCCCATCTTCACCCTCATTTTCTGCATATATGAATTTATTGGTGAGGCTTGACTTAAATTTCCTTCATCTTGTACCCACTAATGAAATTACCTTCTTCTTGGCATTGAACGCTTCTGGAATATCAAATTGTCTCTGCATTACAAATGCCTCGTAAGAGTTAGTGAAGCACAACAATGTAAGAGTTTCTAAAACATGAATGGTTAATTGTACATACTAGATTGTCATCCCAAATCAGATCCTTCAGAGTTTCTGGCACAACTTTCTAGTTGGGATACAAAATACCAAACTTATCTTGAACTACTATCCCCAAATAGGTGTGAATGTTCTCTTTAAGTGGGCCTAAAGGTTTGCTAGTGGAAAGGTTCATATGAACCATTGGCCTTGGCTGATCTAAGTGTCTAGCAATCAAGTTTTTGAGTTGTGTACATTGTCTAGAAGGTAGATTTTGAAAAGGCTGATGAATCAGGAGGATGGGAGCTTGGTGGTGTAGCCATGTGCAGCATATGCAAATAAAAGAATAATACTATTAACATCAATTGCAAGTATACAAATTAAGTTAATATAAATTGTAAATATGCAACAAATTGATCTTAATTATACAATAAGATCAACATTACTTGTGTAAAACACAATTGGGCAAAAATGTTCTCCCATAAGCCTTCGTCATGATCATTATGATTTGCATGTATGTCATCCACTTCATTTTTTGCTCGTGTGGAAGGCATTTGTGTGGAGAAAGAAGAAGTGTCACAAAAATCAAGTGTTGAATCCTGATTTTCATGACTAACACCACTTGTTCTTACTTGTAGAATCATTAACCATTTTGAGCTACATGGATCTTGGACATAAAACACCTGTTTTGCTTGTTTTGCCATGATGAAATGCTCGCCCTTATAATCAACACTATTAAGGTCTACCAATGTAAATCCCATACCACCAACTCGCACACCGGTCTTCCCATTAACCCACTTACACTTAGAAATAGACACTTTAAGTTAACTATATTCAACCTCCTAGATTTATTGAATCACTCCAAAGTAAAACATGGACGCCATAATGGGGTTGTTATTTGATACACTAGAATGGTGTTCGAAATGAGAGTCAATACTAACCCCACTATTTTGCACTATAATATTCTCATCTTGTGACATATAAGGGAATAGTTGTTGACATCATATCCCTTCCAAGTTAAAACATTTTGCTTTGGCCTATCTACTAAAGTTTTCAATATTAAGAAGCATTGTCATCACCAAAGATTGTATCTTTAAACAAGTTTATAAAAGTCTTATTATGCTTTTGCAGCACCTATTTTCTAGTCATTTTTGGTTGATTAACCTTCAAAAAAATTTGTGAGCAGCTATGTACAAGACAACATCTTCGGTGTTATTCAGTATATACAAATGCGCATGATTCAGTTCCTTAGTACCCGTGTTTATAGCCTCAAAACCCTGTGAACCTTTACCTTTCCATTTGTTGTGATGACAAGACTTAAGAAACCTAATTGATTTCACCTTTTTCATGTACTTTGAACAAAACTCTATAGCTTCTTTTGCAATGTACCTTTCAACAATGGATGCTTCTAGACGATATTGGTTCTTGGTATACCCTTTTAAGACCTTCATGCATCGCTCAATCGGGTACATCCACCTTAATAAACATGCCCACACAATCTAAACTCCCTTATTAGATGAAAATTAAATAAACCATTATGTCAAAAAATGAAGAAGAAAAATACATATAGCTTTGAAGAAAAATCACATGAGGGTTATGACAACCCTGATTTATCAGGCAATATACCTCATATTGCCATGACCCACAATTATTGCATCAAGACGTGGCAATCATGAGACTTCAAGTCAACTAATTTGAGATCCTTCACTGATACAAGACTCTTAATATTTTGAAGAGTATCCTTGACACTTTCACTCTCCGTAGACACTAACATAAACTTATTTTTTTGTTTTTTTTACAATGTATGACATGCTAGGGGCAAATATGTTCGTTGACCTTTCGTTGTTATTGAATGCAATTGCTCACATATACCTGTAAAATATGGGAACACTTCACACTTAACCAAGAGGGGGGTGAATTGGTTAGTCTTGGTAATTTAAAAATTACTTGATGAATCAAAATCAGAGTTTATTTGCCCTTTGGATCTTTATCACAAAAACAATCAAGAATCTTTATCCAAGATCAATCTAAGACTTGTAATGCCTCAAGAAACAACATGTAAAAACAGAATTCACAAAGAGAATAATCAAATATGCAGAAAATGAAAGAACACAAGATTTATACTGGTTCACCTCAAACACTATGAGGCTACATCCAGTTTCTTCTACTCAACACTAGAGTAGAGTTCCACTATCGCACATATTATTCTTACAAACAATTACAAGCTTCTCTTTATCAACCCTATATAAAGTTCAGAAGTCTAAAACCCTATTAGACCCTTAGAAGCCACACCCACACTGAGAACACTACTCAGCTGTCTTTAGAGAAACACTATCTCTAGCCTTGCAAGAAAAACTCAATTACAATAGAACTTCACATACAAAGATTCGATTAGAAACTTTACAACAACAAAGAGTAAGGAAAGAATTCACCTGATGATCCAAGAATGATATGCATATGAATTGAAAAACCAGGTTGAATGCAGAAACAATATGCAGAACAGCTTTTCCTTAAACTTTGTAAAGAATTATCTTTGCTTCACTAAATTCTAATGACCCATTTTTGTTTGAATGGAAGCAAGACTTTTAGAACCCAGAAGAAAGCCTTTGTGAACGCTTAGAAAGCTTTTAGAATGCTCAGTGCTCGAAAAATCAAGTTCTACTTCCTTCTTTTAATCAGACAAGACAGGGTTCTATTTATACTAAAAACTGTAACTGAAATAATCGATTAAAAACGCTTCTGTAATCGATTGTTTAGCATTTGTAATCGATTACATACGCTCCCGTAATCGATTAAACCGTTCATAGCAAGTTCTGGGTTACAGCAACGGTTCATTTAATCGATTATCCCGACGTGTAATCGATTACTCCAGGAGGTGTGAAAAATCAGTTTGTGCTGAGTAATCGATTGAAATAATTGGTAATCGATTAAGACAGGCTTTGTAAAAATCATGATTGTGTAATGTAATCGATTAGAACACATGGTACTCGATTAAAGCAGAGTAAGAAAAAAATCATGTTTAAGTAATATAATCGATTACAACAAATAGTAATCGATTAAGGCAGAGTGAGTGCAAAATATGTAATGAACTAAGTAATCGATTAAAATGAATGGTAATCGATTAAGGCAGTGTGATCACTTTTTCTAAGTATGAAGTGTAATCGATTACGGATTGGTGGTAATCGATTAAACCAGTCACTAAGGCA
>PYAF01005605.1:681146-692761 GCA_007407185.1 Glycine tomentella
GTTTCATTCAATCAAAAGTTCTTACAATCTGTTGAAATGTAGCTTATATAGGACACGAAAATATAAGCTAATGAAATGTAAATGCATCCTAAATGAAATACAAATGTAGCTTCCAAGGGAAGCTATCCAAAACCAATGTTTTAAACTGAAAATGGCGCCTCTGTAGCAGAAACTGAAATAATCGATTATTTCAAATGGTAATCGATTATTTTGAAGCAAATAATCGATTACTAACTCTTGGTAATCGATTACATTGTTCATATCAGCTTGGAAACTGACTCAAGAACAAAGTAATCGATTATTCACACAAATAATCGATTATCACAGGAGCTCCCAAACCCAGGTAATCGATTACTTGGTTTGGTAATCGATTATTTTGCTCATATTCATCCTGGAAACTGATATATGGCCAAAATAATCGATTAATTCGACATGTAATCGATTAAAACAGAGCTATATGCATTTTTCAGACTAATGTAATCGATTACAGGATGCTTGTAATCGATTACAGGTATCAAAAAAAAGATGATTTTAATCTGTTACAGGATGCTTTTAATCTATTACAACAGACAACACTCCTTTTGTGTTTTCACTACTTCTGTGGGCTTCTTCTTGCTTTTCCAAGAGATATAAGTTGGATTGGACATGATCTTGAAGTGTTTGAGCCCTAGCCTTTGTCATTGGCCCTTTAATCACCAAAGGAAGTTCTTCCATGTGTAATTCCAAGCCTTCCTCCTCTTGACTTGGTTTGAGGATTGCATCATTACTGGTGTGTTGAGACCTTGCACATAGATTTGAAACTTCATTCCACAGAGAACATGCCAAGCTTTTCTCTTAACAAAATTAATATATCTTGAGTAAGGGGTTTTGTAAGTAAATCAACAAGCTGATCCTATGTGGATACAAACTTTAATTTCACAATACCCTTATGAACATAATTCCTTATGGAATAATGTTTTATTTCTATATGTTTGGCATGTGAATGCATGATAAGACTTTTAGAAAGATCTATGGCAACAATATTATCATAAAGGATAAGAATGTTACTCTCAAATAGGTTGTAGTCCTCAAGCTGAAGTTTGATCCACAAGAGTTGAGAACAACAACTTGCAGTTGATATATACTCTGCCTCTGCTTTGATAGAGCTATTGTTCCTTTTTTCTAGCTCGTCCAAGAAACTAAACATCCACCAATCAAGTGACAACCTCTACTAGTTCTTTTTTGTTCTACTCTTTCTCTAGCAAAATTCGCATCCCAATAACCAAGCAACCTATATTCCTTTTCTCTCTTAAAGCATAGACCGAGGTTAGGAGTTCCAATCAAATATCTAAATATACGTTTAACAACATATAGATGAACTTCCCTTGGTTCCTTTTGGAAGCTGACACAGAGACATACACTGAACATAATGTCAGATTTGAAAGCTGTTAGATACAGAAAAATCCTATCATTCCTTTGTATGTCTTTTCGTCCACCTTCTTTAATTCATCGTTCAGTCCAATTACAGTGGTTGGATGCATGTGAGTTTTCATATGCATGTCATCGTCCATCTTAAACTTTTTCAGGAGTTCCTTCACGTACTTGGTTTGATGTATGTATACGCCTTTGTCTACTTGCTTTATTTGAAGTCCAAGGAAAAACTTTAATTCATCCATCATACTCATTTCGAATTCTTCCTACATAAGCTTGGAAAAGCCTCGCACAGAGAGTCATTAGTAGCATCGAATATGATATCATCCACATATATCTGGACGATTAGGAATTGATTTCCATAGTCTTTGCGAAATATAGTAGTATCTATGTTTCCTCTTATAAAACCATTTCTAGTTAAAAAATAACTTAACTTTTCATACTAAACTCGATACTTTAAACCATACAAAGAATTATTAAGATTAAAAACATGACGAGGGTAGATTGAACTCTTAAACTCAGGGGGTTTTTCTACATAGACTTATTCCTTAATAAGACCATTGAGGAACGTGCTTTTTACATCCATTTGATACAACATCATACCTTAGGAAGCAAAGGATAGTAAAATGTGCATTGCCTCTAGACGAGCAACAGGGGCAATGGTCTCAGTATAATCTATACCTTCTTGTTTTGAGTAACCTTAGGCCACAAGTCTAGCCTTGGTTCTTACAACCTTAATTGTCACGTCCAACTTGTTTCTCAACACCCACTTTGCTCCAATAGCATATTTTCCTTTGAAGAGTTATACAAGCTTCAGACATCATTTTTCTGAAACTGGTCCAGCTCTTCTTGCATTGTTTTGACCCAGTACTCATTAGACATAGATCATCTATGTGTTTTGGCTCGATATCAGACAATAACGCTTATGCTTGAGAGAGTTCCTTGTTTGGACTTTGTCCTTAGGATCACCAAAGATCTGAGACTCTGGATGATGTTTTCTTAGCGAGCGTCTAGTTGGTTCTTTGACTTCTTTAGGTTGATCGTCCACTGATGTGTTGGACGCAAGCTCATCTTGATTGGACGCAATAGCAAACTTAACGATATTTTCTATTTTCATTTATGCAAAAGACTCATCTAGCTCTGACATTGTAGTGTCAGACTTGTTGTCATTAAATCGTACATGAATTGCCTCTTCAACAGTCAAGGTTCTAGAGTTGTACACTTTATATACCTTGGAAGATTCAGAGTATCCAAGTAAGATTCCAAAACCGGTGTTGTTTTGGCAATTTTTGCTTCTTTTTTTAATGTTTCTTACTATACAACATCGGTTTTTGTAACCGATGTTAAGCTTGATACTTTTAACGTGGGTGGATTCAACATTGGTTCAAATCTAATGTTGAATGTTCAAAATTACCGATGTTGTATGTCAATTTTCTAGTTGTGTAAAGTAATTCAAACGGTGATTTGTGTTTGAATGACAATGTAAATTGTTTTACACTATACATATGCATTAAACTCTTTAAATAATGATATTAGTTGTTTTAATTGCTAAATTTGAGATAATTTAGTAATTTAAATAACAAAATTAAATTTGAGATATTTTCTAAAAATAGTATTTTTTTTTTCAGTTTTCAAGCACAATTTCGAACCATTTTTAATTCGGTTCAAGGTGTGAAGTTGGTATAGTTGGATTCATTGACATACAAACTAGGAAACTTAACTATGGTGGAAGCCAAAACCTAATTAACTTCATGAAAATTAGGCAATAAGTTACCAACATGATCAACATTTTCATCAAAAGAAGTGATTTTTTCAATATTGACATGATTTTGAACTATTTTTACCATGTTTAAAGATGTGAAATTTGTATCAATGGATTCATTGACATGCAAATTAAGCAACTTTACTAAGGTAAAAGCAACAAAACCTAATTATTGAGGTGAAAATCGGATAGTAAGTTACCAACATGTTCAACTTTTTTCCATTCAAAAGTTTTTTTTTCAGTTTTCGAGAATAATTTTGACCTATTTTAACACTTATTCAAGATGCCAAATAGGTACCATTGGGATGCTTTGACATGCAAACTAAGCAACTCTACTAAGGCGGAAGCAAAAAAACCTAACTATCAAGATGAAAATTGGGTGATGAAGTTACCAACATGTTCAACATTTTTCTATTCAAAAGTGATTTTTTAGTTTTGGGAAACGACTTAAACCATTTTAACACATATTCAAGACGCAAAATTAATACCATTGGATTTATTAACATGAAAACTATGAGATTCAGATAAAATTCAAATTAAAAAAACTCATTCACTCACTCAAAATCAAACAACAAAGGACCTCCAGCAACAACCAATTTGGATGTTTAAAATACTAAATTAACTCAAACTTGACAATTAACACACTAAAAAATACAACTTAAACTACACATTACCATAACAAATTTACTACAAATAATAAACAAAAACTATATTTTTTATATATTAAAAATTAAATACAAAATTAATATTAATTTAAAAAGTTAAAAAACCAAAAAAAAAACACCTGAATTCCGGTCGGGACCCGAATTCCCAATGGTCTTTTTATAATAAAAAAAAAATACAGTATGAATTGTGAAATTGGGTCCTGCCAAATCAAATTCAGCAAAGTGAACAATAAAGGAGATTAGTTATGTAAATAATTTGGGGCTTAATTAAGTAAATGAAAAATTAAAATGAATATTAATGTAAAAATCATCATGCGATTATCTTTTTTAAGCAATCATCAGAAATTATATTTATAATATTATTATAACCAATGGTAATATAAAATTTGTCCAGACGCCATCTTAGAATTACATGTTAGCATTTTATACATATGAACCTACTTTTAAAATGAGTATTTTAATGTTGGTTTATTTTCTATTTATTGACTAAGTCAAAACCATTTAAGGTGGTCCACTCATCTTATCTTCTTAAGATTAAGTTGTTGCTAATCTTATTAGTTAATCTTATCCCTTATCTTTTTAGCAACTAAGCCCATGTTTTATGCATATCAAAAATAACCTCTTTGATGGGAAGAGGTTATAAAAGGAGATATGCAAGGCCAAGGTCCCTGTGTTTGCTATCTGATAGTGAAAGCATAGAAGATCCTTAAGCCAAAAGTCATATTAGTTGAGATACCTATAAACTGATTACAGATTATTTGACTCATGGACAACAGCAAATTCATCTTCGGAGCAAACAAGAATAGCAATGACAGGAGGTATTTATGATCTTAATTTTTCCGCACTTAATCTAATTGCTTATGTTAATTTGTGTATAAGCATGATTAGATTATTAAGTTTTACTTACATATTTTAGTAAGGTTTTTAAGCTAATTTATAATTTATTAAACTAGTTTAAAATTTTATTTAACCAAATTCATCTTGGGTAAAAAAAAGGCTTATTTCAATAGTTTTCTCTCTCACAAGTATACTCTTTTAAAAGTAATCATATTCAGAACAAGGTTAGACTAAACATTGTTTTGAAGGGAGATTTGGATTTTAGTTTGTCACATTTTGTGAACTAACACCACTAAAAAAGGGAAATTTTACCTTCGATTTGTTTTTTAAGGTCTAAATAAAGTTCCAAAAAATGTTGCAATTCTGACTGAAAAATTAATTAACCGCTACAATCGAACCCAATTTTTACTACTCATGCTGTCATGCATGTCCACCCTGATTCATTACTCATTTTCACTAATATAAGTGTGCTTCCCCAACCACCCCCCCGCCCCTCTCTCTTCTCTCCCATTCTTCTACATCATCTTGTTACCGCATCGCTCGAGTCTCCAATGAGACCCTTACAATTATCACCACAATCACAGGGCTTGAACATTTCGCCATGAAATCGTGATGCTTGCAGCTTAAAGTACTCTAAAGGAGAAGCTCCGAGTGATCGATGTCGATTCCAAAGCAAATCGCTTTTTCGATTTTCGCCCTGGCTTCTCTAAGGTTTTGAATTTGCTTTCTTTGAACTTTGAGCTCATGTTGTGTTTGGACAAAACCTAATATTGGATTCTTTCGCCACTGTGCATGAAGAGAATGCCTTCATGCTCTTGCGAAGATAATTCCTATAAAGGCAATGCCAACACGGGTTTGGGAATGGCTTTGGAGTTGACTCCATTGGAGGAATTATTAAGATAGTACTTGTTGACTGGTTGTCAAAAATATTAGGAACCAAAACTATAAATACCAAAAAGTTCTAGAATAAAAAACATAATTTATCCATAATTGAGTGTGTTTGTTTTTCCGTTCAATATCCCCCAACACAAGCATTCAAGGAGACATAACAAATTGTTGCCTCTCACATAACACTGCTTTGGAACACATGCCCATAGAATAAAATGGTAAAACAAACATAGGCTAAATGATATGAAAGTTATAACAAGTTGCTATAATTAAGAAATAAAAAATCACATCCTTAGTACATAACCAAACACACATAATTGTAAAGACATAGAATAAAACAAATAGAACATCTATATCAAATTTATGGTGAATATCATGTTTGATATAAAAGTAGTCAAACATAAATCATGTTACAAGTACCTTCAACTTTGACCAAAAAATAATTTGTAAAATTAAATTAATTAAAAATAAAATTTACAGGCTCTAATCTAGACAGACTTTCATAAGCATTTAGATTAAAGCTTTTAAAATGAGAACATATCATATGTATTTTATTCAATAAATCATTTTTATAATTTTGTGTTGATAAATTTAATCGTAAATAAAACTCATTGAAATAAATGTATAAAAATTAAAAAGTCATGAGCCACTTTAGTTTTAAGGTTTAATTATACTTTTTATCATTATGTTTTTGTTTTTACTCTCTAACAAATTTTATCCAAACAAATTATTTTGATACATTTTACCTCTTACTTTTAAAAAACTTGTAAAGTTTACCTTTTTACATTTGTCCATTGACTAACATAAAATTGGTGTAACACGTTGACATAGCAAAAGTTAGAGGATAAAATTCTCAAAAAAAAGGTACTAATAAAATTTGTCAAAAAATAAATAAAAGGATAAAATTTTCGAGAAAAATTAGATATAAAATTGATTAAAAAATAGACACAAAATACAATTATTTCTACATGTCAGATCAACTCAATTAATTAACAACGAAACCGCAGAAGACAAAATTAGCAAGTTTTTTAAAAATAACATGTAAAATACACCAAATTAATTTGTTAGAAAATAAAATTCAAAAAAAAAAGGTTAAAAGTGTAAACCTAATTTTAAATATACATGATAAGAAACTCAAATAAACCCCGTAAAAAATATTTGAAACGCTCTCAGAGTACATCCTATCATTATTAGAACATACTAGAAATAACAAGCCGTGCTTTGCACGGCAGTTAAAAAAAACCCCAAAATTATTTAGAATGCATAGAGAAAAGGTGTAAGGTGAAAAAGTTGATATAAAATGCTAACAATAGCATCTGTCTAGTTTCTGGAAAGCTTTTATATACTTATGGATGATAACACAAGCTGCTCCGGGGTATATATTATTCACAATGATGTATCAATTATTAATATTATTGTAACAAACTCCTAGAATATGTACATTCCCGAATATGTTCAAATAACCAGGTTAGGTACAAGATTCCTACCATCAAGGCGTAACAGAATTGCCTGTGTACCCAATGCAATAACATAAAATAGCCACAAGCTGGAGACAAATTCAGTGCAGACATAAATACACTGTCAGGTTGGCATGCAATAGAAAATCACATAGACCATGTAGAATTGATAATTCCTCAACCAATTGACTAGCAAACTTCCTTGAAGCATTGCATTATTTGCTCCTCTCACAATTAGGAGTTATCCACTTAAACCCCACACCAAAACATCAATTATTAGACCATCGACATTTTTGTTAAGCTCATTTTTTCAATTGGTGGCTTCAGAATCATTGTGGTTATCTTCTCCATCATCAAACAAAGCGGCACCGTCTGAAGTAACTTCTATGTTACCTATAGACTCCAGGTCAATAGAACCTTCCCCTAACTGTGCCGTGGCCAGCCTCAACATCATGCTATCAATAGTGTTCGGTTGTACAAGCTTCAACTTGTGCTCTGAGGTGTGTTGTTGATTAAATCGACCGGGAAGCTTGGAGCGGCTTGCATAGCAATCACCACAAAGATCAAAGCCCATCTTCTCCTTACAGTCAATGCATCTATATCTATCTCCAATGATTGGAAACATCTGTACAGCGAAGTCACACATTAGCACACTGCAGAGAACTAGAAGAATAATAGTAACATACGCTGCAACTTCAATATACTTACAAAATTAAGAAAAAGAAAATAAATCTTTTCAGCCAAGCATCTCAAATAATGACAACAGTATTATTCTCTTGCCTTTTTACTATGGAAAGATCGTATCAATTATCACTTTGGAACAATACACAAAATATGGCTTTCAGCAAAATGCAATTGCTAGGTGAAACCATGAATAGATCAACTTGAAAACAATAATGAAATTAGTTATGACACAAATATCTGTCAAAGCAATCATTAATTTAGTGTAGGTGATCATCTCGGACCATATGAAAATGCATTAAGTATTGTAAGTTGGCAGTGTGCTGCAAAAATGCAAATAAGCAAGCTAGTAGCTAGAACAGGGAATTTGTAAATCCCTTTGCGAACACGTGAGACCTGAAATGTCAATACCTATTAGTTAACAAAAGACAAGCAACCATATAAAATGGCCGCCACCTATCTAGGTCAATGAAATAGAGAAATTTGGAGAGCATGTCCTACTATAGAACAAAAAAAGAAAATTAAAAGAGTAATGATAACAAAAGGAAATGGAAAACAAAAAGATGGCAGATATGATGGACTAGAGCTTTTACCCCGCAAAAATCGCAACCAACTCCAATGTGAACTTCTGAGTCAGGATCAGACCACCAATCTATATTTTCTACTCTGTTACCATTATCCAATGAACCTGAAAGAAAACCAATACATAGTAACAAAAACATGAAAAAGAATAATCCAAGAAACACCAAATTCAATAATGATAAATCAACCACTTGGGAAATATCTAGAAATATCATATAATATCTTTCTATTGTAATTTAAAGTAATGTAGATGATATCATAGGAGTAATTTCCATAATCCATATTTTAATATATTCCATACTTGGTTTGCTTATTTAACTAAAATTAGGAGTCAAATATTTAGCATAAATAAGGGTTACGCTTTACTCTCAATACTTGAACAGGCCAAACCATATAAAATATTCTAACATATTCTTAAGGGAAAGGTGAAGGATATACACACATATTCCAATATTTTCACCCAAGTTATATGCTCCAAGATATCAGTCATGTAAAAAAGATGTAGGCAAATATACATACAAGAAGAAGGGGTGTCGGGTTTGACTTTGATTTGCTTTAGTTCAATAGCATCTCTCCGCTGTCCATATTCTTCAGGAAATTGTTCCTCCAAAAAATGATCCAACTCCAAACACACTTTTGGTAATCCTCTAGGATGTGGACTTTGACAAACTTTACATCTGAGCATCTCGTCATCTATGTTGATGACACAAATTTGACAGTACACTGTAGGGAATGAGGAAAAGTATAACAAAATCAATATACCATTTCGGTGTTCTATAACTTCTATTATTAACAACACCGAACACTTAAAACTGAAAGAAAACTTAAATGCATTGAGTACCATGACCACAGTTAAGAACGACAGGATGAAAGAGCAGTTGCTTGCATATTGTACAAGTCACATCTGCAACTGATAATATCTGTTGTAGAGAAAGCTGTTCCTGAGGAAATTTTTTTCCTTTAGCAGGAGTTCCAATAATATCAGGCTCTCTATCAGAATAGACGGTGCCGTCATCTCCTTCATTGGCAGGTGACCCTGATTGCTCCAGACATTCAGAAGGCCCCACATTGCATGAGTTGGACATCAAATTCAAATTAGAGGAACTAGGGATACCAGAATGACCAAATTTAGCTCGTGATTCACATGTATCAGGATCAAATTGAGGGGAGTAGAATCCTGATTGCTTTTCCTCCTCTGAAACAAGATGTGAATAAGAATAATTGTCAAAATTGGCCCAACAAAGTAGGCAAAAGGAGTACTTCTATGATAAATACAAATTTACTAGAAAGTGGTATCAAATAAAAAAGGAGAAACCTGCAGTCTCAAGAAGTATAAAAGGAATAACAAGCAACAGAATACAATTTTTTTAAAAAAAAAAAAAAAAAAAAAAAAAAAAAAAAAAAAAAAAAAAAAAAAAAAAAAAAAAAAAAAAAAAAAAAAAAAAAAAAAAAAAAAAAAAAAAAAAAAAAAAAAAAAAAAAAAAAAAAAAAAAAAAAAAAAAAAAAAAAAAAAAAAAAAAAAAAAAAAAAAAAAAAAAAAAAAAAAAAAAAAAAAAAAAAAAAAAAAAAAAAAAAAACATTTGATAAAGATTTGGATATCCATAAAACATGAGAATATAAAATTCATAACACAGTGGCAAAAGTTTATCCATGAAAAGCCTATTTTGGATAAAATTATCAATAAGTACCCTGTAGGAGAAGAAAATGAGGTAAAATGGATCAAACTTCTCTCACAAGTTAAAGTCAACTTATGGGCCACAATTCACAAGCGAAGAAGAAAACCTAAACTGACATGATAAGAAAAAGGAGAAAACAGCTACTCTAGACAGCTAGAATTAGAACATTTATTTCTTGATAACAAAAATTCTTTTAATTTGTTACCTGGGCGTTGATAAGAAGAAATTGTTATGTCTCATCAATGGATACAAAATGCTGCCAATTATCTAAGTTGCAGATTGCTGTCTGTACCTTTTTCGTATTTGGGTATCCCTATTGGGGCAAGCCCAAGGCGTAGTGAGACATGGGATTCTATAGTCCAGAGATGTGAGAGAAAACTATGAAAATGGAATCAAAAATACCTATCTTTTGGGAGAAGGGTAACTCTGATAAAGTCTGTCCTAAATTCAATTCCAATTTTCTTTTTTTCTTTTTTCAGGGTTTCGAAGAAAGTGGTTGAGAGGTTGGTGAGGCTGAACGGTGGATCCTGTGGGGGGAAATTCAGATCAGCAGAAGATCGCCTAGATGAACTGGGAGACAATCTGTCTTCCAAAGGAGAATGGTAGGTTGGGCATGCGGGATTTAGTAAAGTTCAATTATGCTTTAATTGGAAAATGGCGATGGAACCTTTTCCACCATTAGGGAGAATTGTCGGCGAAAGTATTGGACTCCAGATATGGAAGTTAGAGGAGTTTGGATGAATAAAGAAGGAATAATGGAGATTTTATTTGGTGGCAGGATTTGAGTATTGTTTGCAATTCATCGGAGGAGGGGAGATGGTTCAGAAGTGGGATAAAATGGAAAATCGGATGGGGTCAAAGGTGAAGTTTTGGGAAGATGGATGACTGGATGGAGGGTTTTCGTTGCTGGAGAAATATCCATGCATGTATAGCATGTCTCAACAACATCATCAATTTGTCCAGCAGCTGGGGGTCGCTCAAGTCGGAGGATGGGAATGGCAGCTACAGTGGCGGATATTATTTAGGGAAGCGGAGATAGACATAGTTACCAAATTCATGGAGGACATTGAGGGGGCGGTAGTACAAACTAACCAGCAAGATAGTTGGTGTTGGGGGTGGATCCTAGAGGGAGATACACAGTGGGCAGCGCTTACAAACTGCTTAGTAGACATTCGTCAGATGAAAATAATGACGGTGTGTTCAATGAATTATGGAAGCTCAAAGTCCCAAGTAAAGCGTCACACTTTGCTTGGAGGTTGATTCAGGATAGGCTACCAACAAAGGTCAATTTGAGGAGGAGGAATGTGGATCTAAATGACGTATATTGCCCATTCTGTAGAACTAGTGAGGAGGACGTATCCCACCTTTTCTTCAGCTCTAAACATAGTCGGTGTTTCACTGAAAGCGCCCAGAGATCACTTCCTTCAGCATTCTCACGGTTATTTCAAGGGTATTAGAATTCAGCGATGGCAAACGTGGTGGATTTCCTTGACTTGGTGCATATGGTATCATAGGAACAGGACTGTTTTCTCAAATGAAAGTTTCAACGGTCAAAAGCTGATGGATGATGCCATTTTTTTCTGCTGGATATGGCTAAAAAATTTGAGAAAAGGATTTTATATCCCCTTTCATTCTTGGGCTAGCATTATATGGGTCG
>PYAF01005605.1:692861-729269 GCA_007407185.1 Glycine tomentella
GGGGGGATTGCTCTATAGGTTACTTTTTGTGGAGGGGTATCTAGACAAATCCAGACCTACGGATGCCTAATTCTTGCAATACAGCTAGTATTAGGACTCCATAGGCCTACACATAGTAGGGAAACAGTGTAAATATAATAGTACCACTTGTACTTATCTTATTATTATAATACATATTACTTTTTGCTGATAAAAAAAGAAGAAGAAAGCCCTCTATCACAAGAAAAGAAACCACCACCTAGAGGAGGAAGGTATGTATTTTCTTGCAAGGTTCAAAGTTGTATGCATCTAAGAGTCTCTCAGAATTGTGCAACAATAGTCATACAACAAACTCAAGTCACCAATTAGAAGTAATGCATCTTCTGTTTAGATGCAGAACCAACCAGAAATGATTTGGTATCTGATCCATTTGGTGGTCCGGTCATATGAGAATTCAAGGACATAGCAATAAAAGCATTGAATGGAGGTGTGGTACCTAGCCTAATTGAATCTCACATCTGAGATGCACAAAAAAACCCAAACCTTATGCCATGAAGTGAGGTTGGCTACCTGCACTAATTAGTTGACGACATGACACCATTGGGAACATTGCACATGTATATTCATTATGCTCATGCATAAGTCATTAGAGAAAGAGATATACCAAGAGTTTGGTTTTCCCTTCTCTTGTAAGCAGCGGTATAGATCTTGAGAAGTAAAAAGTGAAGCAATTGGCAGACTGTTGGGATGTGATAGTATTGATTCCTACATACTGGACATTGAGACTCCCGCAGACAATTCATGGAATTATAGACACACCAGAAACAGCATATGTGACCACAAGCTGCAATAGAGAGAGAAATGGACTGATAATTAATCACACTAATTCATATGTATTTCTAGAAAATAATGCTGCCTTACATAGCACAATGGGCTTGTATAATAGATCCCTGCATAATGAGAGTAAAGTCAAAATCAGTACATACAAAATGAAAAACAAAATATGGGAGCCCATACACTGACTAAAAAAAACACAATAGCCAATGCTTTTAACTTTAAACAATACATTATTTAAAATATTCAAAGCTCGTGAATGTGCAACCTATAATCCATCAAGAAGCAAGATTTTTGGGTTTTAGAGTCAAATTTTTATTTTCATTTTTCAAATAAAAAATTAAAAAAAAATGAGGAATCGTTGCTCTGATTTATTCATTTTCTCTGCATTTACATCACGTTCAAAGAATTTGGAATTCAATTGTAATTTCGGATATAAAATGAATCTATACCTACTTCAGGTCGAGAAGAAAAAAACAACCTTGGAATTGTCCAATCAACTTGCTTAATTCATGGATAAATTTCTTTTTACAAAACAAAATAAAAATAAAGGCATCCCTGGTGACCCTTTTGAAATAGGCATAAGAATTAAGGCACAAAATTGAGG
This sequence comes from Glycine tomentella, assembly GCA_007407185.1. Lineage (NCBI taxonomy): Eukaryota > Viridiplantae > Streptophyta > Magnoliopsida > Fabales > Fabaceae > Glycine > Glycine tomentella. The sequence goes on from PYAF01005605.1 coordinate 694,282, forward strand.
CTTGATGACTAACATAGCAGAGTATTTCACATTCAAATATATATGCAACTGAAAGTGGAGACTCACAGACAAACGCAGCAGACAAAGGAATCAGGGATTTCTTCGTGTTCAAAGTCCTCCAAGATTCGATCTCTGAATGCGTTGTTCTCCATTTTCTGAATTGTTTTTTTCGGTTCACTCTCAACTTTTTTTTTTTTTTAATGCTCTCCAACAACGCAGAGAGAGGGCGACAGAGAAAGTGGTGCCACGGGGGGAGAATCAGGATAGGAACGAACGAACGAAGGAAGCTGTTTGTTGTACAATATATATTTAATTAATTACATCACCAAAAAATATAGGTTTAACTACTTACTAGTATATTAAAAAAATAAAAATGTGAAATTAGTCAATAAATTTTTTTACCAATTATTACTTATTCTACTTCTACCCGAATTTTGAACCGGTTATTTATGAACAAAAACTAGATAATATGAAATATTAAAGGAAGGTTTGAAGTCTAAATTAGGAAGTAAAAAAAGGTCCAACAAAAACAAAGAGAGAATATTGAGAGGGAAAAAAAAAAGAACTCAGATAAATAAAGTTAAATATTCTCACATCTTTAAAAATCTCACCAAAGGACACACTCAAACAATAAATTTCTAGGATCCAAAGAATATAAAATACTAAAAATTGTGTTAAAAAATGTGTTTTTAATAGGAATGAAAATAGGTTAATATGATCAAAACTTAAATTAACTTATTTTAAAAAATTAAAATTCAAATATAGTTTATTATCTATCATAAGCTTGTGTTTTAGGTTTAGTGGGATCTGACTTTTTTAAAAAGTTTAATTTGGATAATTGATATACTTAAAAAGCTTATTTAATATTAAGTTTTTAAGTAGGTTTGACCTAATCTTATATATGACAATTGTCTAATAGACTAATGTGAAAAGATTCTATGTAAAACAAATTATAAATTATAAAAATTGAAAGAATTCCTACTCAATGCATGAAACAAGGATGGAAATAGGAAGACTAGGGCTTTGTAAGAGTGGAGTTTATCGATTCATATGATATAAGCTCATTTTAAAAGTCTAATTTGACCTTTATGATAGCTTATTTAAAAGTTTTAAAAAAAAAAATGTTCAAACAAGACAATAATACACTAATTTTATCCCTAAATATAAGACACTAATTTAAAAACAAAGTTGTCCTTTATTATAAATTTTTTTTCTTACTTTTTCTAGCATTAATTTTTTTATCGAAATATCCTTAATTATTTTAGTCCATAATTAATAAATTTTATAAGTTGTCTCTTTCTCTCTTTTATGAGGATTGAAAATGGAAGAGTTTAATTTTAAAAACTAAAACTCCACTACAATTAAAGTTTTCATTGGACTTGACTCTTTGTGTAAGTCAATATGTGTAATATTTAAAAGGTATATAAAAATATGATTTTTAATACATTATTTAAAATTATTATAATAATAAAATTATTATTTATATTTAATTAAATAGGTCGACATGCTAAAATGAAAATAATTTTTAAATAGCCTAAAAAGTCTAGTCTTTTAACCAAATAAATTTTTTTTATAAAAGTCTTGACCTAGTTTATTTATTTGTATAATTGATTTTCTTATCTACTTATTATTATGAATAATCTATTTGTGACTATCCAAATCTATTTCATTATCTTTTATGATATTTAATTTATAATTATTTATCTTTCGTAACTTTTCATATATCTCTTGTATCTATAAATACATGATTCTCATTCTATGTAGATCTTGTCTTCTTTTCTTCTTTACTTTAATGCTCCGAGTTAGTAATATATTTTATATAACATAATAAAATTATTTGTTAACACTCCCATCACCAATAAGGTGATCAATCTTTCCATCTGGATCAACAAAGAAATCAACATCTAGGAGAGTAGTCTCCATATGACCATATTTAGAATCATCATCTTCACAAGTAAATTTTGTTTCTAGCTTTTTCTCCTTATTTTTAATTTATTCTTGGTAAAGGTCAATCAAATGCTTTGGTATATGACAGGTAAGTGACAAATGGTATTTGCCACCACAATGATTGCATACATTTTCCACATGTTTGCTACTTTGTCCACTTTTCCCCTTGGTGAACAATATATGTTATCTTGTGGTGACAAAGATCATTGGTCACATACTCATCATACACCAAAGCATTTGATTGATCTTTATCAAGAATCACTTAAAAATAAGGAGAAAAAAAGTAGAAACACATTTTACTTATGAAGATGGCGATTCTAAGTATGGTCACATGGAGAATACTCACCTAGATGTTGTTGATTTCTTGTTGATCCAAATGGAAAAATTGATCACCTTATTGGTGATGAGAGTGTTAATAAATAATGTTATCATCTCATATAAAATATATTACTAACTCGGAGCAAAAGAGTAGAGAAGAAGGGAATACCAGAGTTTACGTAGAATGAGAACTATGTGTATTATTTTCAAGAAATAATTTTATAATGTCATGAAAAATATTGCTCATGTGTATCATAGTTTTAACCTCCTCAAGATGTTTGTTATCTAGTGTAGTAACAATATGTATCATTGTTATTTCCAGATACATGAGCGCTTTCCCCTTTAATATAGATCATGTGTATATTATAAATAACTGAGTACCTGAGGAGGTTGCAACATTATCGTCAATATTCAAATAATGAGGTATTAGAGATAACCTGTTCGACCCAATAGCCCGTTTGCGAAGGGTGAGGCGTTCGTGCTTCTGTACTACAGCTAACAGGCGTACTAGAATGCCACATCACTTGCCACGTATATTTTGTGGACCCTAGACAGTACATAAGGCCCCCATGCTCTGAGCCAGCTTGCAGGCAAAAGAGATTGTCTAGTATCGAGGGAGATTGTTCGGTGTCGATGGAGCTGTTTGGTGTTGAGGGTAGTAGCATTGACAAGTAGAAGGGTCGCAAGTTCGTTGGGACCTTAGGCGTGGACAAATGTTGTCTAGTGTCGATGGTGATAATCTCGATAGGTGCGAGAGTTGCAAGTTTGCCAAGCCCCCCCACCCCAACCCGAACAACTGTTGTTCGGGCTGCTATTGTTAAGTTGTCTAGGAAGGACATGCTTTTATTTTTACAAGAAAAGTCAAGTGTGTAAAGTGAGTGGAGTGTCTGTATTGGACAATTTGACCCTTTTCTGACCATTGTAGAATGCATTAAAGACAAGCATTTCATTTGTCTTTAGTTGCAGGCGAGTGCAATGCAAGCGTGGTACTCTTGCATACATGTCACTCTTGGAGTGGCACGTACTTGAGACGCGGTACATGGGTGAGTGGGGCTGCCTCATGGTTCCAACTTTAAGGCATCATTTCAACTCCCTTCAGTTACCGAAGAGTCGTCCCTTCATTTAAATAGAGTGAACGTTTGGTTTTTTAATCACTGCCACTTTGCATTTCTGATCTCCCTCCTGAAACTTCCTCGCTTTCTGCTCGCGGTTCACAATTTCCTATTCTCCTTCAACTGTCTTCTTCATCTTTAAGGTATTCCTTCTCTTCGTCATGTCTTTCATTTCTAACTCTGCCATGGGTATGGGTAGTAGTGACTCCGGGAGTTCGATTCAGCAACCCCTGGTAGACCGAGAAGTCATTTCAATCGGTGGCTCCTTGGAGGAGAAGACTCGCCATGAAGCTTTTGACAGTGAGTCCTCTTCTTCTGAGAGGAGGATGGACTCGCATGGTGTTGGTGATTGAGCATTTTTAGTTTAGTACTTTTCTATTCTTCTTATTTTATTTGACCTCTCTTGGAATCTTATTTTCTCACCTTAACTTAGTTTTGGTCTTAGGCAAATAATTGGACTTAATTGGTAATTGTTGCATATTTTCAGATTTTTTGCTTCCTCTACCTATCTTCCTTGAGAAGGACCTATAGGATTCTACAAAAATCCAAATGGGGCATATGATTAGTCCCCTAGAAAGCTAAGGAAAAGAGCTATAATTTTGTCGAAAATAAGTTTGGACCAGTTCCACCATTTTGAGGGTCATTTTAGGCTTGGAAGACAGAACCGCTACACTTGGACTTTGGGCTCCGAGATTGGGCTTGATTTGTGTAATTAGCTTAATTAGGTAGATTAGATGGGCCTAATCAAGGCCCATACTCTCCTTCAATTTAGTTACTATATATGTTAGTGTAGTTAGTTAGTAGTTAGTTACTTCATTTTGTACAAACAGATTTGAGAAGCTTCTTGTACAAGTTTTAGGATCAAATTGTTTTGTCTTTTTTCTCTTAATTATTCTTCATTGCTCTTCTTCCTTTCAACTATGTTCTTCCCTTTTCTTGCACATATTTTGTTTCTCTTACACCGGTGATGATCATGGAAGGCTAAACAATCAATCAATCCAAGGATCTAGTCCAAGCAAGGAAGAATTTGAGTTCTGATTTAGTATTTCAATCTTTGTGTGAATGTTCATCTTCTTCTCCAATCCTATTTTCGATTTTCAAGATTATGAATGTGCTTAGGATTGAAAATGGATTAGGCTATGGATTCATTTCATTATTTTGAAATTTAATCACAAATTGTTTGGATGACATTTCAATCTGATTTGTGATTTTTAGGAGTTAATTTGATTAAACTGCTTCTAATGACATGGCTGAACTTTCACAATATAATCATTATCTATAAAACTATGATAATTTTAATTTCTTGGTTTGGTGAATTGGATTGATGCTCTTGTATATGTTTCACAACCTATTCTATCAATTTATTTAGTTTTTGTATTTCTTGTATTTTCTACATCTTTGTTTGTGTTTCTGCAATTTTTTGCTTGTTGAAATTCCCCCTGTTGTTTATAAGTGGATTGTTTGTTGAAATTCCCCTTGTTGTTTATAAGTAGATTGAAGTCGGAACCAAATTGAATCGTATCTCTGAGTCGACCTAGGTTATTCATGTACTACAGAATTAATCCTAGTTTGATGAAGAGCAAGAAAGTCCAACAGATAGAAAGCCCGGCAATGCACCACAAGGATTAGGAGGTCCCATGACAAGGGCAAGATCAAAGGAAGCACAAGAAACATTAGATCATGAAGTGAACTACTTCCTTTCTCAAGCATTGGGCCAAGATATCAACCTTGCCTTGAGCCCAAAGATCAACCTGAAAGAAGAGCTCAGATTGCTCCAATTGATTCAAATGAGTGAAGAGCCCAGATTGCTCCAATATTTTGAACATAACATGAGTTCTAGATGTCCGTTTTAGGATTTCTTTGATGCATTCAAAAGATCCAAAGATTACGTACAATAAGATGAAAAATGGACACGAAGTTCATCACAAAGTTATGAACGAAAATTACTTTTTGTTTAGAATTTTTTTAGTATAATTTTGAATTAGTAATATGTGGCTGAAGTCCCACATTGGAAAGTAAGAGGAAAGAGGCCACTTATTGGCTATAAATAGTTATTCATTTGTCTTATGTAGACACATTTGAATTGAATAAAAAACTTTACACTTTAAAGAGTAGTGTGAGAGGAAGTTCCTATTAAGTTACATGCTTTGCTTGTTTTAACTTCCTCTTTGTGAAATACTTTCTCTTGCGCTACATTATACATAAAACTTGCACCTTTTCTTTTCAAGAGCATCTTTCCTTTGTTATAATAAGAACCCTTTTTGAGGATGATTGTACAAAAAGTAATGAACCCCCGTATTGGTTCATATCATAGTTTTATTTGTTTTGTAACGATTCGGTAGTCATTATCAGTTAGCAGAGGTACTTTTCACCTTCATAAGAGGGTGTGACCTTCTGTTGCCTCTCTAGATGGGAACCTATGCCAGTCACCATGATTCTTCCCCATTCTATTTTTGGGGGAGCAAGAAGGAGTGGTGGTGGGGATGCTAAGGCTCCCCCCGTGTGTGGCGTAGCCACAGTGTTGGGTCACAATCGTCCCCTCCTATCGTCGTTGGCTATGAGTGGGTGAGGAATGATGTTTTCAAATATCGGTCCTCCACTACCTCTGCGGCAAGCATCACTGCTCTACTACATCAATTGAGGTAGGAAAACCTTAAGGACTCCTGCAAGATGGTCGTCCATGCCCGTGGGAGTGATGATTTTCCCTTTCTGAAGGCAACGCTAGGTTTTCCTCCCTTCTTTTTCATGTACTGATGTCTCTTTGAAGTTTTGGGTTTAATTCTTCCCTTAGACTCATTTTAATGTGCTCAACTTGAACACTTAAATGTAGCCCCCTCTCAGCTTCACCCCAATAGATGGGCTATGGTGAGGGCCTTCGAGGTCTTATGCCCTTCTTCAACATCTGACCTAGTGATGGTGTTTTTGTATTTCTTTCAGATGAAGTTGACAAGCAAGATAGGTTGGGTTTCCTTTGTTAGAGTCAAGAAGTTGAAGCAAAGGATTTCAAGTTGAAGAAGCAAATGGTATTGATGTTTTACATGCCCAATCTTAAGTGATGACATTTGTAATTTGTTTCTGAGCTTGGTCAATCAAGATAAAGCTTTATAATCCTCTATAGTCATGCATTCATACATTCATATAATGAGAATTGATCATATAAAGTTAATCAATCAAGTAATGATTCATAAAGGTTATTAGAAATTGTGTAAAACAATTTCTCACTGCTTTAATCGATTACTTTGGTAAAATAATCGATTACAGGCTTGTGTTGGTTTCTAGTAAAAGCCTTATGAACATTTTAATCGATTACCACTTAATCGTAATCGATTAAATAAGCTCTTCACAGTTTTTGGAACTTCCTGTGATAATTGATTATTTGGATGTTTAATCGATTACCAGAGCTTTTGCATAATGTTTCACAACATGTTCGTCTGGTTTAATCGATTACCAGATATTCATAATCGATTAAATGTGCATTGTCAAGTTTTAGGCATGGTCTGTGTTAATCGATTATTTGGTTACTTAATCGATTACTAAGTGCTTTTGAAAAACTTGGTTCATCTGGAGTAATCAATTACAAGTCGATTTAATCGATTAAATTGTTCGTGACAAATTTCCAGAATCCTGATGAACACTTTAATCGATTATCTGGTTAAATTAATCGATTACAGTTAGTTAAAATAGTTTTTTTTTTTATAAATAGAAAAGTTGAGTCTCATTGAAAGAGTTAATACCCAAAAAGTGTACAAATTAAAAAAAAAAACCTTTTCCTACAATTCTCTTGAGTACCCAAGTCAGAATCAAGGTTGATAATCAAAGTTGTTGAGTATCAATGGGATCTACATGAGTTCTAAGTGTTGTGACTCATAGATTAATGTTTTCTCAAGCTTGCTCTTAAAAGAAGATTTCAAGAAAGTCTAGTTATCATCTTCTACACATAATCTCAGGTTGAATCATTCATTTCATTGTTGTTTTTGAGGATTATAAGGTGATATCTTTCTTGTACCTTAAGCTTGAAGTTCTAGAATATTCTATTCTAAAATTGTTTGATATTTTCATATAACATTTGTAATCTTTAAAGCTTTTCTAGAAAGGGTTTTTAGAGGGAAGAACAAAGAGGGGATCTCTGGTTCTTGGTCTTTTGAAAAGTCTATAGGATATAGATTTTGAATTTTAGAGAGGGTAAGAGAGATCATTTGTAAAGCTTGTAAAGATATTTGTTATAGTGGAACTCTAACCAAGATTTTGGTTGGAAGAAAATTGGATGTAGCCTGGGTTGAGAGGTGAACCAGTATAAATCTTTTGTGCTTTTATATTTCAGTTTGTCTTGCATTTAATTCTTGAAGTATAGAAATTACTTGTCATACAAACTTGGTCATTGCACAGGAGTAAATTGATTGGAGAAGTGAACTGTTTTCCTAATTGGTTTTTAGATAGATGCGATCCTTTTAAAAGACTTCCGCTGTTACAATTTTTTTAAAGGATTTTTTAAAAACTCTGAGGTAAAACCAATTCACCCCCCACTTGGTTATTTGCATAAGTATTCATTAGTTTTTTCATCCTTTAACAGCATGTCCAAGAAGCTGTCCGAGCTGGACTCGAACGTGTTTCACTGCTTCAAGCACCATTTTTTCAAGGTCCTGGCTACTGACGTTGTGGCTGATGGGTTGCCACTGATGTTCAACCGGGACGGGGAAAACCTCTTCTCGTTTTACAGGCAGTTAGACCCTACCAGGTTCAAGACTTTTGATGAGGATTTGTTGACCCTAATGGATAGGGTTAGCAAGGCCATCTTGGAGCAACTATCAGCCTCGCTGGATGCGCGAGCCATCCTCTCTCTTCCTTCAGCAGACGACCCTCTCGATGTCTTGGACAGTAAAATATTTTTCCTTGTCTTCCTTTCTATTTGATGTTGGCCTGAATTAACATGTGTTGCGTTTTGGTTGTTTTGTAGGTATAATGGGTGACTTCGCTTAGAGGGCCTTAGTGAAGCAGGTTGGACTTGTTGGTAGGACTGTGCGACCTTCTACTGTCAACTGTCCTGCTAGAGAAGTGGGTTAACCTACTACTAAGGTTGGCCCTACTGATGTTGAATTTGTTGAGGCCTCCTCTAACGTACCTTCCTCTCTCTTGGCTAAGAGGAAGCGAGATGAAAATATTGGGGTATCAGGCCACAAGAAGTCGATGTCCCCTTTCAGCCTTCGCGCTATGAGGCAGACTGCCGGTTTACTTTCTGGTTCGGGTTGTGATTGAGAATTTTTAGTTTAGTATTTTTCTATTCTTCTTAGCTTATTTGACTTCTCTTGGATTCTTATTTTCTCACTTTAACACAGTTTTGGCCTTAGGTAAATAATTGGGCTTAGTTGATAATTGTTGCTTATTTTCAGATTTTGTACTTACTTGATCTATCTTTCTTGTTAGGACCTAGAGGATTCTACAAAACTCCAAATGGAGGACACAAGTAGTCCCTGGAAAGATAAGGAAAAGATATACAATTTTGTTAGAGATAAGTGTGGGCCAATTCAGCCGATTTTAAGGTAAAATTACGCTTGGAAGTCAGAATCTCTGGATTTGAGTTTTGGGCTACGAATTATGATTTTAGTTGGTATAATTAGCATAATTAGTTAGTTTAGATGTTCCTAGTCAGAGCTTATCCTTCATTCTATTCAGTCACTATATATTAGTATAGCTAAGAGTTATTTTGAGAAGAAAAAAAAAAGAATTTCTAGCTTCTTGTGCAAGTGTTTAAAATAAAAATCTTTTCTCTCTTTTTCTCTCAGCTATTCTTCATTATTCTTCATTTTTCTTCTTCCTTTCATCCCTATTCTTCTATTTTCTTATACAAATTTCATGGCTCTTCCACTGATGATGGTCATGGAAGGCTAAACAATCAATGAATCCAAGGATCTAGTCCAAGCAAGGAGAATTTGAGTTCTGGTTTGATATTTTAATTTATGTGTGAATGTTCACCTTCTTCTTCAATCCTATTTTTGATTTTCATGATTATGAATAAGTTTAGGATTGAAAACAGATTAGGTTATAGATTTATTTCCTAATTTTGAATTTTAATCACATATTGTTTGGATGATATTTCAATCAAGTTTGTGATTTCCATTGATTTAGGATTTAAATCGATTGAATTGTTTCTAATGATATTGAATGAACCTTCATAATATGATCATTATCTAAGAACTATGGTAATTTGCATTGCTTGGTTTGGTGAATTGGATTGATATTCTTGAATCTGTTTTACAACATCTTTTAACAATTCTGTTAGTTCTAAATTTTTCTTCAATTCTTGTTTGTGTTTCTGCAATTTTTGTTCACTATCTGCAAACTGTTTGATAAAATCCCCCTGCTGCTTATAAGTGGATTAAGTCAGGAACCAAATTGGACTGTATCTCTGAGTCGACCTAAGTTAATCCTATGCTACAGAATTAACTAAGTTTTTTTTTGTTTTGTAGCGATTCGACAGTCATTATCAGGTTGCTCTCTTGTTGCTGGTTCGCAGGGTCTGCCTTCAGCTCCGTCGGTCATCCAAGCTACTGTTGTTGCTTTTGCTCCTCCAACTCCTCCTTCCCTGCCTAATCAGATGGTTTCTGCTTCTCCTACTTCTTTTCCTACTACTATGATTACTATACGGATTTTTTTGGCCAGTTTTGTCGTGGCCCCTACCTCCACCACTGTTACGCCTTTACTTAGCATTGTCGTGACGACCACAAGTGCTTCAAAAATTCCTCCTCCTTCTTCCTCAACTCCACCTCTTCCCTCATCTGCTATGTTGGCATTAGCTTTGCCTTCCTCCTCTTCTCACCCAGTGTCTCCTTAGATCACATCTACATTTCTCATGATACAGATTCATTGTGGGGTATAGGTTATAAGCCGGAGTAGAAAACCCTGATTGGCTTTGTGTCTCCTTTTGTTAAAATATTATTCAGTCCACTGGGGTTCATAATGCAACTAATTCTAAAAGGGTTTGCCTCCAAAGAAGTGTGGTTATTCTGGAGGAAAACGGACAGAGGCACTAGGAGACGCTAAGCAAGTTTGCGTCTTAGAGGCTAAGGTCACCAAATGGAGGGCCACTGCTCGAACTATTTGGAGAGTGGAGTGCCCTAAGGTGGCCAATGCCACTGTCACCTTCGTTGAGGTGGTTAGGTCCAACCATTAGTTGTCATCTAAGGTTGGTGATGCTCTTGCCAAGCTGTTGCATACTCGACTGGATGGTGACGAACTGGCTTGGTGCTGCAAGGACTTGCTGAAGGAGAAAAGTGACTTGGCTGGCAAGGTGGAGAGCGTTGCTATCGAGAAGGACGAGCTTGCCAAGGTGGTTGTTGACCTTGAGGCCCAGTTGAAGGAATCAGAGTCCGGGTTGGAGTAATTCGAGCTTAGGGCATTAAAGAAGAAAGAGGCCAGCAAGGAACTTGAAGAGGAGCTGCTAGTGTATAAGAAAGAGTCGTGGAGTAGCATGAAAAAAGATTTTATAAGGTCGTCAAGTAGGTCAGGTTCTTCGTCAAGGATCTTGACTTAGGTCTTTTTGACCAATTTAAGGACGTGAAGAACGGTCTGCTTGACGAAGAGGAAATAGCTGTTGCGGAGGAGGATGCTGGCGAGGAGCAAGGCTAAATGGCCAATGCTTAGGCTGCCTTCTCATAGATGTTTTTCTTTGTTGGTTTTTGGTCGTAAAGGCTTTGTAATGTTGACAATGATTTTTTTCTTTAATACATTAACTTTCCTTTGTTGACTAAATTTGCTCTATCGTATGTCTTTGCATGTTGTTGTCTTTTGTCTATACAATGCTCCGTTGTTTGTGGTATAAGGATTTAACGAGAATGAGATATTGGCGGCGTAGGAAGCAAGACCTTGATGGCTTTGTATGAAATAGAGCTAGATGATGCAATATCATCTCATGTTTGATTTCAACCAGGTTAAAGGTCTTGTAAATCATCTGATGACGCTTCCTTTCACTCTGCGGAGCTTCTCCCCTAATGCTTGTGAGGAGTTAGTTTGATTTTAACCTGTTGAAGGTCTTTCCAACCAATCTGGTGGTATATCTTTTTGCCCTGTGAAACTTAAACCTTTGACTATGCTTGTCGTAGTTCCAAAAAAGTGGGCTTACCAAGGATGTACCTTGGGTTTTTATAGGAGTGCTTACCAAGGGTGGACATTGGGTTTCCTGTATTCTTGCAAAGATAAAATTTAGGAATATAAAAGTTTATCAAGGGTAGACCTTACATACCTCGAATTTTCGCGAAGGCGAAACTCGGCAATGGGGAGGCTCACCAAGGGCGGACCTTGTTAAAACCTCTCAAGCCAAAATCATTTGTTCCCCAAATTTGCTTTGTTAAAACCTCTCAAGCCAAAACCCTAGTTTTTCCCTTTTGGAACAAAATACTTAAGTAGAAAAAAGAGTACAACACCCGATCTTGCAGCAGGTCAACTAAAGTAAATCTTTAGATGGGTAGCATTCCATGTTCTTGGAATTGCTTTACCATCTAGTTCCTGTAGCTTGTATGCTCCGTTGTCTAGGCTTGCCATGAACCATGAATGGGCCTCCCAAGTTGGGTCCAAGCTTTCCCGCTCAAGGATCTCTTCTGGCTTCATCTCGGACTCGCCACATGAGGTCACCATGTTGTATCTCCTTGATGCTTGGAGCTTGGTGGCCTCTTATTTGATTCTAGCCATCTCTTGGATATCATCCTTTGTCTCTAGTTCTACCCCATGTTTTCTTCATTTTGTTGTTCATGGAACAACAGTATCCTTGTCGACGGTTCGTCGACTTATGCGGGGATCATGCCGTCCGTGCTATATGTAAGTTGGAAAGAAGTTTTGTTGGTTGTTGTCTGGGGTAAATAGTGATATGGCTTGAGTATACTAGAAATCCCTCCTTCCATAAACCCTTGGACTTCTCGAGTCTGGTGCTTAGGGCTTTAAAAATGACCATGTTACCCACCTCCACCTAACCGTTGGTCTGAGGGTCTTCGACAGAGGTTGCGAGGTGCTTGACACCTAGTCTCGTCATGAATTCTTCATAAGCCCAAGCTTTGAATTGAGTACCATTATCGATGCTGATGGTGTAAGGAATACCATATTTGCATATAAGGTGTTTCCTGGTGAACTTTTCCACTCGTTGGCTGAGATTTCTCGTAATGGCCTTGCCTCGATCCGTTTGGTGAAGTAGTCAATGGCGACTAATAGGAATTTGACTACTCCTAGGGCTTTTGGTAGTGGTCCTAGTATGTCCATTCCCCACATGATGAAAGGCCAAGGGGAACTCAAGTTATGGAGGTTATCAGGAAAGGTGTGTGGGATATGTGCAAACTCTTGGCATCGTTTGCACCTCCTAGTGAAGTCGTGGATGTTGGCCTTGAGTGTCGACCAGTAGTATCTGACACTGACCACTTTGGTTGCAAGGAAGCGTCCCCCGTTGTGGAGGCCGGAAATCCCTTCATGAAGCTCTCGTATGACATAGTCTTCTTGTTGGTTGTTGAGGCATTTTAGCAATGGTGTTGTCAACCCTCTTTTGAATAGCTCATCATCAAGGATAACATAGTAGCAGGCCTTCCGTTTCAGGCGTCGGGCTTCATTTTCGTCTGATGGCAACACCCCAAATTAGGAAATTCTTGTAGGGGTCTTCCAGTCTAGTTTCTTCTCTTCTCTTGCCATGACCTCCTAGGTGTCTATGGTGGGAGTTTGGAGTGTCTTTTGGATAATGGTCTTGAGATGCCTGATCTTTTTGGTGCTGGCTAGCTTGGAGAGCAGGTATGCTCTGGTGTTGCTCTCCCTAGGTATGTGGTATATCTCTAAGCAATCAAAGTCATAAATGAGAGATTTTGCAGTGTAATAGTATCGGAGGAGTATTGTCTCTTTAGTTTGATATTTGTTGGCAACTTGTCCTTGGACAAGCTACGAGTCGGTGTAGCATCCTAGTCTTTTGGCTCTGACTTCTTTTGCTAGCTTCTGGACTACTATAAGTGTCTCATATTTAGCTTGAATGTTTGAGGCTTTGAAGTAGAGCTTCAGAGCTTTCTCAAAAGTGACTTTGTCAGGTCCTTCGAGGATATGTTGGCCCTCTTCCTTTTACGTTGAACGCTCTGTCCAACTAGAGGTTCCACCAGTCTAGGGTGGTTTGGTCCCTGCCAACAAACTTTGCTAGAAGATCTACCATGAACTGTATCTTCATAGGCTGTGTGGTTCGTACTGAAGATCAATTTTTGATATTTCTATGGACCATACTACCATCCTCCCTGCTAGTTCAAGCTTTCACAACACCTGTTTGATGGGGTAGTTCATCTTGACTACCGCTTGGTGGCTTTGAAAGTATAATTTGAGGAGTCGGGCTGAGGTAATGAGTGTCAACGCTACCTTTTCTATCATTTGGTACCGCTTCTCAACATCATGGAGGATGCGACTAGGGAAATAGATAGGAAGCTAGTGTTTCCCTTCCTCTTGTACAAGGGCTGAGCTAATAACCTCGTTAGCTATGAAGAGGTATAGGAGTAGGGGTGCTTCTGGTCTCGGTCGACTCAGGACTGACAGCATGGCAATAGTTTTCTAGAAGGCCAAGTAAGGCTTCATCCCAAAGGAAAATGTTCAGTTTTCCTGAGTAGCTTGTAGGATGGTTTCGTTTTTTCAAGAGCTTTGGGAGGAACCTGACCAGAGATTCTAGTCTATTGTTCATCTTTTGAATTACTTAGATACTGGTAGAGTTGTGCTTCTCTAGTATGGTTGGTAAGGTCCATGTTGAGTTGCGTACACTGCATGGGTTTGAGTCCAAGCTGCAGCTTGAAAATTTCTTTGATAGGCTTTAGGCCTTTGTTAATGGTGTCGTTGCGCAGATCCACATCGAATATGCCAACTTGACTTGCTTTGTAGACAGTTAGTGTTCAGATTGGAGACCCTTTGTCCACGCTCATGACTTGACTGCTACCACCTGTCGTGAAGTGAGGCCTGCTAGGCTCCTGATGGGAGGATATGATGTCAGTTCCAAGCTTTTAGCATAGCACTGTCATGCCTGCTTTTGGTCTGCCTTGACAGTCACGATGGCTCCAAGTTCATTCAACGTTTTCTTGCATATCAAAGCAAAGTACGAGGTATCTGCATTAACAAATAAAGACTTGATTGTTGATAAGTGCCATATTTTATTTATTTTTGGGATTATAATGACACTTATTTTTTGATTTTAGTAGTTTTCTTATAAACTTTCATTAATTCTAGTTGTTTTATATTTTGTACATTTATAAATGTTGTTGTTTAAATATGGAAGATTCATCCATGCATTTCTTATGTTCTGATGGTTATTTGTTGGATCCAGAAACCAAGCCAAGATGAAGGGCAACATGGTCATTTTTGAAGAATTTCAGAGTGTCACTCGCCCAGGCTTGCAATCACTCACCTAGGCGAGTGACATTACTTCAACCTAAAGTAACCAGATCGCCTGGGCGAGTTGGTCTGGTAACTCTTGTACCATTTCATTTAAAAGCCATGCAAACTGAAGCAAGAAAGGAGAGAGAAGAGAGAAAAGTGGAGCTAATACTATAGAGAAGTGACCGTGGAATGCTTACATCATCATGTCTTTTGTTGATCTTGTTCTCTGCACAATGATCGGCTAGTTTCTCCAAAAGATTGAATGTAATCTTCATATCCTTATGTATCTCTTTTGATATACATATATATATATATATATGAATATTTTCTACTCATTACTAGTGAGTTCAGTCTATTCATAATGCTTGATTCTATTTGATCACTAGTTTCATGAAATTAAGTTTTAAGTTTGACTGGAAAGTACTCTTAGAATTTGAACTAAATGAATTTACTTTTTACGTTCAGTTGCTAGGAATAAAGCATAAAATTTTTATTGCAAATAGCACGAGATTATGATTGTAATGCTGGGATATTTATTTCATATGGGAGGAATATTGATTGGAAAAATATTCTTAAGATTCTCTAATGCGAGGGATCAATTTGGGGTAATTTAATGTGTGCATCAGTGATGTTATAAAATTATTCATTTTTATTAATATTATTTGGATACTGAGGGTATGAATGATGAAATTCAATCATACATTTCTCTTGAATTAATTAAATTCAGTTTACTTGTTTTCATAATTTTTCGTATTTTCGAGGCACTAGTTCCGTTATTTCCATTAAACTGTGATATTTTGATTAAATTTGTTGTACATAGCTATTGAATTGTTTAATTTTACCTTGAGAAACTGAGTAACTCAAGTACCTATGGAGATGATCTCTTTTATATAAAATCTATAACCTGCAACGACATTGGCACACTTGCCAATAGTCTAACAAGTTTCTTATAATGCCTTGCCACCATGGATTGTTGCAATAGAGATTGAAAATAAAGCATTGTTAAGCTGAATGTGGAATTGGTACCCAAACCTAATTTGAACCTTTAATTTAAAAGGCTTTTTCTTTGCTTTGATACTCAAAAGAAGGGGTTTGTCCAGGGATGCAAGCCTTGGGTTGGAATAGATGGGTGCCATTTGAAAGGCCCATATAGGGGGATTCTTTTGTCTGTTGTTGCTTTAGATTCCAATAGGGGAATGATCCCTATAGCATTTGTGGTGGTTGAAATTGAGTGCAAGGAATCTTGGATGTTTTTTCTCACTTATCTTCGTGAACCTTTACAAAGTGTGCCTGAGTGGAAGGACAATTGTCTAACAATTATGTCAGATATACAAAAGGTAAAATGTTTGATTAATGTTTGACACTTTTTTTAAAATGTGTAATATTTTATGGTTTTATCAAATTAATGTATGTTATGATCTTTGCAGGGTTTAGGCCTTGTAGTACCAGAGACTTTCCCTATGCTTGAAATCGGTCAATTGTGGTTACTTACCAATTAAAATTTAAGTTTCTGGTTCTGGTTTTGATTAGTATCACTATCAATTATATTTTCGTTAGTATCAATTCTGTTTTATTTTCAATTTTTGACTAGTATTAGTTTTTTTTCATTTTTTGTAAATAGTAACTATTTGTTTTCCTTTGTGTAGGTTTTGTGCCAACCACATGCTCAATAACTTTAAGTTGAAAATCAAGTCTTTAATGCTAACTTCTCAGTTTTGGGCATGTGTTATGGCATATAATGAATTGATTTTTGAAAAAGTTGTTGGTGTTATGAGGAAATTGAGTAAAGAAGCTACTGATTGGCTCTTACATAAAGACAGACCAAAGCATACATGGGCTAGGCCCACATTTGATCCTTAATGCAAGAGTAACCATGTAACAAACAACGTGTGCAAAGTATTTAATGCTTGGGTTGAGGACGATAAAAAAAGACTGTCCTATCAATTACGCAATCTCTAATTTGTAGATTAATGACACTTTTTGACAATAAGAGAGACAAGGCTACAACTTATCACTTTATTGTTACCCCTAGGGTCAGAAGTGTTTTGGATAAAACTATGGAAGATGGAAGGTATTGCGTAGTCACACATGCTGGAATGATGAGTATCAAGTAAAAGATGGGTTTACTAATTTTGTGGTAAAGTTGAAAGATAGTTATTGTGGTCTTAAATATTGGCAGATAACTAGCTTGCCATGTAAACATGCTTTGACATGCATTGCTTATAAGAGAGATAACTTTGAGAAGTATTGTGATAGAATGTTCTCTAATTCTTTGCTAATATCTGCTTATACAGGAATTATTCATCTAATGCCTGAGCTTAATGTTACTAATAGGGGAGGTTATCCCAATATAGATACTCCAACTTTAAAAAGGATGACAAGCAGACCTAGAAAAGCAAGGAAAAAGAGTCATGTTGAGGGACCTTCAAGAACACAAAAGGATAGGAGATCAGACACTCTCAAGTGTTCCACTTGTAACGAATTTGCGCATAACTCCAGGACTTTTCAAAGAGCTCCAATGAAGAATAGCAAAGGAAAAAAGGTTGTATAATAAATTTAAACTTTTGGTTATTGGTTTGTATTTTATAGTTACCAATTGAATAACTACAATTCTTACATTATTAATTCTTTCATTATAGAATCAACTGTTGAAGGTCCAACTAGTGGAGAGGCAATTCCTATTGATCCAAATGCTACTACAGCTACTACTACTCAATCTGTCCAAGCTGAAAACGCTAATCCAAATTCTACACGTGGACAGAACATTACAGCTAGTGGAGCTAAGCCAAAAAAGAAGAAGCCAAGAGCAAGAAACAAAGTTAACAAAGTTGGGAAATAGAGAGAAGACTTTTATGGATAATAGTGTTTTTTTTGGGTTTATATTCATATACATGTGATGCTTAGGAATGAGGCCTTATATTTTGTGGATTGGCCTCAACTTACTATAATTATGCAGGGGTGAATTATAGAAACTGGTATAGTAATACTTGTGCACAAGTTTTTTTTTTTTTTTTGGGATAACAGATACTATCTTTGATGGGGATGAGCTTTATACACCATCCCAAAATCTAATACACCATTCCAAAAATTTAAATGCCCAAAATACCCTCCTTTATTTATAATAGTTGTTGATGGTGCAGAGTATGTTTGTTCGCTTTTTTTTTCGTTTTAAGTTTGATTTTTGGTAGTGGTTGGCTGTATTCCTTGTACTTGTTGTTAGATGGGCTAGTTTTGGCTGGTCATGGAAGCTTTTATCGTTGTTGGGTTCGTCGGAGTCGCATTCTGGTGGTGGTGCTCTGGTGGTCGTGTAAAGGTAAGGTGTTTTTTTTTTTTAACTTACGGATTACGTAATTCTTATGGATTATACAGATTACCCAATCCATATGTTTCATACAATCCCTATGAAACATACGGATTGAATAATTCGTATTCGTATGACAAAATTAATTTAATAAAAATTATGAAATAATAATTAAAAAATGATTTTAATTATTAAAAAAAATAAGTAGGTGAAAATATATATTAGTTGTAATTTATGGGAATGCATTACTTGAATAGTTTGTGTTCCTATACATTTTTTTTGTTGATTTACATAAAAAAAAACTTAATTAAAATGATGAAATATTTATTAAAAAATGATTTTGATTAATAAAAAATAAGTAGGTTAAAATTGAAATTAGTTGTATATTGGAATGTATTTTTAGGATATTTTAAATTTTGTAATGACAATTTATTTGATATTGTTTTATTTTGTAATATTGATGGTGATAAAAAATGTATAGGATTTGTTTTATAATATCACTTTAATGTTGTTAAATATTATTATAATGGACAACAATGAGTGGATGTATGACAATATTATGTCTAAAGAAATTAATATGAATGAAGACATCGGAGATGAACATAGTGTTTTTGAAAATATTAAATGTTCAGTCGATTGTTCTGTAGCCTTCAATACTTCTAAGGTATTTATATTATTTTGAATTTGGTTAAAGTTCTTAAATACATGATTAATGGAACTTAAACAT
Organism: Glycine tomentella; assembly: GCA_007407185.1. NCBI lineage: Eukaryota > Viridiplantae > Streptophyta > Magnoliopsida > Fabales > Fabaceae > Glycine > Glycine tomentella. The sequence continues at coordinate 713,051 of PYAF01005605.1, forward strand.
TTTTTTTTATCGATTTTTGTAGGCGGGTTCCCTTCCTGTGAGGAAGTATTAAAATGGGCTTGAACTGTTGCAGATGAGAATGATTTTGTAGTTGTCATAATGAGGTCGGACATGTCAATTGGAAAGAAGGGAAGGACATCATTTGTTTTAATTGGTTGTGAAAGGAGTGAAAAGTATAGAGCATTCAACAAAGATATGGTACCTATAATGACTAGCACTAGAAAATGTAATTGTCCATTTAAGCTGTGAGGCAAACCAGTCCCGGGAGGTGAAGGGTGCATGGTGAAATTATTATGTGGCACTCATAATCATGCTTTGGCAAAGTCATTATATGGACACCCACATCCTGGTCGACTAACAGAGGATGAGAAGATTATTGTTGCTGATATGACAAGGTCGATGATGAAACCAAAGAATATTCTTCTAACATTGAAGGATCACAATCCCAATAATTGTACATCTTTGAAGCAAGTGATCAATGCAAGATATACATATTGTATGCGTATCAGAGAAGCTAATACTGAATTGCAACAATTAATGAAATTTCTTGAACGCGACATGTATATTCATTGGCATAGAGTGAAGGATGAAAATATCATACATGACCTATTTGGACACATCCAAATGCAGTGAATTTAAGCAATGCATATCATGTTGTCTTCCTGATAGACAACACATACAAAACAAACAGGTATAGACTTCCTTTACTTGACACTGATGGTGTGACTCCTACTGGGATGACATTCTCAGCTGCATTTGCTTATTTAGAAGCTGAACGTATAAACAATGTTGTTTGGGCCCTAAAACGATTTAGAGGCATTTTTATGAAAATTCAATTTTTCCCAGAGGTCATTGTCACTTATAGAGATTCAACATTGATGAACGCAGTGAAAACTACCCTAGGTCAACCAATTTAATGTGTTAGTTCAACATTGAGAAGAATGTGAAGGTAATATGTAAAACTTTTTTCCGACAGAGTAACGCATGGGATTATGTCATGGAAGCTTGGGGAGTGTTGTTGATTGTGCTACTGAGAATCAATATTCTGACTATGTTGCGAAGTTTGAAGTTGCGTGTTCGCCATGGCCAACGTTTGTTGATTACGTGAAAGACACATGGTTGAATCCACACAAAGAAAAATTTGTAACAGCATGGACAAAAGAAGTCATGCATTTGGGTAATACGACACTAACAAGTTAGAAAATCTTTCAAATTTTTGTAATTGTAAATTGAATAACCTCGATGTTGATGATTGTTGCTCACTTGAATCATAAACTGCAGGGTAGAGTCTGCCCATTGGACCTTAAAGAGACTATTGCATAATAGCCTTAGAGATCTTTGTAGTGTATGGGATGCAATGCACAACATGTTGGCCTTACAACATAGTGACATCAAGGCATCTTTGGAGAGAAGCACACATGTGGTCGGTCATGTGTTTAAAGTAACGTTGTACAAAAGGATAATTGGCATGGTCTCAAGGTATGCGTTAAACCAAATAGCTGCGAAGTATGAGCGAGTCCATTATGCGGGAAAAAACAATAGTCGTTGTGGATGTGTTATAAGAACTATGCATGGTTTGTCTTGTGCATGTGAGCTAGCTAAGTATGTTGTTGGGAGCATACCACTCGAGACAGTTGATGTTTTTTGGTGGAGGTTAAGTTTTGAAGATCAAGGTTTGGATGAGTGCGAAGTCAACATAACTAAAGAGATGGAAGTCACATCTTCGCGTTTTGAAAAGCTTGACTTGTGTGGCAAAATGACTCTAAAGAAAAAACTAAAAGAACTTGCATTTCCTGACAAAAATTCAATGTGTCCTCCTCCTAAAAAGGTTAAAACAAAAGGTGTTCAAAAGAAACAAGTTTCGCAACACGTAAGATCAACCAAGTAGGATCCATCTTACTGGGAGTATGTTGATGTGGTTTATGGTATTGTTTTCATTGTGTTAAAAATTGAGTGTTTATTTGCATATTTAGACCTCAAAATTGAGTTCTATGGCTGAAAAACATTGGGTTACATTTTTACATGCTAGGCTTGATTTCTATAATCATTGGATACCAAAATTTTGTGTTTAAATGCACTTTTTGGGCCTATTTTTTGTGTTTACTAGAATTTGTGTAGACAATGGATAAATGATGTTAAATGTTTGTTATTAGTTGATCCTTATGGAAATGATTGGTCATATATGTATACATGTTGAGGACTTCTTTTGTGATGATTACTTTGCACAATTAAAAGTTATGAAGCTTGAAATTGATGACTATGTTATTGGTGTTAAAATTTGTGCAGACAAGTTGTTTGATATTTTGTTGCACTAACATACTGCATTAAAATTGATACTGAGAATTTTAAGGTCCTCGTACTAAAGTTATATTCTGAAAGTACACATTTGGGGGCTTATATTTTCATGTATAAAACATAAATTTTGGGTGAGAATCGATTAAGAAATGAAGAAATTATTGATTTTATAAAACATGATACAAAACTGTGATAAAACAAAACATATGGTGTAACTAATTTAATTCTGATTAAGTATAAGACTTAAATATGTTTTTAGTGCTTTAAATTTGGGTAATTCTTTTTTAGTGCTTAAAAAATAATATGTTTTATTAGCCCCTCAAATTTTTGAAAAACTACTTTTAGTCCTCCTTTGTCCAATGTGTTCATAGTTTCACAATTTGTAACGATTTTTAACTGTCAAACTTTATTTTTTTTAATTTTTTGTTTGAAAAATTATTTCTGGCAATTTTAAATTGCCAAAATATTTGACTCGTATGGTTTGGTGGCCATTTTTTACATATTTTGTTGGTTTTAAAGAATAAAAAAGATAGATATAAAATGGACTCAATTTTTACATATTTTATCTATTTTAAACTATCATAAATTATTTTAAAAAAATTAAATGAAAAAGAATTTTTGACGATGACAAATTGCCACAAATTGTGATACCATTAATACAAAGAATGAAAGGGACTAAAAATAGATTTTCAAAAATTTGAGAGATTAATAAAAAAAATCTTTTTGGAATGACTAAAAAGGTATTTGTCCAAATTTAAAGGACTGAAAACATATTTAAGCCTAAGTATAATTCTATGTGTGCATTATGATGTTATTCTATGAATTAGATTTGTAATACTTATTAATTAAGGTTAGGAGACATTAAAATCATGAATAAAAGTCATTATGGAACTTTATTAAAGAGAATGATAAATTATGGATAAGTGGTGAATGATTATTTATTACTTAAAGTACTTGATTCTATGACTTATGACTTGTGTGAAGCTATGAATTAATGTATGAATCCTATGATCTTATAATTTTGGAGACATGATATTTTATTGATGGTATTATGATTAACCTTATGATTCTATTATTGTGGTAATATGATATATTATATGTGTTATGGATAACATAGGGGCTAATGCTTTAATTGTATGATTCTAATATTACGGATATGAACTTTATGAATATCATATTGTTGTGTATGCACTTTATGATCGTAGTATTATTATGCGATGAACTCTATAATTCTGATGTTGTTGTCTTATGATATATTTTATGCTTGTGTTGTGGTGAGGCCAAAGACCTCTATATAAGACTATTATGTAAACTTCCATATGCGCTTGTTGGTTCCGTATAGTGTGTTTTATAAAATGAAACTTGAGGGTTGTAGTCGAACCCCTAAATGTTAGTTAAAAGATGAGTTTGATTAAGAATTATGTTAAAGGAAAATGGTAGCATTATTTGATTACAGTGAAATATTTTTATTTAAGTAGAAGTGACCAATTCAAGGACTATGGAGATCTAATAACCTAGCATGGAGCTCAAATGAGATTATGTGAACAATGTTACAACACCATGGAGTGTGGGCGTCATGAATAGAGGTAGATTCCAAACTTGAGACAAGTAATACAATTACAAAACACCAGAAGTGAAAGAGCAATATGGAAGCAATTTTGAATATGTGCGAATGTAGAAACGTACTGATGATAGAATAAGATCTCTTAGCTTACTAGTATTGTGAGAATGAGGAACTTGAAGAGGATTGAATAACATCATAAGACTTTAATGACTTGTTGATGTGATACTTGTATGGTAGGAAGCACAAAGACATTGATTACTTCGTGTGATTCTTTGAACAATAATTGTGTACTTGAAGTGAAATTGTGTTTGATGGGACAAGTGATGATTGAAATCATTACTTGATTTGTATGACAAATATTATGACAATTTGTGAGACCGATCTCGTTACGACATGAGTGGGATGTGGAGCACATGTGAGCACCGACTACGAAAGGACTCAATTTCCAACATAAGATGAAAAATGGTGGAGCACGATGAGGCTTGGAGATAAAACAAATTTTTGTGCGTAGGGGTGTGAATGACTGATGTTCTTATGAAGGGATTGTGGTGTAGTCTAAATGGCTTGTGTCCCATTGGGATATGCCTTACAAAGGCGATGTGACAATGGTATTTATGATATTAAGTTGGATGGAGAGCCACCAACGAGAGCTTAGAGCTCGAGAGGCTTAGAGGTTATGCCTTGGTAACCATGTCATTGTACCCACTATAAACCCCGTCAGAAATGTTCGTGAAAAGGAGGCATCCCTAAATGCAATCCTAGTGAGGAGTGATAGTAAGAAAGAGCCTAAACTCATACCTAAGTGGATGGCTATAGTTGGTATCTGGGGTATGGAGGTGAGGACCAAGTAGTCCTTGGGGATCAGAAATGACACCAAGTTGTGTTACCTCAACAAGGCTAAGGGACTCACGTAGCCAACTTGGCAATCCCAACAATCACAAGGCTTCAACGTCCGCAATGAAATCATGATGCTTGCCGCTTAAAGTACTCTAAAGGAGAAGCTCCGAGTGATCGATGTCGATTCCAAAGTAAATTACTTTTTTGATTTTCGCCATGGCTTTTCTAAGGTTTTGGATTCGCTTTGTTTGAACTTCGAGCTCGAGTTGTGTTTGGGCGAAACCTAATGTTGGACTCTTTTGCCACTATGAGTGCATGAAGAGAGTGCCTTTATGCTCTTGCGGAGATGATTCCTATAAAGGGAATGCCAATGCGGGTTTGGGAATGACTTTGTAGTTGACTCTATTGGTGGAATTATTAATTAAGACAGGTTGTCAAAAAATTAGGAACCAAACTATAAATAGCAAAAAGTTATGGAAAAAAACCATAACTTATTCATAATTGAGTATGTTTGTTTTTCCATTCAATATCTCCAAACAAACGTTCAAGGAGACATAACAAATTATTGCCTCTCACAAAACAGTGCTTTGGAACACATGCCCATAGAATAAAACGGTAAAACAAACATAGCCTAAATGATATAAAATTTATAACAAGTTGCTATGATTAAGGCATAAAAAACTATATCCTTAATGTATGACAAAACACACATGGTTGCAAAGACAGAGAACGAAACACAGAACATTTATATCAAATTTATGGTGAAAATCGTGTTTGATATAAAAGTAGTTAAACATAAATGATGTTACAAGTTAACTTCAATTTTGACCAAAAAATAATTTGTAAAGCTGAATTAATTAAAAATAATATTTACAGGCTCTAATCTAGACACACTTTCATAAGCATTTAGATTAAAGCTTCTAAAATGAGAACATATCTATGTATTTTATTCAATAAACCATTTTTATAATTTTATGTTGATAATTTAATTGTAAAACTTATTGAAATAAATTTAGAAAATATAAAAATTCATGAGGCACTTTAATTTTAAGGTTTAATTATACTTTTTATCACCATGTTTTTGTTTTTAGGTACTCTTTAACGAATTTTATCCAAATAAATTATTTTGATACATTTTATCTTTAACTCTTAAAAAACTTATAAATTTTACCTTTTCACATTTGTCCATCAGTTGACTAACATAAAGTTGGTGTTGGCGTGACATGTTGACATAGCAAAAGTTAGGATAAAATTCTCAAAAAAAAGACAAAAAATACAATTATTTCTACATGTCACATCAACTCAATTATTAACAATGAAACGGCAAGATAAAATCAGCAAGTTTTTTAAAAATAAGGTGTAAAATACACCAAATTATTTTGTTAGAAAATAAAAATCGAAAAAAAGAAGTTAAAAGTGTAATTAAACTTAGTTGTAAATATACATGATAAGAAACTCAAATAAACCCTGTAAAAAATATTTGAAACGCCCTCATAGTACATCTATCATTATTAAAACATACTAGAAACAATTAGCCGTCCAGTTAAAGAAAACCCAAAATAATTTATAATGCATAGGGAAAAGGTGTAGGGTGAAAAAGTTGATATAAAATGATGCATCAATTATTATTAATATTATTGTAGATCTCAGACAAACTCCTAGAATATGTACATTCCCGAATATGTTCAAATAACCAGGTTAGGTACAAGATTCTTACCATCAAGGCGTAACAGAATTGCTTATGCACGCAATAACATAAAATAGCCACAAGCTGGAGACAAATTCAGTTGAGACATAAATACACTGTCAAGTTGGCATGCAATAGAAAATCACATAGACCATGTAGAATTGAGAATTCCCCAACCAATTGACTAGCAAACTTCCTTGAAGCATTGCATTATTTGCTCCTCTCACAATTAGGAGTTTTCCCCATAAACCCCACCAAAAACATCATTTATTAGACCATGGACTTTTTTGTTAAGCTCATTTTTTCAATTGGTGGCTTCAGAATCATTGTGGTTATCTTCTCCATCATCAAACAAAGCGGCACCGTCTGAAGTAACTTCTATGTTTCCTAGACTCCAGGTCAATAGAACCTTCCCCTAACTGTGCCGTGGCCAGCCACAACATCATGCTATCAATAGTGTTCGGTTGTACAAGCTTCAACTTGTGCTCTGAGGTGTGTTGTTGATTAAATCGACCGGGAAGCTTCGAGCGGCTTGCATAGCAATCACCAAAAAGATCAAATCCCACTTCTCCTTACAGTCAATGCATCTATATCTATCTCCAATTATTGGAAACATCTGTACAGCGAAGTCACACATTAGCACACTGCAGAGAACTAGAAGAATAATAGTAACATACGCTGCAACTTCAATATACGTACAAAATTAAGAAAAAGATAAGTAAATAAATCTTTTCAGCCAAGCATCTCAAATAATGACAACAGTATTATTCTCTTGCCTTTTTACTATGGAAAGATCGTATCAATTATCACTTTGGAACAATACACAAAATATGGCTTTCAGCAAAATGCAATTGCTAGGTGAAACCATGAATAGATCAACTTGAAAACAATAATGAAATTAGTTATTACACAAATATCTGTGAAAGCAATCATTAATTTAGTGTAGGTGATCATCTCGGACCATATGAAAATGCCTTAAGTATTGTAAGTTGGCAGTGTACTGCAAAAATGCAAATAAGCAAGCTAGTAGCTAGAACAGGGAATTTGTAAATCCCTTTGCGAACATGTGAGACCTGAAATGTCCATACCTATTAGTTAACAAAAGACAAGCAACCACATAAAATGGCCGCCATGTATCTAGGTCAATGAAATAGAGTAATTTGGAGAGCATGTCCTACTATAGAACAAAAAAAAAAGAATATTAAAAGAGTAATGATAACAAAAGGAAATGGAAAACAAAAAGATGCCAGATATGATGGACTAGATCTTTTACCCCGCAAAAATCGCAACCAACTCCAATGTGAACTTCTGAGTCAGGATCAGACCACCAATATATATTTTCTACTCTGTTACCATTATCCAATGAACCCAAAAGAAAACCAATACATAGTAACAAAAACATGAAGAAAAAAAATAATCCAAGAAACATCAAATTGTATAATGATAAATCAACCAATTGGGAAATATCTAGAAATATCATATAATATCTTTCTATTGTATTTGAAAGTAATGTAGATGATATCATAGGAGTAATTTCCATAATCCATATTTTAATATATTCCATACTTGGTTTGCTTATTTAACTAAAATTAGGAGTCAAATATTTAGCATAAATAGGGGTTACGCTTTACTCTCAATACTTGAACAGGCCAAACCATATAAAATATTCTAACATATTCTTAAGGGAAAGGTGAAGGATATACACACACATTCCAATATTTTCACCCAAGTTATATGCTCCAAGATATCAGTCATGTAAAAAAGATGTAGGCAAATATACATACAAGAAGGAGTGTCGGGTTTGACTATGATTTGCTTTAGTTCAATGGCATCTCTCCGCTGTTCATATTCTTCAGGAAAAACTGTTCCTCCAAAAAGTGATCCAACTCCAAACACACTTTTGGTAATCCTCTAGGTTGTGGACTTTGACAAACTTTACATCTGAGCATCTCGTCATCTAAGTTGATGACACAAGTTTGACAGTACACTGTAGGGAATGAGGAAAAGTATAACAAAATCAATATACCATTTTGGTGTTCTATAACTTCTATTATTAACAATACCAAACAGTTATAACTGAAAGAAAACTTAAATGCATTGAGTACCATGACCACAATTAAGAACTACAGGATGAAAGAGCAGTTGCTTGCACATTGTACAAGTCACATCTGCAACTGATAATTTCTGTTTTAGACAAAGCTCTTCCTGAGGCAATTTTTTTCCTTTAGCAGGAGTTCCAATAATATCAGGCTCTCCATCAGGATAGACGGTGCCTTCATCTCCTTCATTGGTAGCTGACCCTGATTGCTCCAGACGTTCAGAAGTTCCCACATTGCATGACTTGGACGTCAAATTCAAATTAGAGGAGGAACTAGGGATACCAGAATGACCAAATTTAGCTTCTGATTCACATGTATCAGGATCAAATTGAGGGGAGTAGAATCCTGATTGCTTTTCTTCCTCTGAAACAAGATGTGAATAAGAATAATTGTCAAAATTGGCCCAACAAAGTAGACAAAAGGATTACTTCTATGATAAATTCAAATTTACTAGAAAGTGACATCAAAGAAAAAAGGAGAAAACAGCATACTCAAGAAGTATAAAAGGAATAACAAGCATCAGAAAACAATAAAAAAAAAAAAAGAAAAAACAAAACCATTTGATAAAGTTTTGGATATCCATAAAACATGAGAATATAAAATTCAAAACACAGTGACAAAAGTTTATCCATGAAAAGCCTATTTTGGATAAAATTATCAATAAGTACCCTGTAGGAGAAGAAAATGAGGTAAAATGGATCAAACTTCTCTCACAATTTTAAGTCAACTTATGGGCCACAATTCACAAGTGAAGAAGAAAACCTAAACTGGCATGATAAGAAAAAGGAGAAAACAGCTACTCTAGACAGCTAGAATTAGAACATTTATTTCTTGATAACAAAAATTCTTTTACTATGTTACCTGGGCGTTGATAAGAAGAAAGCCCTCTATCAGAAGAAACCACCACCTAGAGGAGGAAGCCAGGAAGGTATACTAATATTATAAACTGAAGTTATTTTGAAGTTAAGGGTTTGTGGCTACCTTTATGGCTTATTAAGCTTCAGATTGAAAGTATAATTTGACTATCTCAATGGGTATAGTTAACAACTTTTTACTTCTAACGTATTTTCTTGCAAGGTTCAAAGTTGTATGCATCTAAGAGTCTCAGAAGTGTGCAACAATAGTCATACAACTAACTCAAGTCACCAATTAGAAGTAATGCATCTTCTGTTTAGATGCAGAACCAACCAGAAATGATTTGGTATCTGATCCATTTGGTGGTCCGGTCATATGTGAATTCAAGGACATAGCAATAAAAGCTTTGAATGGAGGTGTGGTACCTAGCCTAATTGAATCTCACATCTGACATGCACAAAAAAACCCAAACCTTATGCCATGAAGTGAGGTTGGCTACCTGCACTAATTAATTGATGACATGAACCCATTGGGATCTACTAAAAGGAAAATTTTCAGTATTTACAGCAAGGTCTTTTCTAATGGTTTCTCTAAATCTTTTGTTAGGTCTTCCTCTAACTTTTATAATTGAACTATCTTCCCTTTGATCCACTTTTCTGACTAGAATATATATTGATCTTCTTCTCACATAAGTGCATAACCAAACAACCTTAAGTGAGTTTCCACAATCTACTCCTTAATAGATGCTACCCCAACAGTTTTCTCATATTCATCCATCCATCCATCCATCAATCCATCTTAGCATTGGGATATGTAAAATGAAACAAGGGATCCTAAATTGAGTTCGTGTCACTTGGGATAAAAGAATGGGCCTGACAGAAGTTTCCAATCATACTTAATCATGTTGCAATGCATTGAGGATACAACTTGAACGGATCACCATGAACAGACAATCATTGTAATTTTAGAAACACCATTTGTATTCAATGCATTGCAAATAAATCATTGAGAACATTGCACATGTATATTCAATATGCTCATATGCATAAGTTATTAGAGAAAGAGATATACCAATAGTTTGGTTTTCCCTTCTCATGTAAGTAGCGGTATAGATCTTGAGAAGTAAAAAGTGAAGCAATTGGCAGACTGTTGGGAAGTTATAGTATTGATTACTATATACTGGACATTGAGACTCCCGCAGAAAATTCATGGAAGTATAGACACACCAGAAACAGCATATGTGACCACAAGCTGCAAATAGAGAGAAAAATGGACTGAGAATTAATCACACTAATAACATATTCATATGTATTTCTAGAAAATAATGCTGCCTTACATAAAACAATGGGCTTGTATAATAGATCCCTGCATAATGAGAGTAAAGTCAAAATCAGTACATACAAAATTGAAAAACAAAATATGGAAGCTCATACACCAACTAAAAATAACACAATAGCTAATGCTTTTAACTTTAAACAATACATTAAAAAATTCAAAGGTCGTGAATGTGCAACCTATAATCCATCAAGAGACAAGATTTTTGGGTTTTAGAGTCAAATTTTTATTTTCATTTTTCAAAAAAAAAAAAAAAATAAGGAATCGTTGTTCTGATTTATTCATTTTCTCTGCATTTACATCACGTTCAAACAATTTGGAATTCAATTGTAATTTCGGATATAAAATGAATCTATACCAACATCAGATGAAGAAGAAAAAAACAACCTTGGAATTGTCCAATCAACTTGCTTAATTCATGGATAAATTTCTTTTTACAAAACAAAATAAAAATAAAGGCATCCCTGGTGACCCTTTTGAAATACGAATAAGAATTAAGGCACAAAATTGAGGCTTGATGACTAACATAGCAGAGTATTTCACATTCAAATATATATGCAACTGAAAGAGGAGACTCACAGACAAACGCAGCAGACAAAGGAATCAGGGATTTCTTCTTGTTCATTGTCCTCCAAGATTCGATCTCTGAATGCATTGTTCTCCATTTTATGAATTGCTTTTTTCGGTTCACTCTCCATTTTTTTTCTCTGGATGTTCTCCAACAACGCAGAGAGAGGGCGACAGAGAAAGCGGTGGTGCCACAGCGGGGGAGAATCAGGATAGGAACGAACGAACGAAGGAAGCTGTTTGTTGTACAATATTTAATTAATTACGTCAACAAAAAATATAGGTTTAATTACTTACTAGTTACTAGTATATTAAAAAAATAAAAATGTGGAATTAGTCAATAATTTTTTTTTTTTACCAATTATTAAGTATTCTACCCTAATTTTGAACCAGTTTATGAAAAAAAAAAGACTACATAATATCAATAATAAAGGAAGGTTTGAAGTCCAAATTAGGAAAAAAAAAATAAAATAAAAGTTCAACAAAAACAAAGAGAGAATATTAAGAAGAAGGGTAAATAGTTATTTTTATTCCTAAATGTGTAAGACGCTGACAAATTTGTCCCTGAAAGATGAAAATTTAAATTTTTGTCCCTGAAAGTGAAAAAAGTGTGACAAATATATTCCTCCGTTCATCCGTTACCGTTAATATCAGGGACGAATTTGTCAGCGCATTACACATTCAAGGACGAATTTGTCAGCTCTTTACCCAAAATATAATTTAATCTCCATATTCTCTCTTTTTTAATCATTGTAAACATAACATTACAATAAACACTTAAAAATTAGGAAAATAAACATAGTTAAAACAAACATAATAATAAACATAATTTGTTTGTTATTCTGAAATTTTTATTATAACAACATTAAATAATGACAAAATCAAACTGAGTCTTATATTTTTGTAATAATTAATTTAATGACTGCATTTTAATTTTGTTGAGTCTCATATTTTGGATAAGTATTATCTCATATTTGCTTTGAAATTTCTAATGTGATAGTACTTTATCAAAAATATGAGACCAAAACAAAAATGTATTGTCATTAAATTAATTCTTACAAAAAAATTAGACCTAACTTGATTTTGTCATTACCTAATATTGTTATAATAGAAATTTCAGAACAACAAACAAATGATGCTTATTAATCAATATTATGCTTATTATTATATTTGTTTTTACTTATAATACTTACCCAAAATATGAGGTTCGAACAAATTAAAATATACCGTCATTAAATTAATCCTTACAAAAAATAAGACTCAATTTGATTTTATTATTATCTAATATTGTTATAATAGAAATTTCAGAACAACAACCAAATTATGTTTATTAATCAATATTATGCTTATTATTATGTTTGTTTTAACTTATGCTTGTTTTTCTAATTTTTAAGTGTTTATTGTAATGTTATGCTTATAATGATTAAAAAAAAGAGAATATGAAGATTAAATTATATTTTGGATAGAGAGCTAGTAAATTCATCCCTGAATGTGTAGTGCACTGACAAATTTGTCCCTGATATTAACGGTAACGGATGAAAGTTAATGGAGGGATATATTTGTCATACTTTTTTCACTTTCAGGGACAAAAATTTGAATTTTTATCTTTCAGGGACAGATTTGTCAGCACCTTACACATTCAGAGACGAAAATGACTATTTACCCTAAGAAGAAAAAAAGAACTTGAATAAATAAAATCAAACACTCTCACACCTTTAAAAATCTCACGAAAGAACATATTCAAACAATAAACTTCCAGGATCAAAAGAATATAAAATACTAAAAAATGTATTAAAAAATATTTTTAATAGAAATGAAAATAGGTTAGGACGATCAAAACTTAAATTAACTTATTTTTAAAAAACTAAAGCTCAAATATAATTTATTACCTATCATAAGCTTATGCTTTAGGTTTAGTGGGATATGACTTTTTTAAAAGTTTAATTTGGATAATTGATTATTAAAAAGCTTATTTCATATTAAGTTTTTAGGTAGGTCTGACTTAATTTTATATATGACAATTGTCTAATAGGCTAATGTGAAAAAATTCTATGTAAAACAAATTATAAATTACAAAAATTGAAAGAATTCCTACTCATGACAAGACATGAAACAAGGATCGAAATTGGAAGATTAAGCTTTGTAAGAGTTTAGTTTAATCTATTTATATTATATAAGCTCATTTTAAGGTCTAATTTGACCTTTATCATAATTATTTAAAAGTTTCTTTTACAAAAATGTTTAAACAAGACAATAATATACTAACTTTATCCCTAAATATGAGACACTAATTTTTTTTAAAAAAAAATTGTCCTTTTCTTTAAGATTTTTTTCTTACTTTTTCTAGCATTAATTATTTTTTTTTTCAAAATATCCTTAATTATTTCAGTCCATAATTAATAAAATTTATAAGTTGCTCTTTCTCTCTTTTATGATGATTGAAAATTGAAGAGTTTAATTTTAAAAATTAAAACTCTACTACTATTAAACTTTTCATTGGACTTGACTCTTTGTGTAAGTCAATATGTGTAATATTTAAAAAGGTATATAAAATATGATTTTCAATACATTATAAATAATAAAAAAATTATTATATATATTTAATTAAATAGGTCAATATGCTAGACTTAAAAGACTTTTTAAATAACCTAAACTCAAGTCTTTTAACCCGACCTAGTTTATTTATTTGTATAATTGATTTTCTTAGTTGCTTATTATTATGAATAATCTATTTGTGAATATTCAAATCTATTCATTATCTTTTATGATATTTCATTTATAATTATTTATCTTTTGTAACTTTTCATATATCTCTTGTATCTATAAATACACGATTCGCATTCTATGTAGATCTTGTCTTCTTTTCTTCTCTACTTTTATGCTCTTAGTAATATATTTTATATAACATGATAAAATTATTTCTTGACGCTTCCATCACCAATAAGGTGATCAATTTTTCCATCTGGAACAACAAAGAAATCAACAACATCTAGGTGAGTAGTCTCCATATGACCATAATTAAAATCATCATCTTCTTAAGTAAAATGTGTTTCTAGCTTTTTCTCCTTATTTTTAAGTTATTCTTGGTAAAGTTCAACCAGATGCTTTTGTATATGATAGGTAAGTGACAAATGGTCTTTGTCACCACTATGATTGTGTAACGCCTCCTTTTACTCTCTCATATTTGATTGGTTTTAGAAGAAATCTCGTGTCCACTTTGTATTAGAATTATCTTAGTTATAAATTTCATAAAAATTTCTTTTCGCTTTGCTTGCAAATTCTATTAGTCGTTTATATCATGAACGAATTCTCTCTCCACGGTTTAATTGTAATAAAATCCATCAATACAGATTAGAATATAATACAGTCCATGTTACATGCCCAAATACATGTCATAAGCTACAAAATAAAAATTACAACATCTTTATCACATCCTCCACTCAAATCCATGCATATCTTCAATTTGTTATCCATGCTCAACTACTACTGTTCATCTGCTCGCCCAAATAAATTGGGGTCATCACAGGTGTCAACCACAGACACAGAAATAGGGTTAGTTTATGACAAACACAGTTTGAATAAAACATTCATAAAGAATATATACGCAGATGGTTATCACAATATTTATAAAATAACAAACACGGATGATTCACCCACAGATTAATTTACATCATCTACGCAACACACGAATTAAGTCATATTATCTAGTTAACACACAACGTACTCATCAGATAATGCATATAATGCATGCTCATCTTCTTTATATGATGCATGACTGAGATCTCAGGTTATCACCAATTTCTCATTATCAGTGGCCACAGTCAAGATAGTCCCATCCCAGTGGCACACCTATCCATTCAGTCGGGGTAGGGCAGTGGCGCGTAGGAATGTCACCTCCACCTATGTGATCATCATGGTGGTGTGGTCCTCACTGATACACACTACCCCCTAGTTCAGACACCTCTGAACGCATGGACTCGGTTCAGCTATCTGACAAACAACTTCACGGCTTAACCCCCGCCGGGCATATGCATATGAAATGCATGAATGATCCACTTTTATTATTTAATTATTCTTCTTCTCATTCATCTCAAAGCTCAACATCTTTCACAACTCATGGCATATGTTTTTTAAACAACACGTAAAACTTCTTTCAAAAATCACAGAAAGCTTTATTCCACAGTCTAAGCATACAGCCATAACTCAACAAAACTCTTGGAATCCTTAAATAATCACAACATATTTAACAACACAAGGATTCCAATACTTCATCCATCTTTGTTTTCTTTTGAAACATTTCATCAACTCTCAAATATTTCATTTCTTAAAACATTTTTATCTCTTGAAGACAATTCATCCAACACATGGTGGCTTTCATAAAAAACACTCAGCAACACATGAAATCATACATGACTTTTGCTAAAGCATTCAACCATACAAATATAATTCAAATCCAACAATAAAGATTCAAACCAACAACTCTTAAACATATTTCATTCATTGTAACAAATTATCAAACACATGGTGTGCAAGCTTGAATTCTTAGAATTCCTTAAAGAAAACTTTACTTAATCGTAATCTTTATATTGTCCAACACGACATAATTTCAACATAACTCTAATATCATAACAAACATACTCAAGCTATCTCACTTTACTACTCAAAATAAAACATCTAAACTTTAGAAACCGTTTACGTACTACCATTGCAAGCAATACCTATAAATTTCATTCAACATAAGTTTAGTATCAATTAAAATATATAAACTCAAGAAATCATAGAATACTTTTAATCAATCATATACTGTTAATAAAATATTCTATTAGACACTATACTTTTAAACAATTATTTTCTAGAGAATAATCATAAAACATATAGTTGTAAATCCTTTTAGCTTTCATTAATTAGTGTTAGATTCAAGTTATCTATTCAACAAGTATTTATAACACTAAAATCAAGTTACTTAATCAAATAACTCTT
>PYAF01005605.1:729369-765132 GCA_007407185.1 Glycine tomentella
TTACAAAGCTTAATGAAATCAAGCAAAGATTAATATTCAAACTAAGTTCATCATAAACTCCCCCATACCTTGCTTTTCTTGTTTTCCTTAAGCTTTTGGACAGCTTTCCTTCTTTGAAATTGAATAGCCTTGCTCCTAAGATCCCTTGGTCTTTACGTGAGAAATTAAGGGTGGAAAGCCTTGGTTTTGTTCTAGGTAAAAGGTAATTTAGAAAGGAATAAATTGGAAGGCTTTTGGGATGTATTTTGCACGGTTGGAATCTCCCTTAGAGCTGTCCAATTTCGGTTTCCCTTGCCTTTTTATAGTAGGATTAAGCTTGATTTTTATTACAAATATCCAAGGGTAATCATGGCTAGCTTTCCTTGTGGCTTCACCTTATTGGCTAGTTAATTTGCACCATCCAAGTGGCTTGATTCATGAAAATTCCACACCTTTCTTTGGCTGTCTTGTTTTGCACGTATACTAGCCAAGCCAAGGTGCATTCCCTTTGGTTTCTTCCTTTTACATGAGATAGCTTAGGCTTAGTCATAAAATCTCTCCCCAAAACCCGTGTTATAAAAATATTCATTTTGAATTCGTTAACCGTTAGATCTTTTTGAAATTTTAAAGGTATACTCCTATCTCATATATCTAACTTCTGACCGTTGGGATCTATGAAATAATACTTAGAAATGTCCACGTGTTCTGTCAAAGGGAGCAAAATAAAATTTGCTTCAAATATCTCTTAAGCATTTATGTCTAGCTTTCTACTTGGACCAATAGGAATTTTCAAGCTTCTTAGGCTTCCATGTGGCCAATCTTGAAGCTTCTTAAAGTTTTATCCTTTGATCCTAGATCACACGGCCAAAGCTTGTATTAGGAATTCAAATCAACCAATTTTTCTTTCAATTACATGTAATAACTTTACTTGAATTCTTATTGGTCTATTTTGCTTTGAATTATTAAAATTACTAAACTACTTATTTAGGACACTTATTCCTCCCACAATTAAGAGAAAACTCCATAGATTATGTTTATCCTTCTCTTATAATTTTTCTGATGTCTGAGGTAGTATAGATTAAGCTCTTTTCAACCTATCTTCCAAAATTCGTAGAAATTCTATTTTAGGTTTCTCTGCGCTCAACCTTGCTGATAATTTGTTATCTAAAAGTATTTTATCCTATACTTAGGTCCCCACAAATTTCTGAAGTCATCTTGGTCATTTTTGACATAAGGGTATTTTTGGTAATTTTACCACTCACACTAGGGGTATAATCGTCATTTCTAAAAATGTTCAAGATATCTCTATAATTGTCACCCTAGGGATATTCTTGATCATTTCCAAAACATCCAAGGATATTTATAAAATTTTCTCCTTAAAATATCTGGCTAAAATGCCTAGGGGCAATTTGGTTATTTCTAAAATGTCCAGGGGTATTTTCGTCATTTTCCCTTAATCTTTTATATTGCCTTTGATCAATACTTTACCCTAGTAATTGGTTGTGATTCCAAAATTTTGGGGTGTTACAGATTGCATACATTTTCCACATGTTTGATACTTTTTCCACTTTCCCCTTGATGAACAATATATGTTATCATTGTGGTGACAAAGATCATTGGTCACATACTCGTCATACACCAGAGCATCTGGTTGAACTTTATCAAGAATCACTTAAACATAAGGATAAAAAAAGTAGAAACACATTTTACTTATGAAGATGGTGATTTTAATAATGTTTATATGGAGAATACTCACCTAGATGTTTTTGATTTCTTTGTTGATCCAAATGAAAAAATTGATCACCTTATTGGTGATGAGAGTGTCAATAAATAATTTTATCATGTCATATAAAATATATTATTAACTCGGAGCAAAAGAGTAGAGAAGAAGAGAAGACAAGAGTTTACATAGAATGAGAATTGTGTGTATTCTTTTGAAGAAATAATTTTATCATGTAATATGAAAAAAATTGCTCATGTGTATCATAATTTTCACCTCTTCAAGATGTTTTATATTTGGTGTAGTATCAATCTGTGTCATTGTTATTTCCATATGCATTAGCACTTCCCCTTTAATATGTTCTTTCAAGTTGTTTCTTTTTTTCATCTTTTTCCTAGAACCATTTACCATTATTAAAAACATTGAAAATTGTCATTTTTATTTAATCTAACAATTTAAATGTGTTAGTAAAAAATTATCCTTCCCATGCCTAGTACTAAAAACTAAAACAATATATAGCAAGTTAAAAATAATTTTATGAAAATAAATGTACTAAAAATAAAATATTCTAACTTCATACCTTTGTTTTCTATTTAAGCCAAAGACTCTAGTGAGTAGCCTACAATGTCACATGAACTTTAAAAAATATAATATTCAACAATGTTAAGGCAGAAAACCATAAATTCAATAACATTGAGTTATCCTCACCACTCTACTGTGGTGACGATATTGTAGGGGAGGTCCTATGGAAAAAATAACTTAGCATCAAGATGATGAAAAGCTTAACACTCAAATTATTTTATTGATTGCAGTTGCAAGACATTATATCACTCGTCTATATTTTTGTTGTAATATCCTACAAAGATTCAAAGAAAATATCATTTCAATGAAATCATATCAATAATAATATCCAAAAATTAGTCTGAAATCATATTAGTATTTATATCCAAAATCTTCTAGTTAAGTTTGTTTACCTTGTAATAACTTTGTGCTTCCATGGTTCTAATAATTTTAACTTACCTCTTTAGAAGAATAAGTGAACTGAAAAGCAATCATAAAAGAAACAATAGAAATACATAAACATTGTCTATTATAACATAGTGTGAAAAACAATATAAAAGGGAGGAAAAAGTAACCTTGTATGAAATGCAAAAATCTCCTCAATCCAATCTCACAAATATCATAGACATATGATAATAAAAAAGAAGATAAACTTATATAAAAGATTTCAACAAAATCATATAATAAATGTTAGAGAAAAAAGAAAAAAGAAGAAGAACTACTTATCTCACACTAGTTAGGGTTTGGGCATAGTGAGATGCAAAAGCCATTTAATTGGTTTACTTTTTCCAAATTGCGGCGTAGAGAGGCTAGAGATTATGTTAGAGCCACTAACTAAAGGAGAAGGGCTAGAGAGATTTTCTAAAATAAGATAAACTCGTTATAAAAATTTAACCAAATGAATAGATGATTTCATCATAATCATATAATGAAATTGTAAAGGAAAAAGAGAAAAAAAAATGAGGAAAAAAGGAAAACTACTTATCTCACACTAGTTAGGGTTTTAACATAGTAGAATTTTCATTGAATTGTTTTAGGAAAAAAGAGAAGAAGATAAGAAATCATTTAATTGGTTTACTTTTCCAAATCGCGACATAGAGAGGTCGAAGGTGATGTCAAAATTGTTAATCGAAGAAAGAGGTTGGAGAGATTTTCTACAAAAAGATAAACTCAAATAAAATGTAACCAAACAAATAAAGATTTCAACATAATTATATGATAAAATGGAAGAGAAAAGAAATGAGCAAAGAAGAAAAACTACTTATGTCACACAAGTTAGGGTTTGGACATATTGGGATTTTCGTTGAATGTGTTTTAGGAAATACTTAGAGTTGAAGATGAGAAGTCACTTAATCGGTTTACTTTTCCAAACCACAACCTAGAGATGCTAGAGACGATTTCATAATCGTTGACCCGAGGAGGAGGGTTGGGGAGATTTTCTAAAAGGTTGGGAAAAAGAGAGAGAATAAAATTGTGTGAATGAAAAAGAAAGAGGTTGCAGCTTTCAGTAGGGTCTTTCGTGATTTTCATCAAATGGTCCAAAATAAAGATGCATATTTTACCATCTCACATCCATTGGATCTTAAATTACCTTCTTTTTGTGTTTGAAATTTGAGTTTGAATTTGTTTTATTAATGGAAAACTTGTGGGTAGGCGTATTTTGTGAAGATGGCTTAGGTGTTGGCACATGTAAAAACTTGCCATTTGTGTTACCTAGATTTGTATATAGTATAAATAAATAGATTTATATTGACAAATTTGTTTTTGTGAACTAATTCTTTGAGGTACTGAGTTGCATTGAAGATGATGATCACTCCCAACCAAATGTTATCCATACACACAAACCTAGGGATTGAACCCTATCAACATACTTAGGAGACAAGATTATCTATCAATCATATCACACTATGTTGGTGACAACTATTATATTTTGTGCAAAGTTGCATAGGTTAAGGCTTATTAATTACTACCTCCGATCTATATATAAGAAGAAATAACCTAATTCCTCTAGACCAATAAACGTGGTTAGATTTTTTTTGTTGTTGAAATAAAAAAGGGTTAGATTGGTTAGCTTGTCATAATTTTTTTTTTTAATTTTATTTCAAGACTACTCATGACATTAAATTATTTAAGATATGGTTATTTTTCAAAAGATAATTTTCAACCAATGAGTGTACCTTGTTTTGTCGATAGCTCAATAAATGCACAAACTTTCATGATAAAAAAAAGTGTAATCATTAATAGACCAATAATTAATTAAGGGTAAAAAAAAATTTAACAATAAAGTAGTCTCATGTTTCTTATAATTAGGACCAAGAAAAGGTTACCTTTTGTTTGTTATATAAGATTGGAGGTAGTATATATTTTAATTATTTTTATTAGCATATTAATCATAATTTACTATCGAGCGTGTGAATTAACTAACGTGAGGTTCTTCTAGCTTAATTAAAGGTCTCAAGTTTGAGTTTCAAGTATTTAGTTGCATTAAATATTCACAGAAAAAGCATTAAATATTCACAGAAAAAGCTTTATCGTCCATAGTGTAACACCCTGAAAAAGTAGATAATTTGTCTTACAAAAGACTTTGGGAAGTTTTCTAAAAGCTCTAACACTTTAACCATGCTTTTAAAATTCCATCAACATCCCATGACAAGTCTGGCCTAGGACTAGAAAAAGGAGCATCAGCTTCTAAGTCACAGACTATCTCAAATAAATGTGATTTCTATGGTAAGTCTGGATATTCCAAGTTTAGATGCATCCATAAGAATAAACAAATGTCTAAGGGTACTAATTCTCATGGAACCAAAAATATTTGGATACCAAAATCTCATATTGTTCCTGTTGCATATATCCTTGGCATGGAAAAGTCAGGGTTTAAGCTGGTACTTGGATAGTGGATGCTCATGACACTTGGCAAAGGAAATATCTATTTTCCTCAACCTAAAGCCAATTGAAGGAGGAACAATTGCTTTAGGAGGCATGGGTAAGGGAAAGATTAGTGGTATAAGTAAAATCGATATTCCTTCGTTAGCTTTCATAGACAACGTCTTATATATTGAAGATCTAAAGTATAACATTCTGAGCATAAATCAATTTTGCGAGAGTGGTTATATTGTATCCTTCAACAAAGACCAATGCATTGTGAAGCCAGAAGATAGCAAGTCCTTCTTCACTGTCAAACAACACAACAATCTGTATGAAATTGATCTGATAGGTCTGAGTAAACAAAATGTAATGTGTATACTTTCTAGAGTAGATGAAAGATGAATTTGACACAAAAAACTTGGGCATGTCAATCTGAAACATATTTCAAAACTTTTTAAAAAGGATTTAGTGAAAGGATTGCCTAAGATTTGATGGAAAACCCATCTTCTCTACGAAGCATGTCAATAAGGGAAAACATATCAAAACTTCTTTAAAATCTAAAGATGTTGTTTTCACCATGGTACAATTATTGCACATGGATTTGTTTCGACCAAATCGAATGTTGAGTTTGGGAGGAAAGAAATATGGATTTGTCATAGTTGATGACTATTCAAGATATACATGGGTTTACTTCCTTGCACATAAGCATGAGTCTTTCAAGGTATTTGAGATATTCTGTAAGAGAGTTCAAAATGAAAAAGGTTTTTGTATCTCTTCTATCAAAAGTGATCTTGGAACTGAGTTTGAGAATGTTGAGTTTAAATCATTCTGTGAAAAGAATGGTATCTTCAACAACTTTTCTTTATCGAGAACACCTTAACAAAATGGGGTAGTTGGAAGGAAAAATAGAACTTACAAGAAATTGCTAGGACCATGCTTTGCAAAATTTCACTCCCTAAACACTTATGGGCAGAAGCAGTAAACACATCTTGCTTTGTTCAAAATAGAATATTCATAAGACCGTTGATTAAAAAGACTCCTTATGAACTATGGAGAGGAAGAAGACCCAACATTTCATACTTTCATTCATTTGAATGTGCGTGCTTTATCCCTAATACCAAATATCAACCCACAAAGTTTGATTAAAATCTGAATAAAGGTATCTTCCTAGGATATTCTGACACATATAAAGATTTTAGAGTGTTCAACTCAAGAACTTTAGTCGTGGAAGAATCTATCCATATTAAGTTTAATGATGGTCTAAAAACTGATAGGAAGCTTAGACCTTGAGGATGATTTTGCAGATATACAAATTAGTCCATTTATTGCACCCAAGATATACAACGTAAAACAATTTGATGAAATTCCTCCTCAATATAGAGAATCACCAAATCAATAACCTCAAACTAAGGACTAAAAATTTGTTAACTACCACCCTCAATATCAGATCATTAAAGATCATACTGAAGTACTCAAAACCATATCATCATTCAAAGATCTCGCGTCTTGTGCACTTGTGTCTGAAATCAAACCTAAGATGATAGATGAAGCTTTGACAGCTTTGATAGATGATGACTAGATCATTGAAACGGAAGAAGAACTTCATCAGTCCATCAGAAATGATGTCTGACACTTGTTCCCAAACCCGAGAGCAAAAACATTATTGGAACAAGGTGGAGGTTTTAAGAAATAAACTAGATGAACAAGGTAAGGTGGTAAGAAATAAAGTTATGTTAGTAGTTCAAGGCTATACCAACAAGAAGGTATAGATTTCACAAAAACCTTTGCTCATGTTGCTAGACTTGAAGCTATAAGAATCATGATTGTCTTTGGTGCTCATAAAAGTCTAAAGCTTTTTCAAATGGATGTTAAAAAGTATTTTCTTAAATGGTTCTATAGAAGAAGAAGTGTATGTAAACAACCTCCTGGGTTTGAAGATCATACATTTCTAGAGCATGTTTTCAAACTTAAAAAGGCTCTGTAATGTCTAAAAAAGGCACCATGTACTTGGTATGACAAACTAAGCTCTTTTCTTTTAAAAAATGATTTTACGAGAGGCAGAGTGGATACTACTCAATTCAAAAGAGAAGTTAGCAAAGATTTCACGATAGCTCAAATTTATGTTGATGATATCATTTTTAGAGCTATTAAAGAATTTGTGCAAGGATTTCTCTGATATAATGAAAAATGAGTTTTCGAAATGAGCATGATATGAGAACTTAAGTTCCTTTTAGGGGTTTCAGTCAAGCAAGATAGTAAAGGAATATACATGAATCAACAAAAATACACTAAAGAGCTTCTAAAGAAGCTCAAGATGGAAGCTGCCAAACCAATGAAAACACATATGCATGCTTCCAATCCTCTAAGTAGAGACAAATCAAGTAAAGCAATAGATCAGACGTTCTATTGGGGTATGATTGGCTGGCTTCTATATCTGTCTGCCACTAGACCTGATATTATGTATAGTACATGTCTGTGTGCTAGATTTCAATCTAATCTTCCACGGTTTCATCTCAAAGTTATTAAGAGGATTTTACGTTATCTAGTAGGTACTACAAACCAAACTTTCTTTTATAAGAAGAATCAAGATTTCAAGTTGATAGGTTACAATGATGTATACTATGCAAGAGATAGAGTTGAACGAAAAAGTACAAGTGGTGGATGTTATTATATTGGACCATGTCTGATAAAAAACATTTTATCTTCTCTTAAAAGACGTACATCACTCTTTTCGCCATGATTGAAAAACAACTTTCAAAAAACATTAAGCACGATTTGAATTGTTGCTATATTCTTTTCAAACATATAAAAGGCTAAGGTGGGCATTTAAGAGATTCTTTTGAAATATTCAACTCTCATAACTATTTGTGAGATTGCTTGCATCTGAGAATTTAAGATTTGAAAATATCATCTTTTCTTACAAAAAGTTTTCATCTTTGTGAAACAATGGCACCAAATTGGAGTGAAGTTATTGTGATTCCATGAATCATCTCTAAAGAAGAGGCCGAAAACATTTTTCCTTTGGACTCTTTCATCCTCGAACGTTGGGTGAACTTTCAAACCCTAGAAGAAAAGGGTTTCCCCATCAAAGGCTTGTTTGATTGTGTTGTGTGGACCAACTTCCTTGAGTACTTTAGTTCATTGCACTATGGTCTATATGCCTGCAAGGAAAATTGGTGTCAACATCAACGACATCATCAAAGGGAGATAAGTGGTGATCTCGCCAACAACCATAACTACTTCATCTGGTTGTGTTGAAGATGGCATAATCTTTGACAAGGACTGGGAGTGATGGAGGTCCATTGCAAGCTAAAGGTCTAGAAGGAGAGCTTGAAGTACTTCATTTGGTGAGCTTTAAAGGAACCATGACAAGAGTTAGAACTCAAGTCCTTCAAGACCACATCAAGGCTAATTTGGACAAGCAAGAGGAAGCACACCAACTTAAGGATAACAAGGGCTAGATTTTAATGTCTCAAGTTCAATTTAATTCCAATTAAATTCAGCACTTGTTAGAAGCAAAAGTAGAAACAATAAAAAGGCTTTTTAGTTCAATTGTGTAAAGCAGTGTAGGTGCACTTATGTGTAATTTGTGTAGCAACTTAGTAAATTAGTTGGTTGCACTATGAAGCTAAAAATACTGCACCTTCCACGAAATTAGGACAACCAAGGGAGTTTGGGACAACCAAGGGTCACTTAGGAGAAGCTTGCACCACAAGCGTCATTAAGCTTGCCTTAGGCTCCTTTAGTGTGCACTACAAGCTTCATTTGAGTTTGCATTTCCCTTGAATTTGATGTGTAATTTCGTGGCCTATATAAGTTATCCACAAACTGAATATAACTAACTTTGGTTCATTAGTACAAATTTGAAATTTGTGTGAGAGTTTCTCTCTTGTTCTTGTGCAAGAACTTCTTGAGTCTTATCAATGGCTTCTCAATGTTATTATGGTGATTCTTCCTAGACTTATTGGAAAGTTTATCCATGGTGTCTTCCATCTTCATCCCTAATCTCTCTTCCATCTTCCATTGTTGCCATTAAAGAAAGCTTTCAGCCATACATTTTCATTAAAACTTGGGCAGCTTGTGTGTTCTTGAAAGTTGCTTAAAGATTGAGTTTCATTGCAAGGTAGATTTGGGAAAATTCTTATCTAATGGGTTTAGACATACATCATGTGGTATCTAGAGCCTAATTCTTGTGGAATTCTTCTTTAAGTTCAGTTTTAGAACTTCTTCAAAGGTAAAATTATGCATCAAAACCAAAAACGAAATCTGAAATCTTCTTCTAGTCCTTGTGTTCTTGTGAAAAATTCTTGGTGGTGTGGACTTTTTATGTGTTCCACCACATAACCCTTGTGTTTCCTTCAAGTTTCATGTGATTTCATGTGTTCATGTTCTTCACGTGTTCTTGAAAATTTTCCAATTTTCTAGTCTTGATTCTTGTCAATTTTTGTTTGTAGTGTTTTGTGTTGTATGATCACTTGTTTTGATTCTACTCTCATGCCTAAACTGAATTGAGTTGTTAGAAGCAAATTTTGCAATTGTTATACATCATTTTTGTGAATCATTCAATTTCCTTTAAGAATTTGTGAACTTGTTCAAAGAAAAACAAAAGCTTACAAAAAAATTGTGAAAGAAACAAGAAAAGTGCAAAAGAAACCCAATTATGGATAGTCAAACAAATTATTGAATTGTGGCTAGAATAATACAAATAAAAACAGAATTTAGAAGCAAAGAAAGTTACAAAATTACAAGTTCCAAAATTTCCTTTGAACCACAAAATTAAGTGAACTTGTATGACATGCAAATTTGATGAAATTTGGCTTCTAGCAATTGAATTTACTTGGCATATCCTCCTTGTGCAGTTTGGTACAGCCAATATATGTCCTTGAGTTGTCTCATTAAATTCCAATTTGAGTTGTGCTTTTCCAAATTTTGCTTTTGTTCCTTGTCTCTTAAAATTTCCAAGGTTTTGTCTTAGAGTTTCTTGTTTTTGGACTCTTGAGTCTAGCCTAGAATTATTTTCTATTTCACTATAGTAAAGAAGCTTCATTGGATTAGAAGTTTTTTCTTAAGAACTATAGAGATGACTAAGAGTGGAAAAAGGCAAGAGAGAACATTATAGAAAGAGCCTAGATAAAGTGTGCAAACAAGAGTGTGAGTGACAAACACTTAGAGAGTGGTGAGAATTTCCTTATATACTTGTGTTTTTGCTAACCATTTTTTTTAAGGATAAGCTTAATAGGAGATGAGGCTTTGTCACTTAGGACCTCTAGGTTGATGAAAGCCATAACAAAACAAATGGAAGACTGGCAAACCAAAATAGATGCAATGTTTGAAGAGTTACAAAGGGAGACCCAAAGGAGGAGTCATCCAATGGGAAGTGTCGATGGATATGCTCATAGTGGTAGGAGGGTGAGTGAGTATGCTTCCTCTCATGGAGGAAATTATGAAGATGAGAGGGAGTATTGGAGGGAAAGTAATAGAAGAGAAAATAATGATGGGAGAGAAAATCATAGGAGACACAATCTTAGGAGGTAAAATAGAGATGATGAAGATTGGAGGGTGAGGAGAGAAGAAAGAGAAGGGAGGAATGGAGGATTGAATAGAGTGAAAATAAAAATTTCAAAGTTCCTTGGCAATAATGATCCCGAAGAGTACTTTGAGTGGGAGATGAAAATAGAACAAATTTTCTCATGCCAACAAATTGAGGAAGAAAAGAAAGTGATTTTAGCAACTCTAGAATTTGGTGGTTATGCTTTGGTGTGGTGGAACCAAATTTAAATGGACATAGGGAGGATGAGGAGACAAAGAGTAAATTGTTGGAATAACTTGAAGGCATGCTTGAGAGGAAGATTTGTTTCCACTTATTATGCAAGAGAAGTCCATAACAAGCTTCAAAGACATTTCCAAGGCTACAAAAGTGTTGATGACTACTATAAGAAAATGGAATCGATGATGATAAGGGCTGAAATTGTAGAAGTCCAAGAAGTAGCAATGGCTAGGTTCCTTCATGACTTGAATAGAGAAATTCAAGATGTGATGGAGCTACATTCTTATGCTACAATTGAGGAGCTAGTCCACAAAGCTCAAAGGGTGGAGCAACAACTAAAAAGGAGAAAGGCTTCCTTTTCCAAGACCAATGGGGATGCAACTTCCAGCTGGAAGGACAAGCCTAAAAAGGAGGTTTCTCATGTGAAAAATAAAGAATAAAAGGTGAAGAGCTCATGCAAAAAAATTGTGGATCCAACTCCAACAAGATCAAGCAATATCAAGTGTTTTAAGTGCCTTGGTAAAGGACACATTGCTTCCCAATGTCTCAACAAGAGAACTATGATTTTGCTTGAGAGTGGAGGCATAAAGAGTGAGTCTTCAAGTGACTCAAATAGTTCTTCAAGTGAAGAAGAAGAAGAACTCACACTTGTGAAGGCCAAAGAGGGTGATCTCTTGATGGTAAGAAGAATGTTGAACAATTTTTGCCTAGAAAAAGAGGAGACTCAAAGAGAAAATATTTTTCACACAAGGTGCTTAGTTGAAAAGAAAGTTTGTTCACTTATCATTAATGGAGGCAGATGCACCAATGTGGCTAGTACAAGACGTAGAAACACTACACTTGCCAACCATAAAGCATCCAAGGCCATACAAGTTACAATGGCTTAGTGAAAGTGGAGAAGTGGTGGTAAATTCTCAAATGCTCATTCCTTTTTCTATTAATGCTTATAATGATAATGTTCTTTGTAATATTGTACCTATGGAGGCTGGTCATATCCTTCTTTGTAGGCCATTGCAATATGATAGAAAAGTGATACATAATGGCATGGAGAACACTTTTGAGTTTGAGCACTTAGGCAAGAAAATTATTTTGAGTCCTTTGACTCCTAGACAAGTGTGTGAGGATCAAGTAAGGATGAAAGAGAAAATAATTGAGGAGTTAAAAAAAATACTGCACTTGACAAAAAATTCTGCACAAAAAAAGGCAAAGAAAGTGAGCTACCGAAGAGAAAAACTAGTGAGAAGAAAAGAAAAGTGGAAGAAAATGAGAGCAAAAAAATTCATGAGATTAAAGAGAGCTTGTTCTTGAGTGAAAAGCAAATCAAGAGAGTGTTATTGGCACAAAAACCTCTTTATTATATGCTTCCTAACTCTCTTTGTTTACATGTTGAAAAGGAAGGAGAAAAATTGCCCAAAGTTATGCAAACCGTGAGCTTTTCTTGGAAGCAAGAACATGAAATTGCTTTCCAAACATTGGAGGATAAGTTGTTTCATGCACCTATTCTTGCATTGCCTAATTTTAATGCTTCCTTTGAAATGGAATATGATGCATCTAATGTGGGCAATGGGGGGGGGGTTTGATTCAAGACAAACATCCTATTGCTTATTTTAGTGAGAAATTGAAGGGTGCATGTTTGAACTATTCCACTTATGATAAAGAATTGTAATGCAATTGATCATAACTTCTCTAATATTTTTGCTTTGTGTAAGAAGGGAGCTCATCAAGGATATTTTAGACATGATGGTTTCTTGTTCAAGGAAAAGAAACTATGTGTTCCTAAAAGCTCTTTGAGAGAACTTTTCATTAGGGAAGTTCATGAGAATAATTTGATGGGACACTTTTGGTGTAGGTAAAACTTTGACTATTTTAAATGAACCTTTCTATTGGCCAAAGATGAGGCATAATGTGCATAAGCTTGTATCTCAATATATTACTTGTCATAAAGCTAAATCTAGATTAATGCCTCATGGTTTATATACACCTTTGCATATTCCTAACTCCCCTTGGGTTGATATTCCTATGGATTTTGTTCTTGATATTCCAAGATCCAAGAAGGGAAAAGATTCTATCTTTGTTGTTGATAGGTTCTTAAAGATGTGACACTTCATTCCTTGTCACAAGAGTGATAATACTTATGAAGTAGACAATCTCTTCTTCAAGGAAGTGGTGAGACTTCCTCCATGGAAGAAAAAAGAGACATAAACACAAGTGGAAAGACTACATCATCAACAACAATGCTTACAAACTTGAGTTGCCAAGTGAGTATGGTGTGAGTAATACTTTCATTATTTTTGATCTTTCTTTGTATGATGTAGGTACAAGTGATGAAGTAGCCTAGCCCTTATGAAGTACAAGAGCTAGAACTCAAGCCCTTATGAAGTACCCAATCTCTTCCTTTGGTAAGATTTAAAGGACCCATGACAAGAGCTAGAACTCAAGCCCTTCAAGGCCACATCAAGGCTAATTTGGACAAGCAAGAGGAAGCACACCAACTTAAGGATAACAAGGGCTGGATTTTAATATCTCAAGTTCAATTTAATTCCAATTAAATTCAGCACTTGTTAGAAGCAAAAGTAGAAACAATAAAAAGGCTTTTTAGTGCAATTGTGTAAAGAGGTGTAGGTGCACTTATGTGTAATTTGTGTAGCAACTTAGTAAATTAGTTGGCTGCACTTAGAAGCTAAAAATACTGTACCTTCCACGAAATTAGGACAACCAAGGGAGTTTGGGACAACCAAGGGTCACTTAGGAGAAGCTTGCACCACAAGCTTCATTAAGCTTGCCTTAGGCTCCTTTAGTGTGCACTACAAGCTTCATATGAGTTTGCATTTCCCTTGCATTTGATGTGTAATTTCGTGACCTATATAAGCTGTCCACAAACTGAATATAACTAACTTTGGTTCATTAATACAAATCTGAAATTTGTGTGAGAGTTTCTCTCTTATTCTTGTGCAAGAACTTCTTGAGTCTTATCAATGGCTTCTCAATGCTATTGCAGTGATTCTTCCTAGACTTATTGGAGAGCTTCTCCATGGTGTCTTCCATCTTCATCCCTAATCTCTTTTTTATCTTCCATTATTGCCATTACATACATTTTCATTAAAACTTGGACAAGTTGTGTGTTCTTGAAAGTTGCTTGAAGATTGAGTTTCATTGCAAGATAGATTTGGAAAAAATTGTCTAATGGGTTTAGACATACATCAGGGAGAGGGAGATAACTCAAAAGACTATGGATATCATGCTTTATGGTACTCCTCGACCTATAACAAACAATAATAAGGTGATGAACAACTTTCTCATAATAGCAAAATGTGACCTACATGCAGATTAATCTATAGTTTCCTTTTCAACATGGTGATTCCTAGACTGGGAGAACATGAATTATGCTATTTGTCTTTACAAGTACATTATGAAAACAATATGAACACAGACAATAACCAAGGGGGTGAATTAGTTTAAACTTGATCTTTTAAAAATCTTTAAATAATTAGAGTAATCAAGATTGTATCACAATTAAACAAAGAATGCTCCAACCAATCAAATCACTCAGCTCAAGAATACAGTCACAAAACTTTCACTTGTTGAATAAGAAAGATAGCACCAAAGAATCACAGATTAAGACAACAAGAAAAGATTAAAGGAAGTAGTCAACACAATGGTTTATACTTGTTCACTTCTCACCTTGAGAAGTTACATCCAGTTCTTCCAACCACAATGGTTAAAGTTCCACTAATAACAAAAATATTCTTACAAGCTTTTTACGCAATCACTCTTAATCAGACCAAGATTAAGAACGAGACTTCTAACACCTTAGAATCTCTGTGATCCAAGACATAGAGATCACCCACGTCTACTCTTATCCCCTAGGAACACCTATCCTAGTAAAGCTCTAAGAAATCCTATGTTATTAATACAAAAAGAATCTCAAAAGAATACACAACAGAGTGTAAAGAAAGAAACCACCTTTGATCCAGTAAATGAAGTATGCAAATGATTTACCATATTTGGATTGAAAGATGGAAGAAGTTGTTTCAGAACCTTCTTTACAAAACTTCTTTTAAAAGCTTGTCCAAGAAGAAACCCTCATTTGAAATCTTTGAATCTTGAGGATTTTGGGACTTTAACAGAGTTAAGCACTAGAAACCCTTTCTTGCACATAAAGCTTATGAATGAACTTTGTAACTTCGTTCTTATTTTCTAAAACACCAAATAGTTATTTATAGAAATCAGTTTGTAACTGTTAGTAATCGACTAAAATGCTAATGTAATCGATTAATTTTACTTATGTAATCAATTATTAACACATTCAATCAATTAAAGTGTTCTTGAGCTTTCTGAAAAAGATATATGAACAAAGTAATAAATTATTTTGTAATGTAATCGATTATCACAGGAAGTCTTGTTTCCAAACACATGCCAAGTAATTGATTACCACAAATTGTAATTGATTAACACAGGAAGACTTTTCTGTGACTTTGTGAAGTGTAATCAATTACAATAGAATTGTAATCGATTAAAGTGTTCTTGAAAGTTTAAATAATATATTACCACAAGTTGGTAATTGATTAAAGCAGAGAAAAAATGTTTTTCCAAAAACCTTAAACTTTGAAAACTTTGGCTTTTATGCAATCATGTAAACCATTTGTTTGAAAAAAGCTTTTTTAATAAGACTTATGCTTTTATAAAAACATGAATGCAAAAACCATGAATGATGTTTATGCAATGCAATGGATCATAGGATGACTTACTTAGACATCTAAAGATTACATATGTCTTCAATTGAATGGAATGCAAAAGCAAAAACATATCCATGCCTAAAAGCCTTAGCATCTTGATCCTTTCAAGCTCCCCTTGTATCTAACAATCTCCCTCTTTTTGACTTTGATCATGTCAAACATTAATTGAACATGTTGAACCTTTAGTATTCTTGTAAGGAGAAAATTTCCAAGAGCTTTTACTTAAACTTGAAAAACAATAAGTCTCTTTGCCAAGACCACGTGATAAGCATACATTGCATTAGCTCAAAACATCATAAGCATGTGTATTGCTCCCCCTATCTTATGTAATTTCATATCATTTTAGAATAAGAGCAATGCTTATGAACATTTAAAATAGAATAAACACTTATCATTTTATCATTTATCATCCTTTAATCATCTCCCCTGTTTTAATTACTCAGTATCCTTCATATGTTCATTGTATACATGTTCATTTTTCTCCCCCTTTTTGGCTTATCAAAGACAAAATGTACCAGTTATAATGAAATAAGCAAGGAAGATTTAAACAACATAACAAAAAATTTTATTCATTGATGGAAAGATGCAGAAACATAAGATAAATATCAAAGACAATTGTTGAATATGAAAGAAAGCAAGCAACACAACCAAAAGCAAGACATTACATCCACCAAACTAGAGATTATCAAAATCCTTAAGAGCCATCCTAGTCTCTATGTTCTCTAGCCTAGTTGTAATCTCTTTTAAGGAGGAATGAACATCAGCTGAATGTTCATGATGTAGAGCTATCATTGCATCCATCTTTTGAATCATCAAGAATTCAAAAGGGCTCCAATACTACTCAGCAGGGCTAGCTTTAGCATCTCCTTCCTCAGCTTCTTGTTCCTCATCTGCACCACCTTGTGGAGCTTGTTCTCCAATCATTATCCATCCATTTGGAGTTTTCATCAACCCCATCTTGGTGAGATTTTTTTGTAGAGATGAGGTTGGTGATTTTCGTGGTGTTGTCAACAATCTCATTTGACACATCAATCCCAAAATAGTTAATGAATCTTGAGACTAAAACAACATAGGGGAATTGATAGCTAAGGAGTCTTTTAGACTTCATCATGGTCTCCTCAAGGACTAGAACCCAATTGATCTGAGTTCCAATCTTCATGCCATACATCAATTGCAAATCATCATCTGTGATTTGTGCATGATTAGTGGACCTTGGGGGTGAGGATATAAGTGATGATGTAGTACAACAGCCTATCCTCTCCTGTCATGTTTCCAACCCCCAATGTGGTCTTTATTCTAGCTTGAGGGACGCAACATACCCCTACATGTGTCCATCTTGGAATATCCTCCAACTTCTTGAAATCTCCTAACGCCATCACAGGAGATGCTAGCCACAACATTCCACACTGTGTCATCAATCTCCATGGCAACTCCATTCACTTGGGAACGGAGGACACTATCCATGCTTGCCTTGGCACAAGTGTAAAACACTTTTACCAACTCAGGGTAGAAAGTACCCTTCATCTCAAGTAACTTTTTCAGCCCTTGAGCTTCCAGCTTTGTAGGGAATTCAAATCCCTCATTCACAAACCAGTCAAGCTCTAGATATTTGGGAGGCATGAACAGCTTGGTTGCATTAAACTACATGTAATTATTTATCTCAACTTCAAAGGTGAACCAGGTATGGAGCCTGTTCTTAGCAGCTCTAGAGGATTCTCTAGCTTTCCTCTTGCTGGTTTTGGTTCTCTTAGAGGCAGATGGGTTAGACATGGTGATAATTTTTGAAGAAAGGAATGGGCAAAGGTTTGGTTAAGAGAGAAAGAGGTAGAGCACAAGGATTTAGCTCAAAAAAAGATTTTCAGGTGTGAAGATTTAGCTTTTGAGAACCTTAATTTATAGAGGTTTTTGAAGTTTTTTTGAATTTTGAAAACCTGTAATAGCAATTTCTAGTTCCAAGAATGTTTGGGTTCACTGAACCAGATTTTTGAATTTGAATTATAGATAAGGTGTCAGTTACAGGGCATTGAAAAGTGTGCAGATTTGCAGAAACGCCATAGATAATCGATTACAGATCCTTGGTAATTGATTATTCCAGGACGAAATATAACTCTGAACATGGTGTAATCAATTAATACGAAGGGGTAATTGATTACTCCAGAGAGTTTTGAATTTGCAAATAGCTTTCTGGCATTAAGTAATCGATTAAAATACAGGCTAATCGATTACTCCAGAGAGTTTTTGTCTCTGAATTGCATTTGAACACCAAGTAATCGATTAATCCGACAAGTAATCGATTATTCTAGGGAGTTTTTCATTTTGAAATACACTTTAAGTACTAAGTAATCGATTAATACACATGGTAATCGATTACTCCAAAGAAGTTTTGGCTCTAATTTGTCTCTAAACATCAAATAATCGATTAATATGTATAGTAATCAATTAAAGCAGACAATTATGTAGAGTGAACATAGTCATTCATCAGAATTTTGAATTTTATCATATATGATGCATAGTCAATTGTGAGTGGTATTGCATGTAGTCAGGCACATTATAAGCATGCTAGCATATATTAGATTCATCAAGAATACCTAGCATGTTCCTAAGATCATAGAATCTATCTCTAGCATGGGGTTTAGGAAAAATATCAACCAATTGATTATTTGTGTCAACAAACTCAATTGAACAATTACCCTTTTGAATGTGATCTTTGAGGAAGTGATGTCTGATCTCTATATGTTTTGTCCTTGAGTGCATTATTGGATTCTTTGATAATTTGATAGCACTTGTGTTTTCACATGGCAAAGGAATCTATTTCATTTCAACACCAAAATCTTGTAATTGTTGCTTAACCACAAGCTTTGAGAATAACTTCTAGCAACAATGTACTCATCTTCAGCTGTTGATAGAGCAAAACAAGATTGTTTCTTGCAATGCCATGAGATATTTGAACTTCCCAATAAATGGCATGTTCCACTTGTGCTTTTCCTGTCTAATTTGCATCCTGCAAAATCAGAATTTGAGTATCCAATTAAATTCAGTAATGCAACTTTTGGATACCAAAGACCAACTCTTGGAGTTGATTTAAGGTATTTGATGATTCTCTTGACGTTGTGAGGTGTGATTCTTTAGTATTAGCTTGATATCTTGCACATAAGCACACACTTAATATTATATCTGGTCTACTTGCAGTCAAGTACAATAGTGATCCATCATCCCTCTATACTTTGACTCATCAACCTTCTTGCATTTTTCATCTAAATGAAGGTAAGCTGAGTTTCCATAGGAGTTGCAGAATCTTTGCTTTTCTCCATGTCAAATTTCTTGATTAATTCATTGTAGTACTT
The DNA here is from genome assembly GCA_007407185.1 of Glycine tomentella. Taxonomy (NCBI): domain Eukaryota; kingdom Viridiplantae; phylum Streptophyta; class Magnoliopsida; order Fabales; family Fabaceae; genus Glycine; species Glycine tomentella. The sequence continues at coordinate 748,342 of PYAF01005605.1, forward strand.
TGTTTGACTGAGAAATGTCTCATTCTTAATTTGCTTCACTTGAAGTCCAAGAACGAATGTTAATTCTCCCATCATAGACATTTTAAATTCATTTTGCATAGAGATTGAGAATTGTTTGCACACGGAATGATTAGTTAAACCAAAAACAATATCATCAACATATATTTGAACCAATAAGATATCATTGATAGATTTCTTGATGAAAAATATTTTATCCACTTGTCCTCTTATGAAGGATTGGCTAAGTAAGAAGTTGCTCAATCTTTTATACCATGACCTAGGGGCTTGTTTTAATCCATAAAGAGTTTTCCTTAGTTTATAAACATGATTTGGATGTTTAAAATCAACAAAACCAGGAGGTTAATAATATAGATTTCCTCCTCAATGTATCTATTAAGAAAAGCACTCTTTACATCCATTTGGAATAATTTAAAATCCATTAAACATGCAAATGCAAGTGTAATCTAATGGCTTCTAACCTTGCTACTGGAGCATAATTCTCTTCATAGTCAATACCTTCCTCTTGATTGTAACCTTTTGCAATCAATCTAGCTTTGTTTATGACTATGATGCCACTTTCATCATTCCTAAAAACTCACTTGGTGCCAATTGACTTGTGAGAAGAAGGTCTAAGAACAAGTTTCCAAACTTCATTTCTCTTGAACTGATTAAGTTCATCATGCATGGTAAGCATCCAATGTTCATCAAGTAATGCTTGATCAATATTATTTGGTTCAATTTGAGAAACAAAAGCCATATCACAACATAAATTTCTGAGTGAAGATCTAGTAGATATTCCCTTAGTCACTTCACCAATTATGTTGTCAAGGGAGAGGTCTCTTGTTGTTCTCCAGTCCTTAGGCTTTTGAGTAGGTGTTGACTGATCAATCTCTTCATTTGATTCATCCTTTTCTTTCCCATTTGCTCCATTGATTTTGACATAATCTTCTATAGGACCTGCATCATTATCACAACTCTTTTCCTTTTTTGAGGAGTTAGTTTCATCACAAATAACATGAACTGATTTTTCCATGCATAAGGTAATTTTATTGAAGACTCTATATGTTTTGCTTTGTAATGAGTATCCACGAAAGATAGCTTCATCAGCCTTTACATCAAACTTACCAAGTGACTCCTTTCCATTATTTAAAACAAAATATTTACAACCAAATGCTCTTAGGTGAGAAATGCTTGATTTTCTACCTTTATATAGTTCATAAGGAGTTTTCTTTAAAATAGGTCTTATGAGTAATCTATTTAAAGTGTAGCAAATAGTACTCACAACATCAGACCAAAAATGTTTTGGCTAATTTGTCTCATCAAGAAGAGTTCTAGCTCCTTCTTCAAGGGATCTATTTTCCTCTCCACAATACCATTTTGTAGAGGTGTTTTTGGAGCTGAAAAATTGTGGTTGATTCCATTTACTTTATAGATCTTTTCAAAATGCTCATTTTGGAATTCATCACCATGATCACTTCTTATTGAGATAATTTTTCTTCTTTTTTCATTTTGAATAAGCTTGGCTAATTTTCTGAATGTAATGAAAGCATCACTCTTGGATCTTAAAAACAAAGTCCATATGAATCTAGAACAGACATCAACTATTATAAGCCCATAGTAATTGCCTCCTAAGCTCATAGTTCTAGAATGATCAAACAAATCCATGTGAAGCAATTCAAGGGGTCTTGAGGTGGAAACAAATTTTTTATTTTGAAAAGAGATCTTGGTTTGTTTCCCCTTTTGACAAACATCAGATAGTTTGTCCTTTTCAAACTTAAGTATAGGTAAACCAATGACTAAGTCTTTTCTAATAAGATTGTTCATATGATGCATGTTAATGTGACTAGCTCTCCTATGCCACAGTCATGATTCATCAATCTTACTAACTAAGCAATTAATATTATGGATGAATGCATGTTCTATAGAGTAAGTAAATGTTACCCTTTCTTTTTCCTACATGGATCACCTTACCGGATTGACCATCACATATCAAGCAACGATTATCATTAAAGGATACCTTTAATCCTTTATCACATAGATGGCTTATGCTTAGAATATTATGCTTTAAACCTTCCACATAGAGTGCATTTCTAATCTTGGTTTTAAACTTGTCTCCTATATTACATTCTCCTATTATCTTGCATTTATTATTGTCTCCATAAGTGACAAATCCTCCATCCTTTAAAGTCAAATTTGTAAGCATGGACTTGTCACCCGTCATGTGTCTAGAACATCCACTATCTAAGTACATAATGATGATTTTGCTCTAAGACACACCTGCAACAATCAAATCAAGTAGCAAAGAAAGATACCCAATTAAGGTTGGGTCCACAAGGGTTAGCTATTTTTCTCTTTTTCTTTGGAACCCAAATGCAGTCTCTATAAGGCACATAGAACCTTCTAGCATAACACTTATGAGATCGTGGCCTTCCTTCATGCAGTAATGACATATAACAGATTTTGATCTTCTTTCAAAATGAGCCAATTTGGTATGTTGTATTTTTGAAAAGCCTTTTTTATTCATCTGTTTTAGAGGTACAAACTTGATGTTTCCAAAAGGTTTTGTTTGATGTTTGTAACCCAATCCAGATGTATCTCCAGCATACTTCTGTACACTTAACATTTGATTTAAGCTACATTTTTCCTCTATAGAGTCTTTTCAAAAGATCAACCAAATAAGAATTTTCTGAAAGCAATAACATATATTTTTCAGATTGACTCCTTTTGAAATCATCAAACTCTTTTTGTATAGCTTTGCATTTATCTACATTTGATGAAGAAGAGACACATACACCCCCATTAGCTTTGTAGCTTGAAACAAGTTTCTTATTCTTTTCTTTCAAGTTACAAAGTTCAGCTTGCATTGAAGCAAGTTTAGTGGTATGCCATTTAAGGTTACTTTTTAGCTTATTGTTGGAGATTGCAAGTTTTTGAGCCTCCTCATGCATCTCATTAAAAGCATCAATAAGTTGGTCAAGTTCGGGATTTACTTCTGATTCAGCACTTGAGAATTCTTCATCTTCATCAATTATTGATGTTAGACATACATTTGCTTCATTCTCACTTGAAGATTCAGAAGTTGTTGATGCATTTTCTTCCCATGTAATGTAGGCTTTCTTTGGTTTTCCCTCTTTCTTTACTTTCTTTTCACCTAACTGCTTCTTCAAAAATATAGGACATCCAGATTTAATGTGACCTTGCTTACCACATTAAAAGAAGTTGTAGTTGGGGTTGTTGTTGTTGTTGTCACTCTTTTTGTTGAACTTGGTGAACTTTCTGTTCTTGTTCTTCTTCATGAATTTGCTAAATCTTTTGACTATTAGGTTCAAATTCTTATCACCTTCATCTTCACTTGAGTCTTCTTCTTTTTCCACATTTAAGGATGCAACTTTCAAGGCAATACTCTTTTGTTTATTGTCTGCTTCTTCTGCATGTGTTAATTGAGACATTTCTAATTCATACTCAAGTAGCTTACCAAATAGTGCAGCCATAGACATCTTTGATAGATCTTTAGATTCCTTGATTGTTGTAACCTTTGGTTGCCATGGTCATGTTAGGCATTTCAAGATCTTGATGTTTAATTCTTCAGCATCAAATGTCTTTCCAAGACCAAGAAGATGATTTACAATGTGAGTGAATCTTGTTTGGAGTTGAGATATGTTTTCAGTTGTGTTCATCTTGAACATCTTATACTCATGAATCAAGGTATGCTTCCTTGATCTTCTAACTTCATCTGTACCTTCATGAGTAATTTTTAACATTTCTCACATCTCCTTAGCACTTTTGCACCTAACAGTCCTGAAAAATTCTTCAGATAATAATGCAGAGGTTATCATATTCTTTGCTTTAAAATCATATTGAACTACTCTCTTTTCTGCATCTATCATCTCATCCCATTCTTTGGGAATTATTTCATTATTAACATTTTTTTATTGGAATCAAATGACCTTTTTTTATTGCATTCCATGCACCGGTCATTTGATTGAATGAATATTTGCATCCTATTTTTCCAAAAACTGAAATGCCTTCCTTCAAACATCGGAGGACGATTGAAGGATGCACCATCTTTGAAGGTAATTTGTGTGGTATTCATTTTCTTTGAAAAAAGATAGTGATCTTGAAAAAGGGTGACAAAGGATATCAATGCAAGGATAAGTTTATTTGGCTGGTGGCTAAAAGAAAGAAGGCCTAAATCATCTCAATCAAAGCATGTGCAACGAGGAATGTCAAAAGAGGCAAGACAAAACATAGAGTAATCTAGCACAAAGGTGAAATCACACATGAAATAACATATCAACAAAGGTCCAAAAACTCATAAGGCATGATTCCATCACACATGATCCATCTTAAATTCTATTTCTCAAGCCTACTTATCACTTCAACAATTGCAACAATGATTCACATCAAGCATGAAACCTCTCAATCCAACCAAAATTTGTACATTTCTCACAATTTATACAAGTTAAAAAATCCTATGAAAAACATGAAAAGTGCCTAAATTTTATTTTTTTTCTTAATGTAAAAATAGAAAAACAACAAATACTCCAACACAATAACAGAAACAGCAACAACAAACAGAAACGTAAACAGGCAAAAAATAGTATACAGACTCAAAAACTAAAACAGACAAACAGAAAACAGAAAATAACCAGAAAACAGAAAACAAACAGAAAAAATACAGACAGCTAAACCAGAAACAAAAAACATACAGTAAACAGTAAACAGTAAACAGAAACTAAAACAGAAAACAGATTTTGTAATCATTCACCCCACACTTGAAATGCACATTGTCCTCAATGTAAGCATACCAAGAAATGCAAACAAATAGGCAACAAATAAAATAAGGGAAAAGGAAACTCCCCCATTGTCATTCACGAAGCATCATCACACAAAACTGGTAGGACCAAGGAGATGTCCGCCACAAGCTCCTCCTCCTCCACTTGAGGGCTCTCATGAAATACTTTGAGTTGGTGACCATTGACCTTGAAGACTTTGCCGGTAACTTCATTTTTAATTTCAACTGCACCATGGGGAAAAACATTAGTAATAACAAAAGGTCTATCCCATCTAAATCAAAGTTTACCGGAAATAAGCTTAAGGCAAGAGTTAAACAAGAGCACTTTTTGGCCACTATGGAACTCCTTCCTAAGAATCCTAGAGTCATGAAATCTCTTCACTTTCTCCTTGTAAATCTTGGAGTTCTCATAGGCTTCTTAGCGGATCTCTTCAAGTTCTTGCAACTGAAGTTTCCTTTCCATACCCGCTTCATCAAATGCCATGTTACAACTCTTCACCGTCCAATATGCACGGTGCTCAATCTCCACCGGAAGGTGGCATGACTTACCAAAAATCACCCTATAGGGAGACATCCCCAAAGGTGTTCGGTAAGCGGTCCTGTGAGCCCATAAAGCATCCTCAAGTAGCTTGCTCCAATCCTTCCTGTTAGGTTGCACCACCTTCTATAACACTTGCTTGATCTCTTTGTTAAACACATCTGTTTGCCCATTAGTTTGGGGGTGATAAGTTGTACCAACTTTATGCACAACCCCATACTTCTGAAGCAAGGATGTCAATGACCGGTTACAAAAGTGGCTCCCCTGGTCACTGATAATGGCTCTAGGCACACCAAACCTGCAAAAAATGTTGGATCTCACAAAATCCACAACAGCTTTAGAATCATTAGTTCTGGTGGCCTTAGCTTCAACCCATCGAGAGACATAATCAACAACAAGCATAATATATGAAAAACCATGAGAAACAGGAAATGAACCATAATATCAATACCTCACACATCGAAAATCTCACAAAAAATAATAGGCTGCTAAGGCATCTCATGTCTATGTGTAATGGTTCCTCCTACTCTCTGACACTGCTCACAAGTGGTGGTAAAATGATGAGCATCTCTAAAAAAGGTGAGCCAAAAGAACCCACAATCTAATACCCTCCTAGCGGTCCGCTGAGGACCAAAATGACCTCCGGTAGGTGTGCCATGACAAAACTAAAGAATAGACTAAATCTCATGATCTGGCACACACCTTCGGATCACTTGGTCACTACCAAACCTCCACAAATAAGGATCATCCCACACATAATATTTAGAACCACTCTTAAGTTTATCTATTTGGGACCTAGATGCATGAGGTGGGACAACAGATGCAACACTAAAATTCACAATGTCAGCAAACCAAGGTGTGACATGCGATGAATGCAAATGCATCAAATGCTTATCAGGAAAATTATCACGAATAGGAAAGAACTCAAGAAGTCCCTCAATCCTACTCAAATGATCAACAACGAAGTTTTCTGCACCACTTCTTTCCTTAATCTCAATGTCAAACTCCTGAAGAAGAAGCATCCACCTGATAAATCTAGGTTTAGCATCAGGCTTCTTCAACATGTACTTCAAAGCCGCATGATCAATAAAAATAGTGATATAGGAGCAAAGTAAATAAGATCTAAATTTATCTAAAGCAAAAACAATAGTCAAAAGCTCCTTCCCAATGGTGGTGTAGTTAACTTGGGCTGCATCCAAAGTGCGTGAAGCATAAGCAATGACATGGGAGAGTTTATCAACTCTCTGTGACAACATAGCCCCAAGTGCATAATTAGAGGCATCACACATGAGCTCAAAGGGAAGCTCTCAATCTGGCGATTGCATGATGAGAGAGGTAGTAAGCTTCTTCCTCAATCCCTCAAATGCCTCTTTGCAAGACTGGTCAAACATAAAGTCTACGTCCATTTGGAGAAGCTTGGACAAAGGCAATGCAATCTTACTAAAATCCTGAACAAATCTCCTATAAAAACCTACATGTCCAAGAAAAGAACGCACTTCTCGCACAGAAGCGGGGTAAGGTAAAGAAGTGATCACATCAATCTTGGCCATATCGACCTCAAGACCTCTACTAGAGACCAAATGCCTTAAGACTATACCCTCATGCACCATAAAATGGCATTTCTCAAAGTTGAGAACAAGGTTAGTCCTAATACATCGGTCAAGTACTCTAGAGAGACTATCCAAACATGCATCAAAAGAAGAACCATAAACAGTGAAATCATCCATAAACACCTCCATGCAACTCTCTAATAAATCAAAAAAATATACTCACCATGCACCTTTGGAAGGTGCCAGGTGCGTTGTATAGGCCAAAAGGCATTCGGGTGTAGGCAAATATGCCAAATGGACAGGTGAATGTGGTCTTGTATTGATCCTCGGGTGCAATATGAATTTGCATGTAACCAGAAAAACCATCAAGAAAGCAATAATGTGATTTACCTGCCAACCTCTCTAGAACTTGATCAATGAAGGGGAGAGGGAAATGGTCCTTGCGAGTGGCATGGTTGAGTCTCTTGTAGTCAATGCATACTCGCCAACTGTTGGCCACTCTAGTCAAAATCAACTTATTATCTTGGTTCTTCACAACCGTGATACCCGACTTCTTAGGGACCACTTGGACTGGTGAAACCCAAGTGCTATCTGAGATGGGATAGATGATCCCTACAGCTAGTAACTTCATGACTTCCTTCTTCACCACATCAAGAATAGTGGGATTTAGCCTCCTCTATGGCTGCCTCACCGGCCTAGAATCATCCTCCAATAGTATTCGATGCATGCAAATGGAAGGATTGATTCCAGAGAGGTCAGCAAGTGTCCATCCAATGGCCTTTTTGTGGCCTCTCAAAACATGCAACAACTTCTCTTCATGCTCAAGTGACAGGCTGCTAGATATGATGATTGGAAGCTTATGAGCATCATCTAAATATGCATATTTGAGGTGCTCAAATAGTGACTTCAACTCCAAGGAAGGTGGCTGAATGGTGGAAGGCAAGGAAAGGTTGGTAGCTGAAGGAAGGGAGGAGATAGGAAAATCAGCATTTGTACCTGCAACACAATTAGAATCAAGTGCGAAGGAAATCTCCGCACAAATACTACAGACAACAGCAGAATCATCACAAGTACAACTAAGATCAAAATCAGAAAAATCGTCAGAAAGTAAATCAGAAATATCTACACTATCTACAGCAACATCAATGATATCAACAAGAAAAACAGAATGCTCCTCTACAGGATGTCTCATGGCATCAAAAAGGTTAAACTGGACAATGTCATCACCAAACTCCATGGAAAGAGTTTCGGCATACACGTCAATTTTGGTCCTTGCTGTCATCAAGAATGGTCTCCCTAGGATCAATGTGGAACCATGGCTAGAAGACTCATTCTCCATATCCAAAATGTAAAAATCTGTTGGAAAGATCAAATTATTGACTCGTACTAGCACATCTTCAATAAGTCCAAGTGGAAGCGCAACACTCCTGTTGGCTAAGTGAATGACCACACCAGTGGGTTTCAAATCACCAAGATGCAATGATCTATAAACCGAGGTGGGCATAACATTAATGGAAGCTCCGAGGTCACACATGGCATCTGCAAAGGTATAATCTCCAATGGTGCAAGGGACAGTGAAAGTGCCAAGATCCTTGCACTTCTGTGGCAAGGTGGATAGTTGAATGACATCAACAGTTTTGCCCTGTATAAGTGTAGAAACATTTCTGCCCATCTTCACTTGCTCATTTCCCTTTAGCTTCCTCTTGTGGGTGCACAAATCCTTCAAAAACTTTCCTCTTGTGGGTGCACTAACATTCTTCGGATTGATTACTGGTTGTGCTGGAATGTTGCCAGAACCTTGCTGCTGTATCTGGTTGACAGTTGTAACTAATTGTCCAATCTGAGTCTGCAGGTCTTGGATGGTGGCACTGACATTTTATTGAAACTGGATGTTGCTGGTTGCGATTTGCTTCATCAAATCCTCCAAGGAAGGTCCCGAACTGGTATGCACAAGTTGTGCAGGTGTAGGTGCAGGTTGCTGGTTGTGGTTGTTGTTTAAACGAGGGAGGTTGGTATTTGCTGGTGGAAGGTGGATATTGCTGCTGCTGAGGTCTGAATGGCTGTTGTTGTTGTGTCTGCTGCTGGTTTTGTGGACCAGGACCATACCTCAAATTCGAATGCTCTCTCCAACCAGGATTATAAGTGTTGGAGTAAGAATTATACTGTTGTTGAGGTCTAAATGGTTGTCCAGGTTGTATGGCAGAAACTTCAATAGCTTGTTTTGTTTCTTGGATAGTGGGACAAGAATCTGTTGGATGATCAGGTGCACACAGATACCACACAGCCTTGGTTGGTTGACTGCCATCACATTCTGTTGTTGACCAATAACAAGTTGTCTCACAAAGAATGTCAACTTTGTCAGTTTATTCTTCAACCTCTGGTTATTAGCAACCATGGAAACAAAAACTTCATTTGTAGCCTTGCTTGTTGCAGCACCTTTAGTACCAAATTGTTGATAATTGGTAGCCATGTTCGAAATCAACTGCCTTGCAGCAAGAGGAGTCTTATCCATCAAAGGGCCTCCACTGACTGCATCTATCATACTTCTGTCCATCAACATCAATCCTTCATAAAAATACTGGATCAACAATTGCTCACTGATTTGATGGTGAGGACAGGTAGCACACAACTTGTTGAATCTCTCTCAGTACTCATACAAAGTCTCTCCAGGCAGCTACCTTATGCCACAAATTTCTTTCCGGATGGATGCTGTTCTGGAGGCAGGGAAGAATTTCTCCAAGAATCTTCTCTTCATGTCTGTCCAAGTGTTGATAGGATCTGGTTGAAGGTACAACCAGTCCTTAGCAACACCATCCAGAGAAAAAGGAAATGCCTTCATCTTGACATAATCCTCATGAATGTCATGTGTTCGCATGGTGGAACATACCACATGAAACTCCTTGAGGTGCTTATGTGGATCTTCACCAGAAAGACCATGAAACTTGGGAAGCAAATGGATCAGTCTATATTTGAGCTCATAACTAACCTCAGTCTCAGGATATTGAATGCACAAAGGTTGATAAACAACATCAGGTGTAGCCAATTCCTTAAGAGTTAAGTTGTTATCAACCATTATATCAGCACAATTTTCAGAATCAAGATGTACAGAATGGGAACTAGAATCAGAAACAGAAGACTCAGAAAACACTACACTACTATCTAGAACTACACTATCAAAGTCATCTAGACTACTATTATGCTTGCTCAATCTGTGAAATGTCCTATCTATTTCGGGATCATATGAATGTAAATCACTTGGTTGGGACCTAGTCATGCATAGTTCATCTCATCATAGACAGAATCACAGAAATAACAGAAATAACAGACAACTGCCCTACCAGGAACACTACTCACATTATCTGCCGAAATGAAACAGAAATTGGAAAAGTGCCTCAAACAATTTTTAAAAAATTCAAAAACACCACAGTAAATATCTATAAAACATGCTTGATTTTTGTGATTTTTTGATGAATTTTAAAATCATGAAAACACAAAATAAATTCAACAATGGCCTAGATCAATGAATTTGGGAATTTGGACCCCCTGACCGTGTTTGTCCCTCATAGGTTCACTGGATGTATTAATTTTCTCCACATTCTAGTAAAATTTCAGCTCACTCTAAGACAGTTTGTTGTGAAATGACCAGAATGCCCCTGTGTTAAAACTGCGAAAACTTCTACTTAGAGGCCGAATTTGCCAATTTTAACACACCTACAAGATCGGAAATTTTCTTAGAATGGGGGATAAACTTTGGACACCAAATTTCAAAATCAAACTCTACAAGACCGAAAATTTCTGGACAGCAAATTGCACCACCTACAAAACAACTACACTACACTACACTAATTCTCTCCCTACTACTCCTCTGTTTTTTACTGTTCACTCTATTTTTTTACAGCAAAACATCCACTACATCATCCACACTTCATTACGCACAACAACAATAATGCAAATATGTAACAAAGTGTAATTGTGCAACAAAATGTCAATATGCAGTGAATGAATGCAAATATTTTTTTTCTTTTTTTTTATCTAATTATGAGTGAATTAAAGCTAGCACACAATGAACCGTGTCCCTGGCAACAGCGCCAGTTTTGATAACCCGATGTCGTATCGCTTCAAAACAATTAACTACGCTAATTCTGTAACATAGGATTAACCTAGGTCGACTCAGAGACACGATCAATATGGTTCCAATTTCAATTCACTAATAAACACAATTGGGGGTTTTTGTCAAACAGTTTGCATGCGTTCAATAATAATTGCAGAATTGCAGAAAAACGTATAAACTAATGCGAATTGACAAGAGGTAATGTAAAACAGATTAAAGAGCATCAATCCAATTCACCAACCAAGCAATGATAATTATCATAGTTCTCAGATAATGATTCTGTTATGAAAGTTCATTCAATTTCATTAGAAGCGGTTCAATCGAAGTAAGTCCTAAATTAATTGAAATCACAACCTAATTGAAATATCATTCAACTAATCTGTGATTAAAATTTGAAATTAAGAAATGAATCCATAACCTAATCCATTTTCAATCCTAAACACATTCATAATCATGATAACTGAATAGATGATTGAAGAAGAAAGTGAACATTCACACAGAATTTGAAATACTAAACTAGAACTCAAATTCCCTTTTGCTCGAACTGGATCCTTGGATTGATTGATTGTTTAGCCTTCCATGATAATCATCAATGAAAGCCCCATAAAATTGGTGCACAAAAATGGAAGAACAGAAAATGAAAATGAAGAACAGTGACGAACAATTAAGAGAAAATGAGAGAAAGGGTTTTAATTCTGGAAATTTCTAAAGTGTAATGTAAATTCTATTTGTGCTAAAATGTAATGTAATGTTTCACTAACTAATTCACTAGCATACAGTGACTAAGTCAGAAGGAAATAATGGGCCATGAATAGGCCCATCTACACAAATTAACTATGCTATTTACACCAATAAAAATCTAACTCGCAGCCCAAAATTCAAGTGCAGTGGTTTTGACTTCCAAGCCTAAAATGACCTTCCAAATGACAGAATTGGGCTCGACTTATCTCTAACAAACTTGTATATATTTTCCTTATCTTTCCAAGGATTACTCATATGCTCCAAGTTCTGTAGAGCTCTATAGGTCCTGCACAAGGAAGATAGGTCAAGTGAGCATAAAATCCGAAAATAAGCAACAAATAGCAATTAAGCCCACTTGCTTGCCCAAGACAAAAACTAAATTAGAATGAGAAAATAAAAAGTCCAAGAGAAGTCAAATAAGCTAAGAAGAGTAGAAAAATATTTAACTAAAAACACCCAATCAGTAACACTCAAGAACCTGCTTTGGTACCAATTGAAAACAGTATGAACACACAAAATAAGCAAGGGGTGAATTAGTTTAAACTTGGTCTTTTAAAAATCTTTAAAGAATCAGTGTAATCAAGATCGTATCACAATTAAATCAAGAATGCTCCAACGAATCAAATCACTCAGCTCAAGAATACAATCATAAAACTTTCACTTGTTGAATAAGAAAGATAGCACCAAAGAATCACAGATTAATGAAATACAATGAACACTCTTCAATTAAACCAAGAGGGGGTGAATTGGTTTGAAATAGGTATTGAAACTATTTGCGAAATTTGAAAACTAGATCGTATCACTTAAAAACCTTTTTCAAACTAGAACTTTTCTTTCGACCAAGATCAATCTTGTTATGCAAGTACTGCCAGAAATTTGTATTGTTGATTATATCTTGATTACCCAAATACAAGCAATGATAGATATAGAGAATTAGAATAAGAGACACAACAATTTATATTTCTTAATTTGAAAACATAGTTAGGATGCTTGTAATCAATAAATCCAGGAGTCTGGTCTACATATATTTCTTCCTCAATGTAACCATTCAAAAATGCACTTTTAACATTCATTTGAAACAATTTAAAGTTCATCAAACAAGCATATGCAAGTAACAACCTAATGGCTTCTAAGCTAGCAACTGGAGCATAAGTTTCATCATAATCAATGTCTTCCTCTTGGTTGTATCCTTTAGCAACCAATCTAGCCTTATTTCTTATTATGATGCCACTTTCTTCTAGCTTGTTTCGAAAAACCCATTTGTGCCAATAGGAATATGAGTAGATGGTCTAGGAACTAATTCCCGAACTTGGTTTCTTTTAAATTGATTCAATTCATCATGCATAGCTATTAACAAATGTTCATCCAGCAGAGCTTGATCAACACTTTTTGGTTCAATCTGTGAAACAAAAGCCATGGTACAACCAAGATTTATTAAAGAGGATCTAGTAAAAACTCTCTTGGATACTTCCCCAATTATGTTGTCAAGGGAAAGATCTTTAGTAGTTCTCCAATCCTTATGTTTTTGTAAAGGAGTTGACTGTTTCAGTTCATCATTTGGTTCAGCATTTTCTTTTTCATTCAAATCATTAATTTGCATAAATTCTTCCATTTGTCCCTTTGTCACATAGCTGGCTTATGTTTAGGAGATTATATTTCAAGTCATCAACATACAAAACATTTCTGATCATAGTCTTAAGGCTGTCTCCTATGTTTCCTTCTCCAATTATCTTCCCTTTGTTATTATCACCGTAAGTGAAAAATCCTCCATCTTTTAGTATAACATTTGTAAGCATGAATATGTCACCTGTCATGTGCCTAGAGCAGCCACTATCAAGATACCATAGTGATGGTCTTGCTCTTAGACAACTTGCAAAATTCAAATCAAGTAACAAGGAAAAGTACCCAATTGAGGTTGGGTCCATAGGGGTTAGCTACTTTTTTCTTCTTTTGCACCCTAATACAATCTCCATTAGGCGCATAATATTTTCTAGCATAGCATTTAAAAGAGGTATGTCCTTTCTTCATGCAATAGTTACAAGTTACAGTTCTTGATGATCTTTCAAAATAAACATTTTGATTAAACTTTAGTTTATAAAAGCTCCTTTGATTCTTCTGTTTTGGTGGTACAAATTTAGTTTTTCCACAACATTTTGAACCATATTTGTAACCCAAACCAGAAGTATCTCCAACATATTTTTGCACACTTAACATTTCAGCCAAGTTGCATTTTCCTCTATAAAGCCTTTTTAAAAGATCAACCAAAAATAGTTATTTTTAGAAAGAAGTAACATATACTTTTCTCCTTGTCTTCTTTTGAAAGCATCAAACTCATCTTGTAACAATTTGCATTTTTCAGCCTTGGAAGAGGAAGAGGGACATATACACCCATTGACCTTGTAACTTGAAAGAAACTTTTCATTTTCTTCTTTTAACTTGCAAAGTTCACTTTGCATTTCTATAAATTTGGTGATGTGCCATCTTAGATCTCCTTTTAGCTTATTATTTGACTTTGCTAACTTTTTAGCCTCATCATGCATTTCATGAAAAGCATTAACTATATTATCATATTCAGAATTTACCTCAGATTCAGCACTAGAGAATTCTTCATCATCACTTACTGTTGAAGTGACACAAACATTAGCTTCTTCTTCATTCTCACTAGCTGATCCAGATGTTGTTGATTCATTATCTTCCCAAGCAATATATGTCTTTGATAAGTGCCATATTTCAGTTAACTTCGTGTTTAAAATATTGGCACTTATCTTTTGATTTCTTTCATTTAGCTTATAAATTTCCCTAAACCTAGTTAATTAGCACCTTATACTTGTGTTTAAGTGTTTTGGAAGATTAATCCAAATCATGTTGTGTGTTTGATAGATTCCATGGATTTTCGAGGCTTCCGGATATCAAAGCAAGCAAAGAAGGCTTATATAGCAAGTATGAGAGGTGCAACAAGCATTTCAGGCCCAGAAACTGACATGGCCCAAAGCTTTCTTCAACATAAAGACTTTAACTCGCCCAGGCGACCAACCATAGTGTATTTTGCTCGCCCGGGCGAGCTACAAGTTTCAAAAAGATATGTTAAGCTGGCCCAGGCGACCAAAACATGAAGAAAATGGTGGCCTGGGCGAGTGAAGCTGGCAAGAGGCAAAAACCTATAGATAGGCCACGAATTTGAAGAGGAAAGGCATTCTTTTGGCTTCATTTCTTGATTCCTTTCTTCCTTTGCTTGTTTTTTAGGCTTAGGAGGTTAAATAGTAGTATTAGGTAGATTAAGAAAGTGAGAGAAGTGAGGATTAGCGGGGAAACTCTGTCGGAGAGAAGCGAGGATGAGAACGTTCAGCAACTCTTTCCGAGAGGAGGTTCTCTCCATGCTTGGCTAGCTTCTTAGAGGTTGGATGTAATCTTCTTAACCCTATACTTCTTTTAATATTCATGCATGAATCGTTCTATTTCTTATTGGTAGTTTCATTCTGCGCTTCATGCTTGATCCTACTTGATCACTAGTATCACGAACTTAAATCCTAAGTGAGACTAGAAAGTAATCTTAGGGTTTGAACTGAATGAATTTACTCATTACATTACGTTGCTAGGAATAGGGCATAACTTTTTGATTGCATAAAAGCATGCGATTATAGTTCTTAACGCTGGGGTATTTACTTAAATATGCGAGGGATCGATATGCGGTAAAATATCCTTAGAACTTGAATGCGAGGGATCGATTCAAGGTAACTTAGTGTGCATTAATAAGAATAGACGATGATTTATGCGTGATAATATTAATTGAATATAGAATGTTAAGAATGATGAAATCCAATCCCACTTTCTCACAAATATATTTCATTTTCATTAAGTTTAGTTATTTTACTTGCACCACCAAATGAAATTTTGCTCAACCTACTTGTACATAACTATTGAACTGTTTAATTCTATTTGGATTAAGTGAGTAAGATCAAGTCCCTGTGGAGACGATCTTATAAATTTTGAAACTTACAACGACAAATCGGTGCACTTGTCGAGAAAAATCCTAACAAGTTTCTGGCGCCGTTGCCGGGGACTTGAGTCGCTCGCTCAGTTTTTTCAAATTTAATTTTTCAGTTGAATAAGACTTTTTCTCTGCTTTTGTTATTTTTAATTTTGTATAAATTGTCTTCTGTTTTATTTTACTTTCCCTAACCTCGGTACTTACAAATTATTGCAAGATTGTTCTTTTTCCTTTTTGAGGTAAAATTTCTTGCAGCTACATCGATATTTAATTTAGAAATTACCATAAAGGAAAAATAAACAAAACAACCAAGGAGGACTCTGGGTGACTATGCATATCAACAAGGACCAAAGCATTACAACAGCATAGTCATTCCTCCTTTCAGTAAAAAAGTTGTGGAATTGAAGCCCGCATTCCTCAATCTAATTGGATGACATCCTTTTGCCGGACTAGATCATGAAGATCCATACACTCATTTGTCCACCTTCATGGAGTTGTGCAGTACCATGGGAGCCTCTGATACAGATGCTGAAGCTGTTTATCTCAGAGCTTTTCCATTCTCCTTGACAAGTAAGGCAAAGGAATGGCTTCAATCCCAACCTAACAAAAGTCTTAGCACTTGGGAAGAAGTGGAGGAAAAATTTATTGCCAGATTCTTTCCTCCATCTAGATTTATAAATGCAAAATCAACAATTGCTACTTTTTTCCAAGGGTTTAATGAACCTCTCTGTGAAACATGGGAGAGATTCAAATCATTACTGCGGAGGTGCCCAAACCATAATGTTGATGATATTGCACAGTTACATATTTTCTACAATGGTTTGAGACCTCAAACAAAGATGATTCTTGATGCCTCAGCTGGAGGTACTATGATGTCAAAGAGCCCGGAGGAAGCAATTATAATCATCGACTCCATAGCAGCCAGTGATTATCAATCTCATCATGATAGATCTCTGATTCAAAGAAAAGGTATAATGGAGCTAGATACTCAAAATGCAATTCTAGCTCAGAACAAGCTCTTGACTCAACAAATAGAGGCCTTGACCAAACAAATAGGCCAACTTCCTC
>PYAF01005605.1:785075-796999 GCA_007407185.1 Glycine tomentella
GGAATTAAATTTCAGAAATATTTTAATAAAAAATTAAAATGTCAACTATCAATTTAAATTAATGGAATAAAAAGAATTAATTTTTCCTTCAATCCCACCAAAATTAATGTATTTGTCAGTCTAATAATAACTCTCGAACCTTTTCGTAATTCTATTTAAATGGAGTTTTATTTGCTTTATGTTTTATCTGGTATTGATCTAGAAACAAATTATCTTTTTTTTTTTCAAGATTTAGTTTTTTTATTTAATGTATTCTTAAGTTTGCTAAAAATATTATTTGTTCTTTAAAGTAATTAAAATAATTATTGAATATATACCATTAAGATAAGTGCATCTAATTGTTACATAATTAAATTTTTATGAAGTATAATTATTAAATACTTATAAATAAATAATATTTACATAATTCTATTAATAATGACAATTACAGTGATATATATCAAGATATAAATTAATTAAGATAATTTTGATCAATATATAAAGTAATGAAAAATATTTTGAAGAATGGTAATTAACATATTTTAAGTTATAGTAGATTTGGATCCGTGCAATGCACATATGTTTTTTTTTTTTTTTTTGTTGGAGGTGTTAAATATTATAAAGAAAAGGACAATATGTAATCATTTATCATAGCAATCATTTGTTCTATCAGTATGATGATTAGCTTACAATGGACAATCTAAACTCAAAGGGGACGTCTGTTTTACAGATAATTTTTTTAGTTTTTGGGAATATTATTCCTGTTAATAAAATATGAAAATATTATTCTTGGATATATTATAAAAAAAATATGTTTGGTTAACTATTAATAATTGTTGAGAATATTTTTATATTTCTAAGAATAATTAAAGTATATGTTTGGTTGAGTTATTTTTTTCTAGGAATATATATTATAATTACTAAAATATTCTTATTTTGTTAAAGATGTTATTTTGAAAGAGCAGAGCAAGAATTGTCTATTAAAAGAGAAGCATTGGAGGGGGGAAATTATTGTAAAATGCAGAATGAAATTAGCTGTAAGTAAATTTGAGGGAACATTATTTGGGCATGAACAAAATTTGCGGGAATGAAAAATTTTAAGCACTTATCATGAAAGAGCAATGAGAGACTAGTGTGATAGTGATCAATAATGAGGATATATATGGATTTTTACTCTTAGAAGAAGTATTTTTGTCACATGGCAACAATTTTTACTTACCTCTTTTGATGAGATTAAATATGGGTTGAAAGTGATATTAGGTCTCTTTCGAGAATAAATTATACCCAGAATTAATTATTTTATGATTATGTAACAAACGTAGAATAACTTTTTTCAAATCTTTATTTCTAAAAATAACTAAATAATATGTAAAACAAATGCCCCAAATATTTTTTTTCTTCCTCAGGAATTAATTAAAGACAACAATTGACCATTTATCATATCAACTATATCATCTTTTGTAGTTAACACAAGTCACATTACCCTATATTCAAAAAATGATGCATCGTTCATGTTGCCTACAAAAAAATTATCTTAAATTTTTCATTATAAACTTACCTTTTCATCATCAATTAATAACATCTCAAGACTTGCTGGCTTCATTGGGATTTTTGTACTCGGTTATAGCCCATAAACGAATAACACATGCCTTCAAACTCAATTCAGTCTTTCTAAGGATGATGTTCGAAATTAAGCCTAACCTTGATGCCATTAATTCAAAATGTGCATATAAAATGAACAACTTGATATCAATAAAGAATTAAGAACTAATCAGCCTTTTCGTATAAACACTATAAAAAAAAATCTCATAAAAGACATAAAGAGAAGCAAATATACTACTTTTGTTTTTGTTTTTGGAGGAACACTGTAATACTGCAACTGGGTGATCAATTTATATTGTTTAGAAAATATTTGATATACGTACCTTGAAGTAAAGAATGATTTTGGAATAAGAAATCTTCACAAAAAAAAAAAAAAAATTGGAATAAGAAGTCAATAATTAATGAAAGGAAAACAGAAAATCGGGCATTAATTTAGGCGTGCATAAGATGTTTATTTTTTCTTTCCTTTAACACTGAAATTTTAATAGTCACATGAGTTATGAATACATGCTTAGATATACGAAAAGGCATTTTTTAACATTTATTTCTGCCATTTTATTATTTCAGTTTTTTTTTTTTTGTGAACATATTATTTCAGTTCAATGCATGTGATCATACATCAACTTGTATTACTTCTTCTTTTGATAATCATTGTTAATCATTTTTAATGGAAAGAAAAAACCAACTTTTTAAGCGGTGGTGGCATCAATTTGTGTATTAAGAGGTGGCAAAAAGATTGATCATCATATCCATATGCATAAACAATTCGGTTGGATCACTACTTCTAATTAAACACTCGAGAGATTATATGTCAATAATATAATCATAGAAGCACCAAAATTTAAACAAAGTAATATGTGAATATTTGTTTATATATAAAATTGTAACATCAATCTTAATAGAGTTAATTACATTTACCTAATGAGATTTCAAGTAATTACACATGATATTTCTTTCTTTTACAATATTATTTTGACTCCCTCGTATTTATCGATGTTAGGGTTCAATTTATTGCCTTTATAAAAAAAAGTTAGAAAATTGTTATTTTTGTAATTGCCCATATCATTAAACGAACACTCTCAAAATGGTCTAGGAAGCCTTTGTTACAAATTACAATAGGATAAATAGCTATTTTTATCCCTGAATGAGCGCTAACAAATTTATCCTTGAAAAATGAAAATTCAAATTTTTGTTCCAGAAAGTGTAAAAAGTGCGATAAATTCATCATTACATTAACTTTTGTCAGTTACCGTTAATGAAAGTGCCTACGTGGTACAAAGAGACAAAAATGTCACAAAAATGATTGCTAACATGACTATTGACTAGATTTTGGACAAAAATATCAGTAAGTTATCATTGGACTAAAATGTCAGTAGTTTATTATTGGACCTAAATGTCAGTAAGTTACCATTAGACAAAAATGTCAATAATTTTGAATTGGACCAAAATGTCAGTAAGGGTAAATCTCCCTTCTTCTTTTTTATCATTACAAGCATAATAATAATAACAATACAATAATCACTTAAAAAATAGGGAAGTAAACAAAAGTTAAAAAAACATAATAATAACCATAATATTGATTAATAACCATAATTTATCTGTCACAATAGAATTATCCAAAATAAACATTCTACCAGTGTACCAAAATAAACATTGGAACAATGTATTAATCATTACAAATTTATCCAAATTATAATAATTAGTCACAATCTATTGATATGTTTGTCTTTCCAAAATAAACATTGTAACAATGTATTAATTATACGAATTTATTCAAATTATAACAATTAGTCACAATCTACCAGGACTGTCCCGCCACCAAGATTCGAGGAAATGAAATATGAGATATGGTTATCTTTTATTTATAATATATTGTAACTAATTATTATAATTTGGATAAATTTGTAATGATTAATACATTGTTACAATGTTTATTTTGGTATACGGATAGAATGTTTATTTTGGATAATTTATATTGTGACAAATAAATTATGATTATTAATCAATATTATGATTATTATTATGTTTCTTTTAACTTATGATTGTTTTTCTATTTTTTAAATGATTATTGTATTGTTATTATTATGCTTGTAACAATAAAAAAGAAAGGAAAGATTTACCCTTAATGACATTTTGGTCTAATGGAAACGTACTGACTTTTTTTTGCCAAAAACAATTATTGACATTTTGCTCCAATAAAAAATTATTGATATTTTGGTCTAATTGAAAATTACTGACATTTTGGTTCAATGATAACTTACTAACATTTAGGTCCAATAGAAAATTACTGACATTTTGGTCCAAAATCTAGTCAGCAGCCATGTTGGCAATCATTTTTGTGACATTTTTCATCCCTTTGTGTCACGTAGGCACTTTCAATATCGGTAACGGACAAAATTTAACAAAAGGATGAATTTGTCGCATTTTTTACACTTTCGAGAACAAAATTTTGAATTTTTGTCTTTCAGGGACGAATTTGTCAACGCTTTACACATTCAGGGACGAAAATGACTATTTACCTATTAATATGAATTACATTTGGGTTACACTGATGGTGAGAAAGAGACTTGGTTTAGGAAATCTCTTTCAATTCGAAGGAAGACAAGTAGTTACACTTGCACCTGGTTTAGGGCTTTGGCTGTGCGAAGGTTCTTGTGTTTGATTTAAAGGTTCGCGGCCGAGAATAAGGTACCAACAAAAAAACAAAGGTTGTTGGGTTCAATTTGTAAGGTGTTCGCTAGTCACATTTCACACATCTTCAATTTCCTAAAAGGTTTGTTGAGTTTTTTTTAAGGGTTTTGTTTTTTCTATTGTTAGTTTATGAGGGGCATCACTTATATTTTATTATTTTTTGTCACTATGGAGCACAACTAAGTTCATTTTGTTTGCTTGTGTGTTGTGGACCACATGTTACAAGATGGACCACATGTTAAATTTTGCAATTTGTCTCTTACTAATCTTGTTAGTGTGCCTGCAACCAATATGGATAATGTTCCTGATATGTATGAAGAATATGACATTCTCAATCCTAGTCCTGGTGTTGATGAAGTTTATGTCAATGGTGAGGAGACTATGCTTGCTGGTTTTGATAATGGTTCGTTTGGGAGTGAATATAAGCCAGTGGATAAGCAGGGAGATGACAATGAAGATTATGAAAGTGAAGACATTAGTGACTTTGAGGAAACAATAGATGTCATTGGAAATAACCATTTGGATGATGATATTGAAGAAATTTATATGGAGAGGGGGACTAAGGGCCAACCACTTAAGAATGAGCCAAATGGAAAGATCAAGCTTACTAAAAATCAATTATGTTTTAATGTAGATTATTTTAGGGAAAATCCTAAAGGACCATGCTATCCAGGAAGGATTTCAGCTGTATAGAGTTAAAAATGGAAGAATGAGGGTTACATGTGAGTGTAATACTCATGGCTGCATCTGGAGGATCCATGCATGCTCTACTCTGGAAAAGATAACCTTCAAAATCAAGACATATTATACCGTTCATACTTGCATCAGAACAACAAGGAACAATGATGCAAATTCTAATTGGATTGCAAAGAAATTAGAGAGCTTAATTATGGTTGATCCAAACATAAACTATCCTACAATGAAGCAAACTTTTCTTACCTAGTAGTAAGATGCAATTTTATCGAGCTAAGAGAAAGGTCCAACAAACCACAAAGGGTGTACATGTTGTCTCTTACAATGACTTGCCACCATGGACTGTTGCAGTAAAGAATGAAATAAAGGAGGCATTGTTAAGCTAAACAACATGGAATTGGTACCTAAACCTAATATGAACCCTCAATTTAAAAGGCTTAGTCTTTGCCTTGATGCTCAAAAGAAGGGGTTTTTCAGGGGATGCAAACCTTGGCTTGGAATAGATGGGTGCCATTTGAAAGGCCCATATGGAGGATTCTTTTGTCTGTTGTTGCTTTAGATGCCAATAAGGGAATGTTCCCTATAACAGTTGGGGTAGTTGAAATTGAGTGCAAGGAGTCTTGAAATGTTTTTCTCACTTATCTTCGTGAATCTCTACAAAGTGTTCCCAAGTGGAAGGACAATTGTCTAACAATTATGTTAGATATACAGAAGGTAAAATGTTTGATTAATGTTTGACACTTTTTAAATGTGTAATATTATATTGCTTTCTCAAATTAATGTATGTTATGATCCTTACAGTAGTAGAGACTTTCCCCTATGCTAGACACAGGTTAGCTGTGGTTACTTACCAATTCAATTTTTAGTTTCTGGTTCTAGTTTTGAGTAGTATCACTATCAATTATATTTTTGTTAGTATCAATTAAGTTTTTGACTAGTATTAGTTTTTTTCTTTTTTTGTAAATAGCAACTAATTGTTTTCCTTCGTGTAGGTTCTGTGCCAACCACATGCTCAATAACTATAAGCTGAAATTCAAGTCTTTAATGCTAACTTGAGTTTTAGGCATGTGTTATGGCATATAATGAATTTATGTTTGAAAAAGTTGTTGGTGCTATAAGGAAATTGAGTAAAGAAGCTACTGATTGGCTCTTACATAAAGACAGACAAAAGCATACCTGGGCTTGGCACACATTTGATCCTCAATGCAAAAGTAACCATCTAACAAACAATGTGTGCGAAGTATTTAATGCTTGGGTTGGGGACGATAGAAAAAAAGACTGTCCTATCAATGATGCAATCTCTAATTTGTAGATTAATGACACTTTTTGAAATAGGAGAGACAAGGCTGCAACGTATCAATTAATTGTTACCACTAAGGTCAGAAGTGTTTTGGATAAAATTGTGGAAGATGGAAGGTATTGTGTAGTCAAACATGTTGGGAATGATGAGTATCAATTAAAGGATGGGTTTACTAATTTTGTATTAAAGTTGAAAGATAATTATTGTGACTGTAAATATTAGCAGATAATTGGCTTGCCATGTAAACATGCTTCAACATGTATTGCTTATAAGAGAGACAACTTTGAGAAGTATTGTGATAGAATGTTCTATAATTCTATGCTGATATCTGCTTATGCTGAAATTATTCATTTAATGCCTGAGTTTTATGTTATTAATAGGGGAGGCTATCCCGATAAAGACACTCTAGCTTTAAAAAGGATGACAGGCAGACCTAGAAAAGCAAGGAAAAAGAGTCATGTTGAGGGACATTCAGGAACACAAAAGGCTTGAAGATCAAACACTCTTAGGTGTTCTACTTGTAAAAAATTTGCACATAACTCCAGGACTTGTCAAAGGGCTCAGGATATAAACACCTCACCCTGTTTTTTGCATCTCACTCTATTTTCTATTTAGTGAATAAAACAGGATGAGGTGAAAAAAAAGTAAGTTAGATAGATATTTGGAGGATGATGTTGAAGATGATCATCCTGAGTTTGTCATTTTAAATTGGTTGAAATTGAAAGCATCTAAATATTATATTCTTTCTTGTATGGCTGGAGATATATTGACTATTTGACTATTCATTTCATAGTTCCTTGAGTCTCATTACTATTAAAACTCTCATTTGTGTCCAAAATTTGCTTAGACCTGTTAAGCAAAATATTAATGACTTGCAAGTTGAAATAAATAAAGTGGAAAAGATGGAATCAAGTGTGTAATCGCTTATTTCATTTTTTATCACTACTACAAAAGGCAGTTTTCACGACACACTTTCGAAGACGGTTATTATAAAACCGCCTTCGAATGTCAGACGGTGGCAATTTTGTAAATAATAGGAGATTTATGACGACGATTTTATAATAACCGTCTTAGAAGGTGTGTGTTCAAAGATGGTTTTGTTAAAACCGTCTTTGTAAGTCTGATAGCGGTAACAATTTTTGACACCCTATAAATTTTTGCCACATTCCTATAAATTCTTCAAATTTCGAAAGAAGTAAAAAAGCTAGGGTTCTTAGCACCCTTCCTTCTCCCACTTCGACTTCCAACTCTTCAAATGGGCCTCCTCCTCCATCGACTCCTGCCGCCACACCCACGCCACCTTCTACTGGATGGCCTGCACCCTCGCCTGCACCCACCGCCTCCCCCAACTCCGCACCCTCCTCCACCTCTTAGCCGCCAAACCCTGCCCCTGCTCCTCCTCCATCTTCTCCTGCCCCCAAACCAAACCCATCTTCTCCCTCTCCTTCCACGCCTTCTCCAAATCCAATCTCCTCAACGCATTTCACAGCTCAAGAGCACTAGATCCCTCTCTTGTAGCTTCCATTCGCATTCTAAATTTTCTTTGATCGGTAAGCTTCCTCTTCCTTCTCTCTCGTAATTTGCAATTCATTGATGTTGATGTGATGTTAGTCATAGTAAGATGATATAAGATGAATTGTTTCTTTACCAGGCTGAATCTGGGGTTCTGGCATTGTTACTCGAAGACTGACCGGACAAGCTGGGTCGGATGAATTTGTCATGAAAATCCCAAATAATAAGGTGTGAAAAGGAGACGTGTATAAGCTTATGATTTGTACAGTGTTTTATGTTATTGGTGTGTTCTTTATTGAGGATAAATTTTTCTCTGGTCTGTTTGGTGGTTCATATGGTTTGTTGTGTGAATCTTCAGGTTGGCCTTATAATTGGTAAAGATGGAGAAACATAAAGAATATGCAAGCTTCTACTGGAGCACAAATTCGGGTTTTCACTTCTAAGTGATAAATATTATATTGTTGTCTTCATTGTGTGTTAGATGTAGGTGATAAACCATAATTAGCTTTGATTTAGTTGCTATGGTTTTTTTACTGTGGCTTTGTGATTACTACTAAAGCTGAAAACCACGTCACTGCACGAATGAATAACTAATTATGTTTTTTATTATGGGCAAATAACTGATTATCATTAATTTAGTAATAGAATTTATATCATTATCAAAGGTGTGTTCATAAAACTTTGGCTCCTTTTTTTTGTAAGAACACTGTTTCGGTTCAATTTGCAGTAATGTTGGGTTTATTTATTTTTAAATCTTGGAAAAAAAAAATTTTGTTCGATACGCAAATAATGAATAAATTAGTAGTTGTGTATTTTTATAAAGAATTTAATTATGAAAAATTGATAGAATGTTTTTTTTACTGTTATTTAATAATAAATTTCTATGTAGTTAAAAATTACAAACTTTTATAATAATTCTTGGATGATTTTTAACTAGTTAACGGTAGATATATTTTTTTTATGTAATTGTATATTAAAATGTAGTTCTTTTATGAAACATGTGATATCAACGTATATTAATATAAAAATGCACAAAAGGGGATAAAATTAATTATAATGAAATAATGAAAACATGCAACCCATTCACGTACAAGAGATCTGAATCTACAAAGTACAAACTAATGAACTATAAACTACAACAAAAAAATGTGTTTAGTAAAAAACAAAATAGTTTCAAACTAGATTTATAATGACTGCACTTGTTGCAATTGCTTTATCTGGAAATTTTAAGTCACTCAAGTGTTACTTGAATAATACACCCTCACACACAAATCAATCATCAATCTCTTTGCACATTAATATCCATTTTCTTTTTACTTTCATATACAGAGCTTTGAATTCCATTTAACTGCTAAAACATTGAATTATTAACTAGTGAATTTTCTTTTAAGCAAGCAAAACAGATCTTGTATTGAAGCATTTGTTGAATAGGGATATCGATACCCATAATTTCTTTGCAACCTGCTGTTGCTGGAGCTGCTAGAAAGACCTCTAGAGCAGTTGGCCGAGCCACAAAGAGCATTGAGGATGGACACCTGAACCTTTTACATGGTTCAAATTATGTTGAAAAGTGACTTTTCCCGAGGTTGACGTAAGAGAACCTGTTCTCCTAGCATCTAACAATAATACAATGATATAGCATTGCAGTGTAGATTGCTTGTGATGCTATAGATTTCTCTAATTGATTTCTTTGCTCTTTGCAAGATTTGACCCCTATCCAACTCCAAGTGGTGAGTTTTGCACTCTTCATATGATAGTATGGTATTACCCTCATTTACACCTTTCTAACTGCGCTTCATATATTCTCAGTTCATTATGTATGTTCTTCAGACAATGCATAGGGTAATAATAATTTTGTTGCAACCGAGAAACAAGTAAACCTTGAGCTTGCATGATTCCATTCAGAAAATTTATTGGTTCAGGAACAACTAGGATAATAAAAACCATAGTTGAGCCAATGGTCACTTTTCTTTTCCAAAGATTTCCACTACTTCTCTTGGCAGTTGGCACTAGATCTTATTCTTTCCCCAAATCAATAAAAACCACATGCAAGTCTTTGCTTCGCATGTGCTGTTTATCGCTAATTTTTTTGTGTCCAACCTAATTCACCTTCAATTTCTCGATTCGTTTTGTCTTTGACTTGTTGTTTCTCACCTCTTAGCATTTGTTTTTGGTTTCTTTCTCTTCAATAATTGCTCACTTTGTTGCAATTGCTCGCTCTTTCAGGATTATTTTTTTAATGCTTTTAGTATTTCAGCTTTTAGTTTGGGTGCGAAAGTTTCACTGTCTCAGAATCTATTATTGGTTGAAAATTTGGATCCTCCGTGAGTGGTGGATTCAACCATTTTGGAGATCCAGGCATCATGGCTTTGTTTGACCATTTTCTCCTCTTTCATCTCCAATTCATGCTCTAAAACTGATTTGTACTTTTCCTTCTGCAGGAATTCAATATCGAGAAGCTGCAGTTAGTCGAAGCCGAGAAGAAGAAGATCAGGCAAGAGTTCGAACACAAAGAGCACCAAGTCGAAATTCGCAAGAAGATGTAACTTCTTACATGACTCTCTCTACTCTCTTTTTTTTTGGTTTTTTTTGTCTCTTGTGAGTTCGAAATTTGTTAGGTGATAGCCTGATATGGATTTTTCTCTTCCATTTCCACCACCTAATCCTATCTCTTCCTCATCTTCTGTAACTTCTCTAAGGTACTTCTTCTTCTTCGCTTTCTATTCCCATTTTTTACCTTCTGAAATTGCATTCGGTGTGAAGCAAAATGCCTTCTTCAATTCGGAGAGGTGGTTTTTATTTTTTCCTTTCTTTTCTGAAACACTTAATAAAGATTATGAGGAGGGTGAATGATTTTCGTTTCTCTTTGGTTATTCTATCTCCCAACTCTATAAATACACCCCATATGCATTGCCCAATATAATTAACGTGCCCTGTCTTTTCCTTGCCTTAGCTAACTGCTATTTAATCATTAGTGTTTGTACGTGTCAGCTAGAGGTTCCTTGGTTCCTTCCTTAATTAATTGAAACAACACAATTAAAGTGAGATGGATTCATCAGGTCTCTTGCGGTCTGAACTTGAGGTTTTGCCCCATGTGCCATCCAAATTCATTCGGCCAAAGGAATACTTGGTGGATGCACAATACGAGTTCCAAGCACCAGTGGTGGACCTATATGGGTTTCTCAAAGGGGATAATGAGGCCACACAACATGTTGTTAAATGTTAGAGTATTGTTTGTCTTTGTTTCTCATAAATTGACATTCTGTGTCGTATCTTGGGGTTAAATGTTAGAGAATCCATATTTGCTCATTTATTACTTCATGAAGTGATGGGCAGGGCATTTTTTCTTTTTTATTTTCAATCAAAATTGAATGATTAAGTCAGGTTATAAATTAATATATTTTTTGTAAATATTGTTATTAAAATAATTTAACTTCTCTACATGGCTTAATTAATTATGTTGTGTCCATTAGGTAACATATAACTTTTTTCACTTGGAAGAAAGGAACTCTATTTGCAGAGGACCAAGGGATCTACAATAGATTGACTTGGTGGGAGCAGGTAGACAATGGAAAGCAGCAACAGCTTACTAGTAACAGGAAGTTTCTTGTAAGACATCCAGTAAGCATTATCACTGTTCACTAATCCTATTCAAATATTCTAATTTTTGGTTTCAAATACACTTGTCCTTTTTAAATAATTTGTCAGCATTAGTTGAATATTTATTATGCAAGTTACATATTGTATATTTGAATAATTTATTTATTCCATACAAGGATCAACCAGGATTTAACAAATGAAATTCACTAATATTTCTTAACTGCGTTTTAAAATATAAAATAAAAAAAAATTAATGAGTTTTTTTGTTAGATATCACAAGTTTTTCAAATCCACTAGATATGCTACTCATAATATTTGATTGTCGTTAATAAAAAAATACAAAAAAAAATTAAACACAGATTTTTCACGTATAATCGTCGACTTATTTTTCTAAAATCTAAAGAGATTATGTGAAAGATTGGATTATTGTCTTAGTAAAATAATATTATTCCTTTTCAATCTAATATTTAAAGATTAATCTAAACCTTGCGGTCATTGTTGATCACATGTTATTTTTTCATCATGTATTTTTTTTTTTTTTTTTTTT
>PYAF01005605.1:806505-820032 GCA_007407185.1 Glycine tomentella
TTGGGGGTAATTGAGACAGTGAGGACCACACCACCATGATGATCACATGGGTGGGAGTGATAATCCTACGCGCCACTGGGTTACCCTGACGGGATGGATAAGTTCGTTCCACTAAGGTGAGGGTGGGGTTATCTGACTGTGGCCACAGTTATTGAGACGTTGAGACGTTGAGAAGCTGAGATCTCAGTCATGCATCATATGATAAGATGAGCATGCATTTTAATGCATTTCATGATGAGTATGTGTGATAAAGAGAATACACGTGTTAAAGAAAAAAAAATATAATTAAATTAAATAAATCTTCTGTATCATTTAACTCTTTGCATATATTTATGTATGTTTATATTTAAAATTTTATTTATCATGACTAATCCTGTGTTGTGTCTGGTGGTTGACACCTGTGATGACCCCAAATTATTTGGGCGAGCAGAACAACAGTGACATGGATGTCGTATGTGAAGATATGATGAAGTGTGTGCGATGCTTGTCTGCTTTTGATAGTTCTGTACTTTGTTTTGTACGTTGAACTATTTATATAGTTGACTATGGACATGTAATACCGGACTGTATGGTATGTATGTGTGAACGTCATACGTCAAATAACACGCAAATCTTTTATCATTTCTAAACTCATTTTAATATCGCGGAATTTTCATTTGAACCTGCATTTCTAAACTCGTTTTTTTAAAAATTAACAAAGATTCATTGGAACTTTCATTCTTTCTGTTTTTCGGAAAAAAAAATCTATAGTAAATAAAATAAATACGTAATAGAAATAGAAGTAGAAGTGGTCGTTTCATTATCTGCCTGGTTTTATTGTTTAACTATCTGGATCAAGAAGGGTTAGAAATAGTGAAATATATCATGCTTCTGTTTATGCACCATACATAATGTATCAAGAAATACGATTTTGTATGCTTCCGCGGCTTATTTTATGCTATTCTGATATTATAGTAATGTTAACACACTGGGTGCACACGGGGTGTTACATCCAACCATATAGAGGTCAACTAACAGGACCATCATTGACATTAGGAAGTTAAAACCCCACAAAAATATTATCACTCTTAACAAACTAATCAAATGAATACAAATGCTTACACTTGCCTGCTTACAAATGCTGAATTAAAAACTATTAAATGGATGGTCAGCTCAAAAAATTATGACCGCAAAGGAATGTAAGGCATCTAGAGATGAACACAAGCTGTCTGGTAGAACCTAATGAACTCCAATACTAAGGCTAAAACTTCCCCAAGTATTAAGGGTAAAACTTCCCCAAGTTTTGGACAAACCTTTGTAGCTCTCAAGTTTTTTAGTTGTTGTCCTATTGAATAAGATAAAAAAGACATATCAATAGTCTCAAAGAACCAACCTTGTCAACTAAATTTTGCATTGGAATATACTCTATAAAGCTAAAACATGACAAATTCAGATAAGTCAAGTCTTCCATTTGCTGAATTTGAAGGGTATCTCAGAATTAAAGTTATAAATTAGTGAAATTTAAAACTTGCAGAGTTTGGTGACTGGAAATAGTTCTTGAATTCTCAAGCCAATAGATTGATTCTCCACTTTGGTCTAGACCACTAAACAGGTTCATCCTTGTCACAGTTTACACCAACCCTGTACATGATTTCTAAGGTTTCTAAGGTTGTTAATGAACAAACATCAATGTAAACTATTATGGTACTTTTGATATATTTGTTGCATTGGACATAGAATCCAATTTTTCTGATTAATGTAGCTGAGGGACTGAAAGATGAATTTCATGTAAGTGTTGCAGTGTAAGATTTGAAAAAGTGGTCAATGTGGAGAGGATCAGGATCATTATCTGATAAGACTATGTCATGAATGCTTCTTCTTCTACCTTTATCGTATCTGATGAAGGAAATACTTTTGGACATGATTATTAACTTGAGTTTGAGTTCTTGTTTTATGTTTTTCCAATCTTCCCTTCCATATTTCTTGTGCCGAGCAGAAACAAACTGTTGTTAAAAGAAAACAAATTGGTATAAATATTTTAAGCATAGAGGAAAAAAATATTTAGATTAAATTGTATTTTTTATTTCAACTTTTTATATTTTGACAAATTTCATCAAAAATTAATTTGGCACGTTTTAAAATTTTATCTTCTGTCATTGAGTTGATTTTGACATGTTGATATAAGTATAAACATTTGACATAAACTTGTCAAAAAATAAAAATTTAGATATAAAATTCACCAAAAAGTGAAAAAGTTAAGAGACAAAAAATGTAATTTATGTCAATACTTCATGTTAGCTCAATGACTAAAAGTGAAATTTGTAAGTTTTTTTTTTTTTTAAAGTTGAGATAAAATGTCAAATTATTTTGTTGAAGATAAAATTTATCAAAAAGTTAAAAATTATGAATAAAGAGTGCAATTAAATCTAAATATTTAAACATATAAATTATATTTTAAATTTACCATAACTTATATTGGGAATTTCATTTTAACTATTAATATTTTCTTTTGAAAAATATTAAAATTCAATTTAAAAAAAATATGATAAAGATAGATTGAAAAAATGAGATTAAGAAAATCAAATATATATAGATAAAAAGAGAATAAGGTGAGACAATAGAACTTTTTAGGGATAGTAATTAAATTGATTAGATTTGAAGTTAAAATTAAGAAATATATTTTAAAAGAATAAAAAAATATTCAATATATAATATTAAGATAAGATATTTGACTTAATGAGAGTGTGATAACTCCTAAAATCATTTTCAAATGTTTGGACATACAGAAACAGAAGTAGTTCGGGGATGTAATACTTTTTTTTTAAAGCAAAAAAAAAAAAAAAAAAAAAAAAAAAAAAAAAAAAAAAAAAAAAAAAAAAAAAAAAAAAAAAGACTAAGCCAAGGTTCAATGACTGATCACTCCACCGAAGTTGGCACCACCATAGTCAAGGAGCAAAAACAGCAAAGCCAGAATATATTGATAATGAAAAAGAGAAACAACATAATATGGGGGGACAAAAACCAAACCCATGACTAGGGATGTAATACTATTGATAAACAATGGAAATATGATAAGATACATGCTTTATGAAACAAAATCAATACCACATACAACCAGGACATCATCCTCGACAGTATTTTAAGGATGATTAATCAAAATTTTGATGCAGATATATTTCTGTATAATGTACACAATGATGGAACATGTACACTTTTCTGAAAAATGTACTCTGCTGATATTACCACACGATGGTATTGAGAAAGTTCCAATAGTTTTCACAATCCAAATAAAATATATTAACCATATAAATAAAAATTGCATTGCAGATTAGTGCAATGTCTAAGTTGACAGTCTTAGGATTCTAAAAGCAAAATTGTTTTTATATTTATGTGCTAGTAGTCTAGTAAACCTTATTACAAAATCAACGGTGGGAGAAACCAAGATTAAGCTAATGAGGAGGAGTTTGGATAGATTCAAACCTCATTGCCAGTTTGCCACTATATAAAAAATTAAAAAGAAAACTAAGTTCAGAGACCCCTTTTTGCTTTCAATATAGGTCTCTGATTTCTTTCAGATAAAGTATTACTGACAAAGAATATATGTGATGTTAGAACCTAAATCAGGAATTTTATTTCCACAGCTTTACATAGTTGTCATAACTTGCAGAGGCAACCATTCCAGTGACAGAAGACTGAGCCAAAGCAGATATTACATTTTCATGTGCAGGAATTGTCATGCTTCTGTTCTCCGTCATGTTCCATAACTCAAAGGACTGCAGAGCACAAGGAAAACAATATACATTAGCAAATTAGCAGCTGATACACACATTATGATACACACATTATGATACTTAATAGATTGAAAGACCAACATAATTGTCACAGTAAACAAGAAGGGTTACACATCTCACAAAATTTGCCAAGGTAACCTTTTTTTGAGTAAATTATACTGACATCGCCCAATGTTTCTTGAAATTACACATAAACCCCTATTTTTTAACTTTACAGCCACCTCCCTTATATAGATACACCGTGTAATGTTTTTTTCCCCAAACAATTAAGGGGAGTTATGTATAAGAGATGTCGGTGTTTTTTTAAACAATAAAGAGTTTAGTGTAGGTTTAAAAAAATGAAGGGTATTAGGAGTAATTTAACAAAACCTAGAGGAGCGGTAGTGCAATTTACTCTCTTTTTTTTTTTTCCTTTTGATGATTTGAGACATAAAAAATTCTTATTTTCAGGATTTGGCTGCCTCCAGAAATGATGTTATCTAGTTCATGGAAGACATATGACTCGATTTATTATACTTGTTGATCCAAGTTAATCGGAAGTGAAGGAAGTCAGAAGCAACATTGGATGTACATCACACACCAGAATTTGGATGAACTTAGTATTTAATAAACTCATTAACTGACCAAGCCAAAATGCTATCAAGTTGAATTTCCAATAAATGGTATTAAGGACAGTTATATATCCCACCAAGATCAACCAAGGTGCCAGGTTATTTTCATTAGTAATGAATGTTAGGTGGTAAATTGCCAAGAAAACCCACAAAAAAGAGTGTAATGATAATAAAAATGTTGCAGTGGATGAAAGGACATACAAGAAAGATAAAGACCAAAAACAAATGTATTAGGAAACAGTTGGAGTAGAATATATTTTGGATATGATATGAACTCGACTAAAGTGTTTTGGTCAGGTTAGGTGAAGATAAAATGGAAGATGGTCTAATTATAGGAGGAAGAGCAATGAAAAATTTGAAACAATGACCATAATCTAAATGGATTTATTGAATTTCTGGTTTTCAATGGACCCTGATGGTTTCGTTTGGTCCATGAGGCCAACCAACCCAGCCTAGTAGGATAACGATGGGATGTTTTCAGAGAAAGTGAAGTGTTGAAATAAGGATGTTTTGCAATTACAGTGAATGGGTCCAGTCTGTTCCATGGGTCTGATGCATGCAGTCCAGAAGTATGGTTTTTGAATCCATGCGTTCATTACAGCAGATAATGAACAAAGACTTACCGAAATTCCTCCAATCACCAACAAAGTTGAATAACCTGGATGAAAAACACAGGAATGAAATTGGTTCCCAGAGGAGTTGAACTCATAAATGCATTCTCCTCCTGAGGTCAAACGCCAAACCTTCACCAAATTTGAACTCACAGATGCCAAGGCATCACCATTCCCATCCCAGCAAATATAGCTCACCGGTTCAGGATGTCCCTACAAAGACAAAATGTTGAGGTTTAAATTACAAAATCCATCAGAGATGCAAACCTCGAAATAAAAAGACCATATTGTGGCATAAGGTAACCAATCTTCAGTCCCACCATCAAATTTTCCGATTTTCCTAGTTAATTATTTTATCTATACTACAAATTAAATAATTATAACTTAAACATGGAGACTGGATACAAGAAGGACATCATTAAAAAATAGAAAGAGGAAGAGAGAAAATGGAACAGACTCCATCCAATATTTAGAAATTAGCTGACATGAAACTTACATAACATGAAAAACCCTCAATTTATGAAGGATGGGTTTCAAATTTATCTTTATAATTATACAATTTCAATGACCTTTGTTTAAAAGAGATTAACTACGTACTCCATTGCCCGGAGGCTCCACATTATGCGTAGGTAAAGGGGAGGGATATTGTATACAGCCTTACTCTTGCATATACAAAGAGGCTATTTCCAGATTCGAACCCAAGACCAACAAATCACCAAGACACAACTTTACCGCTGTGTCAGGGCTTGCCCTCTTTGTTTAAAAGAGATTATATTAAAATATTACATTATAGATAAGCAAATATGCGTATAGATTTTACCTGGAGGGTGTAAATTTGTGTATCAGATTCAACATCAAAAATTGACACCCCTTTATCAGAAGCTGCTGCCAGGAAACGTCCCAGTCTCGGCTGAAACCTCACTTGAGCACTAACTCCCTGAAACAATCAATTGTTAAAAAAAATATTAGAGACATGATAAAATGTTCAAAGAGGAAATGATATAATGAATATACTCAACGAACCTTAGTTACACGGGTGCAGGTGGATGAATTAATATTCCAATACCGAATTTCATTCTCACCATCACAGAAGCAGAAAAGTTCAGTCTTCTTAGGATGGAAATCAAGAGACATTATAGCTGATGAATGCCCACTATATTCTTGCACACAACGGCTTGGCTGCATTGAAAGAAAGAAAAGAAAACAGTTAATTGCAATGTGTAGAATATAATTGCAAAAAATGAATGAATGTCAAACACAGGGAACAAGGCCTGAAGAAGCAGGAATCTAGTTACAAGTTTTAAACATCAGATTCAGATGTACACAAGTTACACATTAATTTATAGGAAAACAGGGAAAAGTCTGTTACATTGGTTGTGTCCCATAACCGCACAGATTTATCAATTGAAGTAGTTGCCAACTGAGATGAATTAGGTCTAAAACGGACATCTGTAATAACTGATTTGTGTTCTGCAGGAGTGCTCTCTGTTTGTAAAGTGTCCATGTTCCAGATGTCAACCTAATGCATATTCCCATAAAAAGTAACATATACAACTTTTAGCATTTCAATTTATAAATTGAACGAAAAATTGCTCAAAGCAGTTGTTTGGCAAATTAGCCTAAGATTAGAGACCATGCTCAGCCTTACCAATAAAAAAAAAAAAAACATCATTGACGTGCACAAAAAATCAATCACAATATCTATATATTATATAATAGAAAAAGGTAAATCACCAAAACATTATACGTTGCTTGGGACAAAATGTTGCCAAAGGGAGATGTTTGGGATATATATATATATATATATAACTAATTAAGATACAAAGGCACGATACAGAGTAAGATACTCCTTAGAATGCTAGTCTTCAGATGAAACCAAGTGAAATACCTTCATGTCATCTCCAGCACTGGCTAGCCACTTTCCATCTGAAGAAAAGTGACAACAGGTAACTTTGCTGTTCCTTGTTCTTCTGCAACCAACTTCAGCAAAGGTGAAAACTGAAATGAAAAATGAGGTTAATGATACTTTCCTGTAATACTTTAGTGTGTGTGTGTGTGTGTGTGTGTATATATATATATAAAGATTACCTGTTGAAGACTCTTTCTGTTGCTCAGCCGAACTTTGTTTCACTGTTCCATAGAGATTCCCACCATCTCCGCCATCATTTGATAGAAAGGATTCAACATTATCATCTAAAGCATCAACATCTCCAAATCGATCCATGTCGTCCTGGTTTATGAAAGGATAGTGTCCAGAGCTCAATGATTTGTTCAGCTAATAAACTCAGCATCTCATAAAACATGGGCACTCAAATGTTCTAATCAAGATTAATGGTTACTGTAACAGTATGCAAGTTGTGTTCTAGTTAGTTTCAGTACTAAACAATTGATGACAACTGTACAGGAAACAGCTGGTGACAACTGTCAATCTATTAGGAGCTGATAGGAAATTATGATACAGTTTGTAATAGTTTGATATAACTCAGTCTACAAATATAATCCACTTATTGTACTCATGTGATTGACTATTAATAAAATTATAAAACAACTCATTTTTTCGTCTCTCTGTCTCTCTTTCTCTGTTTACTGTTCTTAACTTCTACTTGTTTGCTGCAATCCCAATAGTTAGCTAAATAGGACTTTTCAGCTAATTATGACCGAACTAAACATATGTAATGATATACCCATGAGCTGCAACTACAGAGAAACATAAGCTATACAGGTCAACAATCAAGATAGCTGTTATACAAATTAAATTACATCACATATGCAAAAATACATAATTCATATGATAGATAGACAAAAACAAAAGCTAAAATTATTGACAAAACTTACCAGCAAATTCGACGATGATGCAAGGCCTCCTGTTGCCTCTGTACCATACATCATCATGCTCTTTTGGACATGCTGCATGCTGCTTGCTGTATTTAATCCATCACCAGGTGTATGTGTTGATGGTGATGAAGTAGGGGAAGGAGCAGCAGTGTTACCAGTACCAGTGCTATTGGCAGCTCCAGATTTTCTTTTTCTGATACTCTGATGCAAAGCAGATACCATGTTAATTAGCTTTGAAATTGAGACAAATTTGGGGAGGGGACAAAGAATGATAGAAAATCAAAATATATAGCCATGGAAAATAAATCTAATAGCAGCAGCAGCCTAAGAAATTAAGGTAGTATAAAGTAAAACCAAAAAAAAAAAAAAAAAAAAAAAAAAAAAAAAAAAAAAAAAAAAAAAAAAAAAAAAAAAACATCAGATCTCTGTCCTTTTCCATTTTCCAAACACAACAAAATAAAAAATAAAGGTGAAACAGCATAGGATGGACACTTGGTATCACATACATCTGGCCACATTCCATACAGAAGTAAAAAAACAAGTGACATTAACCTGCTGCTGTAATTGCTCCTGCTGTTGAGATAATGAATGTTGTGACTGAGCCATCTTCATCTGCTACACCCATTAAAGATAAAACAAAAAGGGAAATTAAAATTGACCTCCAACAAGTGTAATATGTTTCAATTTGTATCATACAACAAAGTAAAATACAATGTAGATATTACCAGCTCAACTAATTTATTTGTCTTGCCTATCAAGCAGTAGCAGAGAATGAAGGTGATAAATATACAAGGTAAGCACATGCTTTTCCATTTTTCTATTATTAGTAAGACCTTCATGTCCACATTACATAGGAGATGCATCTTCTTTTTTGAATCAACAGAAATCATGAAGGAAATAAGCTTATAATAGCACACTATAACTACTAGGTGACAGGAAAATTTCCTCAAGTCCTTGTGTATATTATTGAGTGATCAAGGAGGGGTTTTCAGCATGAAATGTATCCACTTCTCCCACTGAGAAGTTTAGAGAAACCTTTATCACAGGTCTAGGCTGATATTTTAAGTGACTTGCTATTTTCTTGAGATTTTTGGAATCTCAAGGGAGTGGAGCCACATAGGAAGCCTTTTATAACCTTTATTTGTCTATTCACATGAAGTCTTGATATCAATGCTTCCGGGAATCAGAAGTTAACCAATCAAACATTTCTATAGTGGCTAGTTTACAGTAGAGGGAAGAACCAAATTACATATGAAAATATATAACACTAAAAGATTATGAAATATTAATAAACTTTGACAAATAAATGCTAGATAAAACATTGATTATGTTGAAAATAGTGATTGTGATTAATGATATTGGGAAATATGTATCATTCGAAAGATTAGAGTCAATATAAAATATTTTAATTCTTTGTTATTGGCTTTTTAAGAATAAAATATACTTATTCGTTTATGTATAGAAGTATCAAGTAGTGGGATAAGGCTTTATTGTTGTTGTATGTATAGAAGTATCAACTATCAAGGGTGCTGGACACTCAGTCAAGCAATTCATAGAACTTCTGTCTAATTTCTGTTAGCCTACTCTTAAAAAGTTTTTTATATATGATGCCTCTTGAATTTAAAGATATTATATAATTCATTATAACAAACATTGATGTTTCTAAATTCTACCAACATTTTTTAAGTTTTGAAAAGGAGTCCAACCTTAGGTGAATCTGACTGCATTTGGGAGCAGATAGATCCATCATTTCTAGTAGACTGACCATCCTTTGCACTTAAGCTACCTCGTGGAAGACCAGAAAGTCTACGAGGATCCATGTCACCATAATTAGAATTTCCCAGGTTATTTTGTGCCTGAGCCTGTGCCAAAACCTGTTGCTGTTGTGATGCCAAAACAAATTGATTCTGGGCTGTCAAATTGGGTTTTGGAATTTGGACACCCAAATTAGGTCTTAGTTGATCAATTCCCTGTAAAAGAATGAATAGGAGTTTAACAGACTTTATAGAAACAACATTGATGAAGATAGCATTCAACTTACAGATGCTAGAGGCCAACCCTTCAACGGAAGACCTGTAACTCCTTGATTTAATCCTGAAGGATAATTAATATACAAATCATAACAACAATCAATGGAATGACTCCCCCATGTCTAATGTTCTGCACTAAATACTGAAGACAAATTTAAATAGCAACATCATGTCAAAGCCATGAGGAATATCTCTGCAAGAGATTAACAATGAAACTACTCATAAAATCCACACTACAAATGGATCACAGAACCCATTGCAAGGTTGAAAGATCAGAACCCATTGCAAGGTTGCAAAGCTTGCATTTTAGATGAAGAGTTTCCTTCATCACTAAAGATATGGGTATCATAATTTTAAACTTATGTGAAAGGATAATCAAGAAAAACAACAGGAAAAAAAAGTGTCTTTCTTTTTCACCACAAAAAACATGTCACATGAAGCAGCACCCTGGCCTTCTAAACCACAGCCATGCACAGGAAAAAGGGGAGAGAGAATGATAAAATCAAATAAAGGGGACTGGGATAAAAAAAGAACAGGGCTGGCATTATGAAGACATAAAGTTATAACTATTCATATATAGACCATAAAAGGTAGAAATTTGATGTAACAGCATGAAGGTGGGCACAATAATAATACCTGCACTGCCTAGTCCAGATTTTGAATGTAAAATTGCTTGTCGATAAACTGATGTATCCATAGGCAAACTCTTTGGAGTGGCGCCTAAATTAACTTCTCCTTTGATGTCCTGAAAACTTAATGTATCAAGTTGCTTGTCACAGTAGAGGTGAAAATAGAATAGAGATGAACTTGAAAATAGTAGAAAAACCACATGAAATGGCTAACTCAGAATATAGTTAAAGTAATTACAGTGGTTAAAGGAGCCCGCCCTTGCTGCAATGCAGTGGACATATTCCCTGAATTTCCATGAACCAATTGGCTGAGGCAGCAAAATATTAGCGTTCCAATCCAAGTTGTTAAAATCAGGTTAAGAGTAGCACTCTAGCACACAGTAAATAAAAAAGCAAAGAAAACGTATTTACCCTTGATGACTAGCTGCTGATTTGAGTAAGGCCATCCTATTGGGATCAATAAGAGTTGGAGATGCCTCTGAATCCATTGAATGAGGGTGTTTCATTCGTTCTTCGTACATTTTCATTGCCAACACACTTGCTGGTGGCTGCCCCAACATTCCTTCAGAGTTCATGGCATTTATGGAACCACCAAGGGCAGGATGATTAGGATCTCTTCGCTGTAATTGTGCACCGCGTTGCTGCATTAGTTGCAATTGCTGCATTTGAAGTTGTTCTCTAGCTTTTGTTTGCTGGGTCTACCAACATGTAAATACATATACATTCAGTTTGCTACCAATACTTAAAATAACTAAGGAACAGAAAAAACATTGGTGCTACACGATAAAATAACCTCAATGTAAGCTGCAGCAGCCTCAGAATGTTTCTCATTTGTCCTTGAGATGAATATGTCCCAAAACACAGACCACCACTCATAGAGAAATCCTCCAGGTGCATCAATTGCTGTCAAAGACCAAACAATACAACTCACACATAAACTCCATTGTTCCACTGCCTTCAGCATATATACTATCATAAACTCATATTAATGTCCACCGAATTTGAACAACAAAGTTTAAACAAAAGAAAGAAACACAAGCTCATAAGATAAGTTAACCTCCAAAAGAAACCAATTCTCTACTGCTCTTTTGGACAAGGAGTGATATAGGGAGGAAAGAAATAACAGAGAATGTAATAGGAAGGATGTGAATAAAAAAGTAGAAAAAATGTCTTGTTTGGATTAATAGAAATTAAAACAAAAGAAGTGAGAAAATTTCTCTTTGCCTATCTGGATGAGTGAAAAGAAATAATAAAATGTCAAGAAAAAATTATACTGGTTAACAAAATGATTTTTTAATGAATTTAATTAGAATACACTATCAATGTATAAGTTCTTCACACTATCAATTCATCCTAGATTGCCATATTATTGAAAAGCATTGACTTTTTTAAATATATAGAACCTCCATAGGACACAATCCTACTTGAGTCGGGTAAGACCACTATGGGCGACAATGTTCTTTCTCTGAGTATTTAACACAGCTTCATGTAATTTTTATCTATAGACAAACATTTTAACTAATTCATTCAATGACCATGGTGGGTGTGGCATACTACAGCACAACATTAACATTGTAAAGAATAACCACCAATCTTACCTACTGGATCCGTGGAAACTTTTCCTTCTGTGACAAAAGCTTTTGCAGCAGCATGTAATTTTCTTTTCATCAAATAATCATAAATATAAACATCAAGCCTGCAGCATAACAGAAAAAAAAAATAATAAACATTAATATATAACATGTTCCACAAGATCTATTAAGTCAGGATCAAATGCCAAAAACAGTAAAGGGGAAAAAATGAAAAAAGAAAGCCGAGAATCTAGCAAGTGACAACACACATTTTATCAGCTTCCCAATTACTCTGATTCTGAGCCATAGTGGACTTCATCTGCACAAAACCAATTTCCAAGAGACTAGAGATCTTCCCTGCAAAGAAAGAAAAATTTAATTTTGGAACCTTAAATGCAAGAATATCTCATAATACAGGTAATTAAATTAAATTTCATACAATTATTACTTTTAACTTGTTCAATTAAACCTTTTAAATGCCACTGTGAATTGAACTCTCACAATTCTTAACAATTTTTTTTCCTTTCATCTCCTTTTAATTCCGTCTTATTCTCAGAAACAGCACAGAACAAAGAAAAAGCCACAATCAAATTCAACTTTCACAACTGAACCAGAAAGAGAAACCATACCAGTCCCTCGGATCAAAGCTTAAACCACCACCCCACTTCACAAAAACCTGTCAAAGGCCAAGAAAAACCATAATTAAGCAAAAACAAATAAATATGGTTCAATTCAATTAAAGGGTAAGTCATTAAAGGAACATATTTTGTTTTCTTACTTTTTTTTGCAACCTTAAAAGACGGTGTTGGACTAGAATGAAAGTGATCAAAACCTCACAACAGAAAATCTCGGTTTTCTTTTTTTTTTTTTTTTTGTTGCTTTCTCGAGAATCAGAACAGAAGGAAGAGAAAAAGAAAAAGCGTGGAACTAGTTTGAGTGCGAGTGAAGTGCAACAACGCACTCTTGAGTTTTGGCACAAGTGGAAAGAGAATCCACGGTAGAGAGATATTTAGAAGGGAAACGTACAGTATTATTTAATGCCAGTTAGGTTAGGTTAATTTTTTAAATATTTGAACTACTTTATTTTTTAGGATAATAAATCTTCTAGTGGAAGAAAGGTGCCTGCGTTTATTTTATCTTTTAAAATGTAAAGATAAAGATAGTTGAGTAATCAAAAGAAGAAGACAAAAGATTGAATAAAAAAAAACGATAGAAGTAAAAGAAAGTAAGAATAAGTGGAAGAGGAAGTTGTTTTATTACTTAAGAGATAAAATGGTCTAGAAATATAGACTTTATTAATAATTATACATAATCATAATAAATTTCAAATAAAAATAATTATTTTAAATGAGAATATTATTAAGAATTACTAATATTTTAACATGTATAACGCATAGGATAAATATTTATTGTTTTATAAGTATAATAAATAAATATTTTTAACATAAGTGGTACAAAGTTATTTTTAAC
>PYAF01005605.1:820132-832547 GCA_007407185.1 Glycine tomentella
ATACACATAAAAATAAAAGGAAAATGAAATTATTTGCATTAATTATAATTTAAAATTAAAAACATATTTGAAAAAATAAAAAATTAAATTAAATGCTAGATGAGATTAAGATAAGATATGTGTCTTAACAAGAGTAATAGTAACTTCTAAAAATTTTAAGAAAAATCTTCTGAAAATGCTTTCATTAAAAAATAAATTCTAGAAAAATTCTCATTCAAAATAATTATTTTAAGGATTTATATGGTATTGGACAGGATAAATATTTTTGTTTCACATTTTATATGAAAAATGATTATAGGACAACACAAATTAAACAAATGAATACACACTAAAAACTTAACTTTTTGTTACTAAAAAAATCATGGAATAATACAAAGCTTTTAAAAGATACACATATAGTCATCTATCTTAAACTTGATCTTAAATTTTTTATCACTGCATTTGAATTTTCATTATCTGCTAACTACAATAACTTTATCATATTATGTATTTTGTATTTTGAATTCACATTATCTATTAGCTACCTTACATATATATATATATATATATATATAATTTTGTATTTTGAATTCACATAATAATAATAATAATAATATAATAATAATAATAATAAATATTAAGATAATTATATTAGAAAGAGTATTTTAGTAAATTTTATATTTTTTTACTTGTTATCCATTGTCCATCAAGCAGTGTACATGATTAGAAAAAAAAAACTAGTGTTTTAGACATTGCAATGCACAGGCTTATTCAAATTTCACTACCTTATTTATATAGTCAATAAAAAGAAATTTGAAAAAAAAGATAATTTATTTCCTAAGAAATTAGAGAGCATAATTTTTTAAAAAAAAGGAAAGATGGATTAGTTGTACATAATATATAAAGAAAGAAGAAGATAAGGATAGAGTTGCCAATATATATATATATATATATATATATATATATATATATATTATGAAGCGTCTTTCAATAAAAATAAGGAAAGATGGATATTTTATATATAATTTTTTAATAAAAATAATTTTTTTAACAATTGTGAATAATTATAAAGCATCTTTTATTAGGTCTAGACATTCACTTTTCACATCTACCTTGAATTTTGATTATTAACAAAGTGTAAATTATTGATGTTTTAATGAGTTTATGACAAGTGGACAGGATCAACAATGATAAAGGATTTAACAATAATCTACATATATCGTCCACACTCTAGGAGAAAATGCTCTGTCAGTTATTTAACTAGTGCCAAACGCGCTAAAACCAAAGAGCGTACATTCACTATGTTAATCAGTGTTATACATTATGTTTTGTTAACTCTCGTGTCTAGCTAGTAAGAAACTCACACACTCTTTCAAAATGATCAACATTGATCAAAAAGTTTGTGATAGCCAAAAAAGGAAGTACATTTGTTGTAACTTATACAAATTAATTTTGTCTCTCTTTGTTTTAAATTGCTAACATTTGAATTTAAGGAAAGAACAAAATGCAGGGAATATTGGATTTATGTGGAAGCGACTTTAGAACCTAGTATATTGGTATGCTTATCAAATCATCATTGTTTCATAAACACACAAGGAATATTACCTCTCGGAATACTGATCTTTGATGATTTCTCATGCCTTAGAATTCTTCCGTCACTGCATAATTGATCTCCTTGTAGTCTGTTGATGGCAGACCTTCGAGACTATCTCTCAAGGGGGAAAAGGATAGTGTGTGGGCATTTTCTCACTATCAAGAGATGACCTTGCCTCAGCCTTTGTAACTGTCCTTCTTCTTTAGAGAGGGTTAAGTGTAGCATATATATGGGTTTCTAGAAAACCTAACCCTTAGGTGTTAACGGGCCATAGGTTTCTTGGACTCTTTTTACACACTAGGCCCTATTGGGCTTTAGTGAAAGAGCATAAACCCAACACAAAATAGAAGTTAATAAAAGGTATTCACAAAATATTC
This sequence comes from Glycine tomentella, assembly GCA_007407185.1. Lineage (NCBI taxonomy): Eukaryota > Viridiplantae > Streptophyta > Magnoliopsida > Fabales > Fabaceae > Glycine > Glycine tomentella. Next base: position 822,083 of record PYAF01005605.1, read on the forward strand.
CTTAGAGGTTACTTTCATCAAGGACAAGGAGCACATGGCCTTGTTTGTACTGTCACTCATTTTCTTGCAAATCAGAACATGTCACGTAGCCTTATCTCCTGGTGTGAGACAACAATCTTTTCAAGAAATAGACATTGATCTTGTAACAGATCTTTCACTGAAGTCTATAAAAGGCAATCTCTACCCAAAAAGAAGAAAACGAAAAACATTACGAGTGAGAGGTTAAAATATTTGTTTTGTAATCAAGTTTTGATTAGTGAAACTCTTTACTGTTGTGTAAAGGAGAATTGGACAAAACTCAAGTTAAGTGAATCAGTATCAATCAAGTATTTCTACTTCTCTCCTTAGAGAATTATTAAGCATTCTATTAGCACTCTTTGTCATTCTTTTATTACCAAGTATTTACCCGAAAAACTGTTTTAAAAACTTTATCTTATTCAGTTACTTGACGCTCAAACTTGGCTTTATTAAAATATGTTTTCTCTTCAATGAAGGACTTACCGTACATATACATATCTCTCTATATCCATGTTAAAAGTTTTAAAAAAAATTATTATCTTGGATTAACACACTATTCAACCTTCCTTCTAGTGTAATTGTTGCTATTTCATCTTTCAATTATATTATGACTTTTTCTACAAAATTTAATATTAATAATAACTAATTTTGATTATCTCATAATTATGTATATTATTCTAAATATACAAATGAAGTTTTAAATAAGGATTTGAAATTATTAATGAAAGAGAGAAATCTTCGAGCTTAAAAAAAGTTTAAAAATGATTAAAAAAAAATATCATCATATAAAGAAATGAACGGAAGTAGTTACGAAAATATTAGAGGAAAAAGTGAGTGTAGGTAGTAGGGTGTGCAGTGGGTAGTTCAGGCCCAGAAAGCCCAAACCACATTAACCCATGGGATCCGACAACTGGCTTGTTTTCATCCAACATACCATTCAAGTTTGTTGGGTTTGGGTTCAGAAGAGTTCTAGATGGGTTTATTCAGATTGGGTCTAAATTGGAACATGTTCATTTTTTTTTGCCCAATTTTTTTTTAAAAAAAAGTTTTTTAAACCATTTAAAAATGGTCACGTTCATTTTTTTGATCCAAATGAGTTTTTTCCCAAATTTTTTTTAAAAAAAGTTTTTAAGGCCATCTTAAAGTAGTCTATTTTGAGCCCATTTTAATTTTTAGGCCCAAGACAAAATAAAAGTGAAATAACAATAATCACACTAGAATGAGGGATTGAATAGTATGTTCATCAAAGATAATAACTTTTTAACAAATAAAGGCTTTTATTATAAGCTCAAAAATAGATATACTAGAGTCGTTCACTGATGAGAAAAATAAGTTTAGTGAAAACCAAGTTTAGTTGTCCAATAGTATTAAAGCAATATTTTCACAAAGGCTTTTGAGATAAACACTTGATGAAAGGACGGTGCCAAAATAAGCTTAAAAGAATACTCAATAAAATCCCTTAAGAGAAACGTAGAAACACTTGATTTATACTCGTTCACTCAAACAGAGCTACATCCGATTCTCCTTTATACAACTATAAAGGGTTTTACTAATCAAAACTTTGATTACAAACAAGTGTTATGTCCTGCCACACCCTAAATCTAAGAAAACCAAAATATTATTTAACACTAAGTCACTCCTAGCTTTCACAAACAAAAGTTTGAATGAATACAGTGATTCAACAACACGCAAAGAGTGAATAAATAGTTAAGCTCAAATACAAATAAATTTGTTTAGCAAAGAATAAAGAGGATTAAGTGCTAAGTATATCGTGCACTCAAATATGTAGAATTTCGCTTAAGAGAACTTGTGGTCATTTTTCACTTGATTGTATTTTTTTACGCTTCATTCTGAAAAAGATACGTCTTTTATAGACTTCAGTGAAGGATCCATTACGGGATTAGTGATGAACCTTGAAATGACTATTGTCTTACAATTTGAGGCAAAACACTTGGCACGCTCTAAGTGGCAAGGACTAGAATGAAGGTACAGATAATTGCATGTGCTCTTCTTCTGCAATGAAAGCAACCTTTGAGGAATATTCTGCAAATACCCTTTATTCTCTTTTATTTTGTCCTTTTCTTAAATTTTAAATGTTATCAATTCAAATAAAGAGTGGAAAAACTTATATTTGAAAAGTGAGATCGTGCACTTCCCTTTAGTACCTTGTTGGACTTCACTTGTAAGGACATAAAATAAGTGTGTAAGTGATTTAAAGTCCAGCGGACGTAACTAAGAACAACTCAGTTCGAATATACGGGTTTTCACAATAAGTGAATGATAAAGAATTATCCAAAAAGCATGAAGTTCTAGAAGCACTCCATGAATTGAAGGGTCCAATGACAAGGTCCAAAACCAAGCTTCTACAAAAAGAGATGACAAAGAGAATCATGGCTAGACTATTTAACAAGGGCAAGGATGGAGGAAGACACAAGGAGCTGAATTGGAGCACCTTGAAGATTGTAGGAAAGTTCGCTTAGCGCGAATGTCACGCTTAGCGCAATTCCTTTCTTAACTTTTGTAACTTTTCTAATTCTCATAATGTCATAACTTAGTAATTTCTTATTTGTGTAATGGGTCTCAATGTAGACTAAATAGGCCCAAACTATGCATTTTTAGGTTTTATTAGAGGCTTAACTCTATAAGTACTCAGATATTGCTATTTTTGAATAACTTTTGATTAATGAAATTAAGCATTTGCTTGAATTGAGAGTTTAGTCTCTTCTTGGTTCTTGGTTGAACCCAAATCCATTCTTATCAAGGAAGCTTTCCTTTGTGGTGAATCCTCCTAAACTTATCATTCCAATACGGATTGTGGCGTTATTCATTCCATCTTCTTAATCTTCTCCATATTTTGTTTTAAGTTCTAAACAACTATCCCTTGAGTCTTGAAATTTGCATTCGGAAATGATCCTATCCAAGCGTTCATGTCTTGGTCGTCATCATGTGGTATCAGAGCTTGAATCCGGAGAGCAATTCGAAAAGATTTCTATCAATTTAGGTGCAGTTTTCGTTTTTTTTATTTATTATTTTTTCCCAAAAAAATGAAAAAGAAAATTAAATTCCTTTGATTCCTTCTTCTTTGTTTAATTATGTGTTTCTTGTGTATTTTTCTGGGTTTATCTTGTATTTACCTTCAATCATCCTATCTTTTTGTCGAATTCAGAGTTGATTTGAGTATAGGTTGTTCTTCATGTTCTTCATGAAACTCATAGCACTGTTGGAAAATTTTTGAGTTTGATCTTTAAAATTTTGTCTTGATAGTATTGGGGTGTTTGTGCAAATATCAAGAGTTTATGGTCCTAAAAGAGAAAATACGAAGGACATAAGACCAAATATTCAAAAATATATTGGGGTCAAAATAAAAATATCAAAAAATATGAGGACCGAAGTGTTTAAAAAATAAAAAATAAAAAGTTACAGTCAAAATTTAACAACTCTCTCTCTCTCTTAGTGTGTGCTTATTGTTGTTTTCCAGTACTTTCTTTTTGCATAATTGCAGTGTTTATACTTAACCAATTTTTTTTCCTAATTGTCTTTTTTTGGCATTCCTTTTGAGTCGTACTTTCTTTTTGAGCTTTTATTATTTGTCTTATAAACTTCCCATGTTTTGTCTTAGAGTTTTCTTTCTTCTTTGACCTCTTAAGTTGAGTTTGGATTTATTTCATCTTTCACTTTGGTTACTCCTTGAATAGAAATCTTTGGTTCATTTCAAGGGCTAAAGAAGAGTTAGTTAGTGAGTGGAAAAAGACAAGAGTGAACCTTATAAAAAAAGTCTTACAAGAGTGAAACACGAGTGTTGAAGAGTGTAAACACTTAGTGAGTTGTAAGGTCCAATATTTTATTTGTTTTACCAATATTTTCTTGTAGCAACGATGTCCGAAAGTGATAGTGATCCACCTTCCCCTAGAACCGCTAAGTTAATGGCTTCATTGGCTAAGCAAATGGATAAGTTGCAAAGAAATGTTGAAAGGAGGATGAGAGACAGATTTGATGATATACAAAGAAGCACTCAAGAGTTGAGTGGAAGAATGGAAGACATGGAGAGAAGGAGACATCATAGGTCACCTCATTCTTCTCAAGGGAGTGATGATGACTATGAAGATGGTAGAAGACATAGGCATAGGAGGAATATGGATGACAGGATGATGTGAAGGTCAAAATTCCCAAGTTCTTAGGTACTTATGACCTGTAGGCTTACCTTGATTGGAAGATGAAAGTCGACCAAGTTTTTTACTGTCACAATTTTAGTGAAGAAAAGAAAATGAAGTTGGCTAACCTAGAATTTGAGGGATATGTCATGGCGTGGTGGAATCAAGTGCAAAAGGAACGAGAAAGATTGAGAAGACATAGACCCGACACATGGGAGGTAATGAAGAGAATCATTAGGGAAAGATTTGTCCCACCTCAATATGTAGGTGAAATGCATAACAAGTTACAAAGGCTATATAAAAGAAGTAAAAGTGTTGATGATTATTACAAGGAAATGCATATTTCTTTGATAAGAGGTATATATGTCATTCAAGAAATTATAATAGCTTAGTGGATGCACTTCCAAAAAATCCAAAAAGGGTCAAAGCTTACCTATGAAGAAAAGCATAAAAATGATCAATTTCACTTTATTGCAATCAAAACTAAATAACAATGACTACATTAGAATTAGATGCAAGTTTCAAATTATTGTAATAAGTAAATAAGAAAAAAGCTACAAATTCAACCATTTGTGGGCTATGAGTGAGATAATCCAAGTGCACCATCTCCACTTTCTGCTCTTGTTCTAACTCCATTTGATGTAATATTCAATCTTTCAAGGCATTGGCAACAACATGACAAGGAAAAAATAACTTAAATAATTTAACAAAAAATGGGATATACAACAAAGAAAATAAATAAAAGTAAAGGTAAAAATAGTACCTAACACAATATTTCCAGAAATTTATATTGCCCTTAGGATCCATTATCACGATCAATGATGAACCACAAATCAAATATTCAGGAACTAAGGTTTATGATCATGTATAATCACAAACAAAGTAAACTCGAGACGTGGTAAAATTACACTGTTCTAAAGGACTTATTTGTGTAATATGCACAAATCCCCCAAAATATAATAGGTTCTTCCCTAGATTAATTTGGGGCAACATAACTAGCAAACTATTTTTATGAGAAAACCCAGGAACTCACATAGAGAAGGAAGAAAGGATCTCCTCTCCATTCTCTAAACTTTCTTCAATATAAATATTCATAGTAATTAATTGGAAATAATGGCTAATTAATATAATTAAAATAGATGATAGTGATAATTAAAACATGACATTAATTCACATTAAAATATGTAATTAAAAATATTAAATGATATATCTACCTTTTGAAATATCTTAACCAAAATATACAATAATCCCCCACATATTTCAAAAGGTTAAAGAAAAGATTTTAAGAAAAGATAAAAAATCCATTGGTTCTCTTTCTCTTGGATGTATTGCATTGGACCTGGTGTACCAAGTTATTGAACCAGACCTAGACTGATAAGACATGACACACAATGTAGTAGATTGAGCAAGCTATTAAACCTAAAACACTTGATGTGTGCTAGTGGTTTACCAATCATAGTACACCTCCATAATTCTTGTCGTTATTGCTATGTTGCGCTACTAGGCCATGTGTACGCTCGGTATTCATGAGTGCTTTAGATATCTTGTCAGGATCTCATAAAAGTTCCCCACTAACACCCATATAGGTGATTTCATCAAGTGTATGCTGCAAATCATACACAACCCAACAAAGGATATGAAAATCATTAAAAACTTTAACGTTGTCAAGCTTCTCACAATCACATAAAGTTTAACTATAAAGTTTAACCTCGCATTAATGAAGCATATATCACTTTCTCACACCATAAGAAGGGACTAAAAATGAAACTTGATTAAAATCAATTTTAGTGTTAGCAGAATTAACAAATTACTTATTTTTCCCATTGAACCTTCTTCATGGGATCTCTAATCACAAAGGTTGGGTTATCATCATTTAGTTGTTGCTTGTTTTCAAGTGGCTTAAGTCTCATTCCCCTCGATGTTTCAAACAATAATTTATGACCTAGGGGTTTTAGTTAGAGGATCAGTCGAACCATAATTGACTTCACATAAATAAAAGACTTTCATCTTTTAAGCAATTACTTTACTAAAATATTTCTTCATTTTTTGGAAACCACAACTTACATATAGAATATGTGCTTTCCCATAAAGGAACATATTTGCTAAGACATTTTCTTAGTTAACCAATCTTATATTCTGTTGTGTCAAAACTCAGTCTTCAAAATAAATAAAATTATACAGGTCTACTTGATTGAATTCTAAGTGACAACAAATGCTCTCATTAATTTTAAGTACTAAAATGTACAATGACACAACCACTAGTGGATTTTGTCTCATTTTATACCAGTTAAGATCTGATTAACATAATTGCATGAGATGAACCGACCATAAAACATAGCTATTTTTATGAGATGAACCATTATGATATTTCGTTGGGGTGTACCTTTCACAGCGACGAGTTACATAGGGCCTTGGGTGTAGCGAAAAATAGGTTAGGGCTCTTGCCACAAGGAAAGGCACTGCATCGATCCCAGAATGTAGTGATAAGTGAGCTAGGCTCCTTGCCTTAAGGCAAGGCACCTGGTCTTAACCCAGATTTGGTGACAAGTAAGTCAGGGTCTCGACACGCAGATAGGCGAGCGTGGCGGGCAAACGCTGCCCAAGGGTTAACAATGCAATTGGGATCCTGGAACATAGGAACCTTAATGGGTAAACTGAGGGAGTTAGCAGATGTTTTTACTAGAAGAAAAGTGAATATTGTTTGCTTGAAAGAAACTAAGTGGATTGGAGAAAAGGCCAAGGAAGTGGATGGCATCAGTTTCAAGTTTTTGTGTATAGGTGTAAACAAGAGTCGAAATGGTGTTAGAATTATGATCGATAAAAGTTTCAGAGATAAAGTTGTTGACATCAAAAGGAAAGACAACAAGATTATGCTGATTAAGCTTGTAGTTGATGATTTAATTTTAAATATCCTAAGTGTGTATGCACCCCAAGTTGGACTGCAATCAAATGATAAGAACCAATTTTGGGAAGATTTGGAGGAATTTTTAAGAGGGATACCACGAGAGGAGAAGATTTTCCTAAGAGGAGATCTAAATGGTTATGTTGGTAAAAGCAGTGGAGGTTTGATAGAATTCATGGAGGTTTTTGGCTATGGGACGAGAAATGAGACTAAAGAAGATATCTTGAATGTTGCACTAGTCTATGATTTGATGTTAGTAAACATCTTTTTCCGAAAAAGGGATTCTCATCTTATCACTTATCATAGTGGCCAAAATCGTAGTCAAAATTATTTCTTTATGGCTAGAAGAAAAGATAGAAATTCTTGTATCAACTGCAAGTTCTACCCTAGAGAGTGTGTCACTACGCAACATAAGCTGGTAATCCTAGAGGTTCAGTTCAACAAAGTACTTAATATGAGAAATAGGGGTCAAAACCTAAGGATAAGATGGTGGAAGCTAAAGGATAAAAAACAAATAGAGTTCAAGGAAAGCATGTTGTGTAAAGGACTCTGGGAGTCTGTTGGAGAAGCAAATAAAATATAAAATGAGATGACAATGTGTATCCAAAATGTGGGAAGGAGGGTGCTGGGAGAAAGCAAAGGAAAAAAATTTCTTACAAAGGAAATATGATGGTGTAGTAGAGAGATGTATGAGGCAATTAAACAAAAAAAGGAATGCTTTAGACCTTTGCATAAAAGTCCTAATGATGAAAACTTGCAAAAGTTTAGGTTAGCGATAAAAAAATGCAAAGAAAGCAGTGCAAGTAGCTAGAGGCAAGGTTTTCGCCGATCTGTATAAAAATCTTGGGAGCAAGGATGGTGAAAAAGGTATATAAAAACTTGCAAAAATGAAGGATAAGAAGAGTAAAGACCTCACACAAGTTAGATGCATCAAAGATGAAAATCAAATACTTTTGGTAAGAAATGAAGATGTAAATGAAAGATGGATGAACAACTTAAACAAAAATTTTAATGGGGATGATGATAAAAGTGAGGTGGACTTGTAGAACTCTTATGATGATCTGAATAGAAGATTTGTGCACAGAATTAATACACATGAAGTTAATGAGGTTTTAAAGAGGACAAAGAATAATAAAGCTTTGGGACTCAATGTCGTCCCTATTGAAGTGTGGAGAGGCCTAGGGATGTGGAAATAAAATGGTTGACCAATCCTTTCAATAAGATTCTTCTAACAAATAAGATGTCTGATGTTTGAAGGAAAAGTATGCTTGTGCATATTTACAAAAACAAGGGAGATATCCAGAATTGTTTTAAGTATAGAGGCATTAAGCTTATGAGCTGTACTATGAAGTTGTGGGAGAGATTTACTAAACATCGCTTGAGGAGAGAGACCAAGATTTCTGTAAATCAATTTGGATTATGCCAAGAAAATGTACCATGGAAGCCATTTTCTTGATGCGAAAATTAATGGAAAGGTATCGAGAAAAGAAGAAAGACTTACATATGGTGTTCATAGATCTTGAGAAACCATACGATAGGGTCCCAAGAAAATTTTTATGGTTGGCTCTTGAGAAGAAAAAAGTATCATTAAAGTATGTAAATGCAATCAAGGATATGTATGATGGGGCTACCACATTTGTGAAAGCTTGTAATGGAACATCAAGTTGTTTTCCTATCACAGTAGGTATACACCTAGGTTCGGCTCTTAGTCCTTATCTATTTTCCTTAGTGATGGGTGAACTAATAAAAGATATTCAAGAGAAAGTGTTGTAGTGTATGATTTTTGCAGATGATATTGTGCTTGCTTATGAGATCAAATATGATGTTAATAGGAAACTTGAATTGTGGAGAAGCACTTTGGAGTCTAAAGGATTCAAGTTAAGTCGGAGCATGACTGAGTATATGAAATGTAAGTTTTCACTGATGAGAGATGGTAATCAAGACCCCTTGCATCTACTTGGTCAAGAGGTACCAAAGATACATGCTTTTAGATACCTAGGATATATTTTGCAAAAAGGTGGAGAGATTGATGAGGATGTAAATCATAGAATCAAAGCAGGGTGGATGAAATGACGAAGTGCATCTAGGTTGTTGTGTGATCACAAAATTCCCTTTAAGCTAAAAGGAAAATTCTATAGAACAATTGTAAGACCTGCAATGTTATATGGAGTTGAATGTTGGCCAGCACATAGGAAACTTAAGCATAAAATAGGGGTAGCGAAAATGAGAATGTTAAGGTGGATGTGTAGTTATACGAAGATGGATAAGATAAGAAATGAAGATATTCGACGAAAGGTAATAGTAGTACCAGTGAGTGAAAAGTTGAGGAAACTTAGATTGAGGTGGTTTGGGTACATAATGAGACAACCCCTAGATGCTCCCTACGAACAAAATTTGTTACCAAGAGCTCGACACAAAGAGAGGTAGAGGTAGACCGAAACTTACTTGGGAAAAGGTAGTTAAATAAGACTTAATGGAGCGGGATATAGATTGGAGGACGATGTTTCTTAGAAAGTAATGGAGAAAAGCTATAAGCTTGGTGGAGGGTTAAACCCGTTGTTATCTCTATCTTCCAGATGATCCCTTTCCTCTTCACATCTCACTTCCTTCTTTCTCCTTTTTTTATCTTATTTTCTTTTTTTTAATCTTTTTTTTCAACCTCCTCGTATCTATCATTGAGTTCATCTACCACCGATCCCAATTAGCTTAGGTTAAAGGTGTTGTTGATGTTGATGAGTCCCTATCAAATATTTTTCCAAAGGGGCTAATACAAAATAAACAAAATATTATAGAAAGTAAAAAAAATATAGATATTAGAAAGACAAACAAAATAACAAGGATAAAAAATAAAATTGTGTTTTATTAGGGACTCAACTAAAAAAAAGTTATTAAGAACCTAAAAAAAATTCCTAGTTTATGAGAGATCTAAAACATATTTATATATACTAGCGAAAACACGGGCGCTATCGTGCCTATATGTTTGCACTTTTATTATGCTATCATATGTTAGTGTGCTAAAATTTATATATTGAAATAATACCTCTTATTATATGTAAATTGATGTGCATATTAATTTTAGTTTAATATGTTTTGTAATGTATACATAATTTTACTTCTTATGTCTCTTTGTTTGTTATGATAACATGATAAATTAATATATTATGTTTGAAATACATGCCTATTTTTACAAAGTTGACCAAATCATTTGTGATACATACTTGAATATAGTTCTATTTAATAAATACATTTATGAAATATTGAAATGGTAACATTATTATGTCACTTGTTGAATTTTTTCTTCTTATTTTGATATTTAATTATCTTTACTCTTAGGGTGTATACACTCCAATTTTAAGGATTTTTTAATATATTTCAAAGTAAGATATGTGGTGAA
>PYAF01005605.1:832647-878094 GCA_007407185.1 Glycine tomentella
AGAAAGTAAAGATTATCCAAACATTTTTCTAATTGTAATTGCAAAACAAAAAAAAAATCATTCAAACCATGTTCCTTATGACAATATTTTTGAGTTTATTATCATTTTTAAACATTTATATCCCAAATTAAAAAATCATAGAAATATACAATTATGTTTGTTTTTTCACTAGTGTTTGATAAATAAGAAATTTTTAGGGCAATGAAAAATAATTAACTAATATTTTTTATTTACTTTTCTAGAAGAAGAAAAATTAAAGATAATATTCTATATGTTGAAGTCATTATAGGAACATGTTAGCTTAAAGATATTAAAATTCATGTTTTTTTTGTTACGGATCATTCATTTTTTAATGACTTTCATAAATTCATTTCATAAACCCCTCTTAAGAGGAAAATTCATCTTAAACACCTTACAAAAATTTAATAAAAATATTTCCTAACATTATCAACTATCGATTAAGTCATTTCTTCATAATTTGCTGTTAATGATCCAAATATATGAAGTACCTGAAACACACTAGAAGGGGCGGTTGAATAGTGTGATGGATTAAAACTTTGTCATTAAAAAACTTTGAAGTCTTTTTTCAAACAGACATCAATGGACGATAGGCTTCATCCAAGGGGTTCAAAATCACTTTGTGCTTAAAGACCATTTCACAAAACTTGGACACAACAGTGTAGAAGTAAACCATATAAAGGAACTAGTTATATGGAAGTAGTAAAGAAAACATAGAGGTTTTATACTAGATCACCCCAACACTTGGTCTATGTCGAGTTCTTTTTCAAAACTTGAAGGGTTCCACTAATCAAATTTTTTATTACGACCAAGTATTCTCTATGCCACTTTTGCCTACAACGAGTACTCTCTAGGCCACTCTTGGCACTACCCTCAATCTCCCTGTGAGATTAAGACCCAAGTATTCTTTGTCACTAAGTCACTACTGGCTTTCACAAACAACAAATGTTTGATAGAAAGTCTATTCTAATCACTCAAATAACATTTACACAATAAGCTCGAAAATGAAACTTGCTAACTTAGCAAAGCTATGATTCACTCAATTCACTCAAGTTTCTTTCGACCAGTAAAACTGACAATGTTACAACACTTTGTTCGTTTTGTCTCAGATTATTATCTTATGATTTGACTCCCTTAACACGAACATCTTAAGGCTTTATATACACTTTAGAGCTTCGATATGTTGAGAGATCCCAGCTAACCGTTGTCTAATAGCTTTAGTGTTTTACACAAGGTTGCTACTGCGCAGAGAGAGAGGGGACCACAAACACTTTCAACCTTCCAGTGTTCCTAGTGCTCAGAGCTGACTTTTAGCGTACAAATCAAAAGTAACGTTAACAATATAAGACAAAAGGAATTAAGAATGTCAAGATAAGACAATTTAAATTGTCCCTTTAGTGCGCTATGCCACAAGTGCATACTGAACCTATGGATGTTACTTTCTAATGATAACTTTTTATTACTTAAGGATCGAGTAACTGTTCCATTACCTTTGTACTATGAGCTAAGTGCTAAAGCACTTGTCTTCTAAGGACTGGACGTTGAGCTAGTATCATCCAATGACTAATACTTTGGCTATCATCAAGAGTCTTTATGTTCATGCTTTTTACTTGTATTTCATAGAGATAGATAAACATGTAGCTTAAGCATGAAAGGTTAATACATATAATTTATACTTTGTTAACATCAAATCTTAGGGATTTAATTGGTTGGTACAGTTCAATGTGACTTGGACACAACCAGACTTAACAATCTCCATTTTTTGATGATGACAAACAATATAAATTTTGATACCAAAAAGGATAAGACGGAAAAATTAAGATCAAGGTGTTAGAGTTGTTTGGAGTGTACTATAGCATACCACTTACTCTTTGTTTGTGTATCTGAAGAATATAACTTTGATATACACCAAACTTGTTAAGCATTAGAGAATAAAGAGATCTTTCAAAGGAATAATTAGATCAAATATTACACATTTAGAACAAATATGTTATCAAAAGCATGAGCGGATTATGTGAAGATAAATTATACTCTCCTTGAGTTCATAACCATATGCATGTATTAGAGAATATGTATTAATCAAAGCATGCATAGCATATGTGTAGAAAATTTAAAACATGAAAACACATATATGTGACCACCAGAACACTTGTTTTATTAAAAAGTTAGATGAATACAAGTGTTTTATAAAATCAAAATTCTTATTCTACTTTCTCCCTCTTTGTTATTATCAAAAGACTCGGGTTTGAAGAGAAAAAGGAAATGACTTAGAACATCACAGTCAAACTTCAGTGGGCGAAGGTTGAGGGATAGTTGGTGGTGAAGGTTGAGGCGCAGACACAAGATTCACAGTGGTTGCAGGTTCAGGAAAAGTGGTTGGTAGTGGCGAAGGTGGTTGGATGGATGGAGGCAGTCTCAGTTTCATTAATCGATTCATATTAAAAAGAAAAGAATCATCAAAGGACTTGAGTGAGGACTCCAATGTGTTCTTAATCAGTATTTTGGACCCCATGCATTCAACAAAGAACCTTCTTTCCATAGTTTCTTCCAGGTTGGCCTGTTGAAGGCGCAACAATTCTTGAATTCTCTCCTCAGGCACACCATTTGGGGAAAAGGTGGTCAAAGGAGTTATCTTACGAGGAGTACAAGAAGTGTTGATGACTGCCAATGCATCTTCAACAATGTGTTGAGGTTGTGAAGTCACTTCAACAAACGAAGGTTCAACAACATCGACCTGAGGTCCAATATGTGTATGAAGGTTGTTGAACAACTATTCAGACTCGAGCTTCTCCTACTGTTGTTTAGCTTCAACCTCTTTTTGCATCTCTATCAACTGGCGGTTGAGTTTGTCTTGTTTCCTCTAAAGTTCAGCAATCATTCCTTGACCTGGAACCCAAGGGTTCTGATCTGGAAAGAATGAATGCTCTTTAAGGGCAAGAAACCTTGCGTAAGCAATTACAATTGCTCTTCTTGTCACAGCTTCTTAGTACTTGTGCAGGTTAAGGAAAAACTGAGAGCGAAAAGGATAAGTATTATGGATAAGGCATCAATAGAACTTATTATCTCTTTCTTTCCTTAGGAAGCACATCTGCCAATCATTGAATCTATAAATCTTGGTTGGACACAAGATTTGCACCATAAGCATATGATTAGAGGTGTCTTCCTTTTCATACTTTGAAGTAGACGATGAGAGTTTTCATAAATGTCTTTAAAATAAAAGAGCATGGCGTCATTTTGATCAAACTCAACGTCTGGTTTCAAAGCAACAGTCTTTTTGGCAACATCCCTTGTAAAATACTTGCTCCAATTGTAGGGAATTAGATGTAAGGCAACATTGTCCTTTGGGCTTGGATGAGGCATGGGATTTCTGTGAGGAGGAAAGTTTCCTTTCTTTTTCCTGAGGTCCAATGGTGGCAACCTCATAGCAGTGCGATTTGGCATTAACTTGATGGTAGTGGTGGATCTGATGTGAATACTAAGAGGATAGCTTAGTCACTGATCAATCAGCCCATATTGCATCATAATCATCCCAACATTAATGATGTCGTCCTTAGTTAGAGGAAAGGCTTGATGGCCATAGACTAATGGAACGAACTTGGATATTGGAGTGAATAGTTAGATGTGCTTTGGACACAGAAAAGGTGGCAAGAAATCATCAGAGGATGGACCAATCTGTTGGGCATCAATCTTATGAAACCATCCAATGATATTTTTATCATAGGTCACATTTTCTCTGCAAGCCCCTGATGGATTCTTATAAATATTTTTACGCTGAGCTACACTGGATGAAGGCTTCGATGGGTGAAGTCGCTTCCATGTTTTTGAAGGAAGAACTTCAATCCCTGTTGGTGGATCCAGCTCAGTGGAAGTAGAGGTAGCTTGTAAAACTTTGTGAATAGGCGGAGGGCAAGTTACTTCTTCTTCTTCAATATCAAGTGGAAGTTGCATATAATCCACCTGATGTTGGAATTCTGTGTCCAGTCTTCTTTGAATGTTATAAGCATGCTCAGAAAGAAAGGCCATTGGAAAATGAAACTGTGCAATATCTTTAGTGATGAGGTTGGGATCTATTGTATGTGGACCTTGATGATGGAAACGATCAAGATGGATGGAAGATGAAGGAGTTTCATCCTGAACTTCATCATCCATGTCAGTAGTGGACTCAGTTCTCTTCTTCTTTCTTAGACGAATAGTCTCAGTCCTTTGTAGACTTCTTTCAAATTGGTGAATAGTGGAAGTCTGTTCGCACACTGGTGGGATCTCAGCTGGTGGAGGGTTGTTGGTAGCATTAGCAGCAATGATTGCTCACCCTCTGGATGCTTGGGTCTTTGGGCTCTTCTCTTCTCTCGCTTGCTAGTATGAGGAGGAGGAGGTTGTTGGGTTGGTTTTACCTACTTCACTTGAGGCGTAGAGGTCTCATCCAAAAGGGTGCAACTTTTCTCTTCCTGAACACCAAATCCTGATCATCGTCACTTTTAGTCTCACAGAGTGCCCTTAGGCATTCAACTATGAATGAAGGCTTTTGCTTCATAAGTACAGACCTTTTGGACACATGGGCAACCATGGCACTTGTTGCCATAGGAGCAACGAGAGTGGAAGGTTGACGTTGTTGAGCAGGTGCAACCTTGGACAAAGGTATGTCCATCTTCTTCATGGTTTTCTTCTTAGCTTGAGCAGTGACTTCATCTGCGTGCACTCATTCTTCTTCTTCAGCAGTTTCTCCCAAACTACATCCAACTGGTCATCTCTCCCAATGTTGAAGCCAAGCTTTTGATGAAGTTTAGAGAGTATGGAATCATCCACCTGGGGAGTTTCTAGGAATGAGTTGTCATCTACCAATCTTATCTTAGAGATATTCTCATGGCTGAAAGCTATTTGTTTTGGCAGAAACACCCTGTCCATGTAGATTTTGTCTTGCACATCTACAAGTGTCTCATACAAGAACTTCCTTATGACTCCATGGGCTTCAAATACCTGAGTGAGGACAACACTATGGTAGATGTATTTCCCAATGCTCTTATCCTTCATCACTTCAGTTGCAAAGCAGTTGAAGAGAATCTGGGGCAAGTCAAAGGGAATGTCCTCCATAACATGGTACAAAATGAATTTGTGGACATTGGACAAAAAATCCTTTGATCCTTGTTTGTGAATGATTGCCTTGTTCAAGATCTGCTAAAAGATTTTGGCTTTTCTCAACAAGGTTCCATATCGCCTTAGGGTCTTAGCCCAGTTGGGCCCCCACAAGGAGTGCCCAATGTGGTCTTCTAATTCATCTCCCTAGTTGTTCATAAACTTTGTGCCTTAAAATAACCACAACCAATGGTTTGAGCAATGTATCAATAGAATGTTTCATTGGTATGCCAAGGACCCTTCCAGCAAAATAACCACCAATGACTTCATTCGTGTAAACCTTGACAGTCTTCCAGAACTCGTGGATGAATTAGGCACCACCACCACCTTGGGGTCTATGAAAAAGTGATGAATGCCACACAACATGAGGTGGGCTTTGATGATGTACCCAACATTATTCAAAGATTCAATGTCGAAGAAGTGTTCGACATGAACTCTGGGTTCGTTGTCTTTCACATGACTTTTGCTTCAAGGATAGTCACTCGTGCAGGTCTTGTGATACAGAGAGGGGAGTCGTCCTTAGAGGAAGCAAATAGAGGGTTGTTTCTAAAGTCCGATGTAGCTTGGACAACTTGTGGTTGGTTCAGTTTCTTGGCCATTGTTAGGGTTTCAAAAAGTTTCTAAGTTACTAATGAAAGTTAAAGAAAAAATGTAGCACCTTGGTCCAACCATGGTGTGCTCATATGAGTGAAAACAAAAATTTTCGATGCGGAAACATAGACCATCTATGCACCTCATGTGTGTGTGCTTAGGAATTACTCATTGAAACACGTTGGAGTTTTAGAAATACCTTTATCACTTGAAGGCTCAAAGAAGATGATGCCCTCCAATGGTGATCCACACGATTATCTCCTTCTTGCTAGTGAGAACTTCTTCTTCTCCTTGATTCCTCCTTTTCCTTGGTGGCTTTCCAAGCGCATGCAAGGTATGAGACTTTCAAGTATTTGGTTACTTTTCTCAAGACTATGAAGGTTCCTTGAGGTCAGGTGAAGGTGCAGCAAAAGAGGAGAGAAGATGAGATAGAGGAAAAACTAGAACTTGATTCAGAACCAAGAGAGGAAGAGGCAAAATTTTTCTCTATCTCAATCCTCCCCACATAGGCGCCTATTTAAGGTGAGATGAGGTTGTTGCATTGCATTATCCTCTCACTCCAAATCAGCTCCAATTTGTTGAGAATTTTGAAATTCAAGATGTTACTAGAACATCCTTGATTTTGTTTCACTCTTGCAAGACTTGAATTCAAAATTCAAGTAAATGGATCTTATCCATTTGTTGCAGATAATTTGAAAAAGAATCTACCAAGATTCTCTAATCAAAACTGTCTCTCTCTCTCCTCCCTCCAAAGTTTGCTGCAACAAAACTCATTTGAATTCTGAATTCAAATGACAATGCTGTAGAGAGAATCTTTATCCAATCTTTATTGGATAATTCATTTAGATAATTTAAATTATCCTTAACAACCTAACCTCATAGAATTTCAAATTCAAATTCAAATGTCAAATTTCAAATTTAAATTCAAATATAAATTCAATCTTATCCCAGTTCGTAATTTGAATGTGAATTTGAATTCAAAATTCAAAATTCAAATTTGAAAATTCTAATTTTAAATTTAAATTTTGAATTTACCCAAAACTTATTTTGGTCAAGTCAACTCCTTGACTTACTGGGATTCATGGCCCAAGGCTTATCGGGCCTGTCAACACATTTGGGCCCATTAGTGGATAAACCAATTTCACCACTAATGCCCAAAATAGGACGCATGATTCAAGTGTGCTTGAAGTCCAACTCTAACCCAATTTAACTCATAGTCTTGATAAAGCCCAATAACTAATTATTGGCCTAAACTCGCTATAACTTGCAACAAAGAATAACCTTTGTGTGTGACCCATTAGGCCCAATTAGTCACTGACATAAATAAACTTGGACCAATTAAACCTTTATTGACTAAATATAGCTTTTCACAGGAACTAGGAATCTTCTTCTATTGACTCTAAGACAGATCATGACTCCTCATGATCTCTTACTATGCATAGATTCCCGAGTCAATTTGAAGTCATCCAAGCCCCATCGGTCTTGTGAACGACTAATCCCTCGTAAGGGATTGTGAGTCCTTTCTATTAGATACAGGGGGAGTTGGAAGAAGGAGCTGCAAGTTTCTCAAAGCAAGGCTAATATAGTTGGCTTGTTGTTTTAGCTTTTTACATGTCCAATCATTTTGATGGCATTTGTAATTTGTCTAAGTGGTTCAAGTATATAGCCTAGTGATCCTTGCATAGCATAATTCATTTACATGCATTCATATGTAGAATATAGGATTAAATGTTTGCATTTGCAAAGCAAATAACATGGCTTAGTGTTTTGGAAAAATCAGTTTATGCACTACTTTAATCGATTACCATTACTCTGTAATCGATTACATGCTTGTGTTTATTTCTATAAAAGTCATGATGAACACTTTAATCAATTATCTATTTCTGTAATTGATTACCAAGTGTTATTTCAAAATATGTCTATCTGTGTTAATCGATTACAGCAAATCGTAATCAATTACTTAGTTCATTTTACATATAATGAAGAGTCTGCCTTAGTCGATTATAGTAAGACGTAATCGATTATAAAGACTTGTTTTCAGTTTGAGATTATCTGTGTTAATCGATTACATGACGTATTAATCGATTAAATTGTTCGTGAAAGATTTCCGGAAAGCTCAAGAACATATTAATCAATTATCTGATTGATTTAATCGATTACATATGTCAAAATAATCGATTACCTGAACGGATTAATCGATTACAATTAGTTAAATCAGTTTTTTATATAAAGGCTTTTTGGGTCAACACTTCATAAGTTTTTGCGAATTTTTCAAAGCGAAATATTCTCTGAGTTTTAGACTTAGTTCAATTGTTCTAAGTGCATTAAAAAGAGAAAGAAATTGATTTTACATGTTGAGTCACATCTTGTGAGAAGAATCAAATAGTTAATTTTTGAAGATGATGTGTTTGTAAGAAAAAGAGATTTCAAGGAAGATTTCTCTGTGCATTGACATTCATTCAACCTGATTGATTGGTAACATCAAACATTCATTCAATCATATCACTTATATTGCTTGTAAAAGAATAATTTGATTTAGTGAAAACTCTAACCTAGTGTTGGTTGGAAGACACTGGATGTAGCCTCCAAGTTTATGAGGTGAACCAGTATTAATAGTTGTGTATTGTGTTCTTTATCTGTGTTTCTTTCATTGCTTATATTTTGAAATCAATATATAATCAACAAGAAGAATTTCAGTCATTACATGCATTCTATGGTGAATCATGATTGAAAGAAAAATCTGTTTTTGATAAAGGGTGATTGAGTGATACGATCCAAGTTTTTAATTCCGCAAATTATTTTAAAGAAAAGTTTTAAAAGACTATTTTAACCAATTCACTCCCCTCTTGGTTATTTGAAGCGTGTTCATTGTATTTTCACTTTCGGCATGTCCATCTATACTCATGTATTCAGGTTATACCCAAGAGTACATTGTTCTCCCCATTTTCAAGTGGATAGAGTTGTACAGTCAAAGTATAACCCTAAGACACAGTATTCGATGACATCCTCAAGTCTAGGATGGTCAGCACAACCAAACGATGAGAGACTTTACAAATCCAATGATATTTTAAAGAATCCTTGTGGAGTCTCTTGACGGGTCAGTTCAGTGCCATTTGTTCCCTAACAGATCCACCCACGACATCAGTTAAGGTATCACCATGCCTGCATTCCATGAGGTCCCTACCTTGTATCTCTATACAAGTAGAAGATGTCATACTAGTCTTATTGAGATCATCAATGCCCTTTCTTGATGATTCAAGACTAGGAACTAGCTTTAGGCAATAGACATGTAGTGTCCTCAAATCCTCATGATCATGATCCCTATCATAGATCCTCGAGTGTACACTTGTCTCTAGGACACCTACGTACTAACAATCTCCCACTTGGCCTAGAGCCAATCAGGTCAACGTGTCAAACCTAAAGACTCATAATTATCATCAGTGGGATTGTAGTCCATCTTTATCTCTAGCCTTTCTATTATTTCTCGGATGAGGTGATACTTGCAAAGAACATGCTTGGACCTCTGATGAGACCTGGGTTCCTTGCCCTGGGCTATAGCTCCAGTGTTGTCACAATACATAGGTATTGGATCAACAACGGATGGAACCACTCCAAGTTTAGAAATGAAATTCTTGATCCAGACTGCCTCCTTAGCTGATTCTAAAGCTGTTATTTATTCTGCCTTGGTAGTTGAGTCTGCCGTGGTCTCTTGCTTGGAACTCTTCCAACAAATTTCTCCACCATTTAAGGTGTAGACAAAGCCTGACTAAGATTTACAGTCATCTCTATCACTCTAGAAGCTAGCATCAATGAATCCTTTACTTTCAGCTCAATATTGCCACCATAGACCAGAAACAGATCCTTAGTCCTTCTCAGGTACTTCAGGATTGTCTTTACGGCCGTTCAATGAACCTCTCTAGGATCAAACTGGTATCGGCTCGTAATGCTTAAAGCATATGAGACGTCTGGTCTTATACATAGCATGGCATACATGATGGATCCAATTGCTAGTGCATATGGAATCCTCTCTATACATTCCCTTTCGGCTGGTGTCTTAAGACACATAGCTTTAGAGAGATGAATGCCATGACTGACATGAAGAAAACCCTTTTTCGACCCATCCATGCTAAACCTGTTTAGCATTTTATCTGTGTATGTGGATTGAGATAATCCCAACAACCTCTTGGATCTATCTCTATAGATCTTAATACCTAGTATATAGGCTACCTCTCCCATATCTTTCATGGTGAAGTTCTCTAACAACCAAATCTTTGTGGACTGTAACATGGGAATGTCTTTTCCAATGAGCAATATGTCATCTACATATAGCACAAGGAAAATAATAGCACTCCCACTAACCTTCTCTTAGACACATGGTTCATCTTCATTCTTGATAAATCCGTTACCCTTAACAACTTCATCAAAACGAAGATTCCAGCTTCTGGAGCGTGCTTAAGCCCATATATTGACTTCTGAAGTTTGCATACCATATGCTCTTGTCCTTTGGACTCAAAACCTTCAGGTTGTGTCATATACACTTCCTCCTTCAAGAAATCATTCAAGAAGGTGATTTTGACATCCATCTGACAAACCTCATAATCATGATATGCTGCTATAGCTAGCATAATGCTAATAGACTTAATCATAGCAACAGGCGAGAAGGTCTCCTCAAAGTCAATTCCTTGCCTTTGACGGTAACCCATCGCAACCAACCTAGTTTTATAGGTTTGGATGTTGCCATCAGCACCAGTCTTCCTCTTGAAGACCTACTTGCACCCAATAGGAACTATTCCCTCAGGTGGGAGAACCAAGGTCCATACCTTGTTCTGATGCATCGAATCTATTTCAGACTCCATGGCTTCTAGCCATTCTGAGGAGTCAACATCCTTGACTTCCTCAGTGTAGGAAGTAGGCTCGTCATCCTTAATGGTCTGCTGATTCTCAATCATAAATTCATACCTCTCAGGTGGATGACTAACCCTAGCACTCCTACGGGGCTGGGTGTCTATTGCCTCTAGTTGAGGCATCGCCTAATAAACAGACTCGGGCTCCGCTATCTGTCCTTGTAAGTCTTGAATTTCATCAAGTTCTACCTTACTTCCACTATCTTCTTGAGAAAGTAGATTCTCCTCAAGAAAAGTAGCATTCTTGGACAAAATGACTCTTTGGTCCTTAGAGTAGTAAAAGTTGTATCCCTTAGTTTCTTTGGGATAACCTACAAAGTAGCACAAGGTGCTCCTAGCCCCTAATTTTTCAAGTGCTAGGGTCTTGACATAAGCTGAACAGACCCACATCTTGAGATAACTCAAGTTGGGCTTCCGGCCCCTCCATATCTGATACGGAGTAGTCAAAACAAATTTCGATGGAACCCTATTAAGAAGATGTAGCATTGTATGTAAGACGAATCCCCAAAACGATTTTAGGAGCTTCATACCACTCATCATAGACCGTACCATGTCTAGCAAGGTTCGATTCCTCCTCTCAGACACACCATTTTGATGTGGTGTGTAAGGAGCCATCAATTGTGAGATTCTCATTCTCTCTTAGATAATCTTGAAACTCCTGACTCAGATACTCGCCTCCTCGATAAGATCATAGTGTTTTAATCATCTTGCCAAGTTGTTTCTCCACTTCATTCCTAAACTCTTTGAACTTTTCAAAGGCCTCAGATTTGTGTCTCATAAGATACACATATCTGAATCTTGACTTATAATCAGTAAAGGTAATGAAATAGAAGTATCCTCCTCTAGCCTGAGTAGACATGGGCCCACAAACATCATAATGAATGAGTTCTAATAACTCATTGGCTCTATGAATCGTAAGTTTCTCAACCTTGGTCTTCGTCATTTTGCCAGCCAAACAAGACTCACAAGGTCCAAAGGATTCAATATCCATGGAATCTAGATTGTCTTGTCTCATTAATGTGTCCCAATCTACAATGCCAAAGATAGGATCGATTACCTAATCTTGGTTCTTTGCTTGAATGCTAAGAATGTCACTATTCAAATCTAAATCCAAAACATACAATCCATTCACCCTAGATGCGCAAGCATAAACAAGATTATTCATAATGATGGAAAACTTGCCATCCTTTATTTTAAAGTGAAAACCAAATTATTCCAAACTAGAAATAGAAATAATGTTTCAGAAAATAGACGTAACATAGAAACAATTATTCAAATGTAAAGAAAGGTCCATAGGCAACATAAGATCCACATCCCCAACAGCTAGTGCAATGAAGGTGGAAAGGACTGCAGGACTAAGTCAACACTTAGCTCATGGTCCATGATAAAACCTAGAGAACCAAATTTCTCTATAAGCCCAATCATCTTGAGGACGTGCGGTGCGGTCCAACCGCAGTGCCCTCAACCATCTTGCAGCTACACAGTTCCTTGAAGGTTTCAAAATGCTCAGCCCTCCCTTGCTTATCATAAAGCTCTTGCAAATGCAAGATAATGAAGGGACCATCCATATGCTCATGCTGACGCTGAAGCTCTGCAGACATAGACGCAAGCAATATGCATATTGCCTGCTCATTGTCTGCTAGGTGCTGTCTATGGGCTCCCGAATCATACTCGGCATACCCATCTTGTCCTTTAGCAAGGGCAATAGGAATAAGAGAATCCAAAACATATGCTATCTTTTTAGAACGTAAAACTATTTTTACATTCCATAACAATCCGTGAAGTTTGGACCAGTTAACTTGTTAGCATCCAGAATTGAGAGTAAATTAAAATTTTCGGCTATAACTCAATTTCTGAAAATAAAATAAACATACATAAGTATTTCACGATATTTAATAACCAAATACGGAGACTTTTAAATGTATATGGCCCTGCCAAAATTTTCTCTAAAATCAATGACCTTTGGTGATTGATTAAGGGTTATCCTTCATAAGGATATCCGTAGTGGGTTAAGAGAACAGCTAGGTTCATTAATCTTCGATTCACCCTGCAAAACTAACTTATCTAGTGGGTTGATTTGATCAACAACATCTCTATATCTTCTCGTAGGTAATCAGGTTGACAACTCTTTGTCACTTAGTGTCACTTCAACCTGGCCATATTGCCTTAGATGCATAAACCCAGCTGAGCCTGCAGCCTATACACCTATTCTAGCACAAACCATCATCCTAAGCGTCGTACACTTTGAATAACACCGTCACCCAACGAAATGATAGGTCTTAGCTGAGCTAGAGAGCACTACCATGTAGAGGGGATTTGAGTGCCATTGACGATGGGAAGCAATCAAAACATGCTAGATAATTTTATTTGAGGATTCATTTTCAGTCTCATCTTTAATTATTTATTTTATCTTGCATGCATAATTAGACATACAAACTAATTATCACATAGTTCATTTTAAACGACTTGTCTTATCATGTATACTAGTCGTAGAGTGACCGCGTCTAATAATAATCATGAATACTAGTCGTCGCGATTTCAAAATTCAAAATTTTAAATTTCAAATTCAAAATTTGATATTCAAACTTTGAAATTCAAAATTTGAAAATCAAAAAATATAAATCATGCATTTTCGAAATTAAAACACACGGTGAATGATCATGGTGCCTTCCATTTTTCCATCCAAAGCGTCTTTAAGTCTCGGATCAAAAACTTCATCGAACTCGCTCGGGACCATCAACATGGCTGAGCCTCCTCCTTGGTCTTTCCACGGTTCAACAAGCTTGAACTTTATCGATTTGAATTTTACATCCAAAATAATTAAAATAAAAGACGTAAAAATTTAAATCGGGACAAATACAATCCCATTTAACCAAAAATTAAATCAGGACAAATACAATCCCATTTAACAAAAATTTAAAATTTAAAATTTAAATTTGAACATACATGCAAAGCACTATAACCATCCATATGTTCATGTAGTTACAAGGAAGGTTAGGAAACAAACAAATAATTTGCAAATTCTAAGCCACCATTGAATTCATCTTCATCAAAATATCAACATCTGATAATCAACCCAAAAACATGATCAAGAATCAAAATTTAAAATGTGACGGGGCTGCCTTAGATATGTCTAGCGGCTATGGTAGGTGTTCTTAACCACCATGGCTTTGGCACTTCTAGTCTAACTAGACTTGATAAAAAATCCGTAGCCCCAAGACTCCTCTTGGCCGTCACTTTTGTCTCCACAAAATGGTGTCTCACTTTGAACATAATCACAAGAAAATAATCCTTTCACAAAGAATAATTTTTTTAAAGAATCTTGTTCGAGAAAAGATGAAGATTTCAAAACGATTTTTGAAAATCCGATTGCTAATAAAACCCCACACGTTTGCGGCAACAAGCCAGTCTCTGATGCCACGTGAAACTTAAAAAAACGCAGCACCTTGGTCCGACCACGGTGTGCTCACATGAGGGTGAAAACAAAAAATTTCGATGCGGAAACACAGACCATCTATGCACCTCATGTGTGTGTGCTTAGGAATTACTCATTGAAACACGTTGGGATTTTAGAAATACCTTTATCACTTGAAGGCTCAAAGAAGATGGTGTCTTCCAATGGTGATCCATACGGTTATCTCCTTCTTGCAAGTGAGAACTTCTTCTTCTCCTTGATTCCTCCTTCTCCTTGGTGGCTTGCCAGGCGAATGCAAGGTATAAGGCTTTCAAGTATTTGGTTTCTTTTCACAAGACTATGAAGGTGTCTTGAGGTCAGGTGAAGGTGCAACAAAAGAGGATAGAAGATAAGGTAGAGGAAAAACTAGAACTTGATTCATAACCAAGAGAGGAAGGGGCAAAATTTTCTCTATCTCAATCCTCCCCACATAAGCGCCTATTTAAGGTGAGATGAGGTTGTTGCATTGCATTATCCTCTCACTCCATATCAGCCCCAATTTGTTGATAATTTCGAAAATCAAGATGTTACTAGAACATGCTTGAGTTTGTTTCACTCTTGCAAGACTTGAATTCAAAATTCAAGTGAATGGATCCTATCCATTTGTTGCAGATAATTTGAAGAAGAATCTATCAAGATCCTCTCATCAAAACTGCCTCTTTCTCCCTCTCATCCCTCCAAAGTTTGTTGCAACAAAACTTATCTGAATTCTGAATTCAAATGATAATGTTGTTGAAAGAATCTTTATCCAATCTTTATTGGATAATTCATTTAGATAATTTAAATTATCCTCAACAACCAATGTTGTTGAGAGAATTTTCATCCAATCTTTATTGGATAATTCATTTAGATAATTTGAATTATCCTCAACGACCTAACTTCATAGAATTTAAAATTCAAATTAAAATATCAAAATTCAAATTTCAAATTTAAATTCAAATATAAATTCAATCTTATCCCAATTCATAATTTGAATTCGAATTCGAATTTCAAAATTAATTTTTTTTTAAATTTAAATTTCGAATTTACCCAAAACTTATTTTGGTCAAGTCAACTCCTTGACTTACTAGGATTCATGGCCCAAGACCCATCGGGCCTGTCAACACATTTGGGCCCATTAGTAAAGAAACCAATTTCACCACTAATGCCCCAAATAGGACGCATGATTCAAGTGGGCTTGAAGTCCAACTCTAACCCAATGTAACTCATAGTCTTGATAAAGCCCAATAACTAATTATTGGCCTAAACTCGTTATAACTTGCAACAAAGAATAACCTTTGTGTGTGACCCATTAGGCCCAATTAGTCACTGACATAAATAAACTTGGACCAATTAAACTTTTTTAACAGGCTCAATTCATTTAATAACCTCATAAGAAACTAGCAATGCTTTGCGGCCCCAGAAATAATTGAGTTGATCAAGTGATCTACCTTTCTAATTTGGATACCGTGTCTCCATCATCCCTCACATCGTTATTCACATTTAGTCGAGAGCAAGGATAAAATATCATCTCTCTTTATTGACTAAATATAGCTTTTCACAGGAACTAGGAATCTTCTTCTATTGACTCTAAGATAGCTCATGACTCCTCATGATCTCTTACTATGCATAGATTCCCGAGTCAATTAAAAGTCATCCAAGCCCTACCGGTCTTGTGAACGACTAATCCCTTGTAAGGGATTGTGAGTCCTTTCGACATGTCCATCTATACTCATGCATTCAGGTTATACCCAAGAGTACATTGTTCTCCCCATTTTCAGGCAGATAGAGTCGTATAGTCAAAGTATAACCCTAGGATGCAATATTCGATGACATCCTCAAGTCTAGAACGATCTGTAACGACCCACCTCGTCGCTATGATATCACTAACTTTTAAATTATGCAGATCTCAGTTTTAATAAAAACTCCATTAATTTGATTATGAAAATGATGATAAATTTTTAGTGATAATACAATTATCATACAACGGAACAAATACATAAATGGATACATATGGATGTACATTTAAAACTTTACATATCACTCACATGTCAGAACATGATCCAGTTGTATTTACAAATATTCACGTCTGGAATTACATGACCAACAAAAAAAAATAAGGGACTAACTAAGAAAGAGTTGATTAAAAAACACAACTCTTTTCCAAAAAGAATTCCAACGTTATCACGTCGGTTCGGCGGCTCCAATAAAAAAGAAGATCTCCCTCCAAGGTCACCTACTACTGCTCCTCTGCTCCCACAAACAAAGGTTCGTGATCATCACAGGTACCAACCACACGGTACAACAAATGCAAGGGTGAGTTTATTATATAAAATAAACAAACATCAGATAGCAGCAATTGGGAAGCAAACAATTTTACCCATCAAAATCATTAACAAAATTCCATGATTCCAATACACACTCAACAAACCAATCATCCAATGTATTTCACAACTCAAACAATCATGTATAAAATGATGTATGCACCTGACCCATCTATCAGCATGCAATGTGGTACCATCTCCCGGAAATAGCCTCTCACAGGAAAAATGATTCACCGCCTATCAGGGCCACCCTGTCGTGCACTGGTCACTCCCCCACCTGGTGATCAGCCAGCGTTACTAGGGAATTCCAAACCTGGTGACCCCTTAGTACCTGCTTTCTCAGCCCACTGAAACCCACAGGTACGCGAGTGCCTTCATTCTATTTCCACACATACAAATGAAGTATGAAACATGGGCATCATCAATGCATAACCCGACTAGGAACAAATCCTTCCTCGCAAGGGTAACCCGTCATGCACCCCCCATGTACATACGTAACACACCAATGTGGGTTCACCGATGCACTGACCGTGGCTAGGAACAAATCCATCATAGCAAGGGTAACCAACTGGTCATTGTATCCCATGTTTACATACACAGCCTACAACCATAGGCACCATCAATGTATGACCTGGTTAGGAACAAATCCTTTCTCGCAAGGGTAACCCGTCATACATCCTTCATAGGTATCCATGTATATCCACACACAATGACATTGTTCACATCAACATTATCTCTCATCAATGTCATTATCAACCTCAACACCATATCATCTCAATATCATCATCATGCATATCAATATCATCTCATTTGAACATCATCAACTACATCAACATTATCTCATTTAAACATCATCAACTACATCAATGGCATCTCAATTTCAATATATCAACGACATCACAAGCAATCACATTTCACATCTATACATAATACATATGCCTGAGATTGATATTCCCCAGGTCTTTAGACAACCCAAATTTCATACATTCATAATTCATCATATCATAAGACTGATATTTTTAGGAAAATTCTAAATTAAAGAGGAGGACTACAATATATAAAGCACACTCTTATGCCCATTACAAAATTTAATAAAGAATTAAATAGAAGAACACATTATAAAATTTTGGGCAAAGTCTCCTCTGTAATTAAGACTTTTCCCAAAAATCCTTTCATTACAATAACAATATCATTTACAACTATATCCATCAACAAGCCAACTTATTGTATCCCATTAGTTAAAAACACAGTTTTTCTTGAAAATGAGCACACACAGGAACAAACACACATAAATCATAAATACATCGCATCCCATTAGTTAAAAATGTAGTTTTTCTTGAAAACCAGCACACAGCAGGGACAGACAATTATCTTCATAGTTGGACTCCCTGGCCCCCAACTATGGTATCTAAACTATCACCAAAATAATAAACTCCCCTTACCTAACTATATCCCTCTGTTAGCTCCTTGAAACGTCTTTTTGAGATTTCTTAAGTTCACGTGCTTTGGTCCAAACACAGAGCTCTATATACCAAATTGAAGATAATTTAGTATAGATTTCATAAACAAGGCTAACATTAGCATTTGGGGTCAAATACCCACTCAAATTTAAAAAGAGGCTAAAATGGTGTTTTGGGAGTCCACATCAAAAGACATCATTTTGAAATTCCGATTACACCAATGTGACCAGGGTTCAAAAAGGATCACATAAATGACATCAGTTTCATAAAAAGGAGACTTTTACAACATCTCATTTTTAAAGTGTTTTCAAAGGAAGTATAGAAACAGCCAATAACGGTACCTGAATCACAAGAGATATCAAGAAAGGCTTAAACTAGTTAGAAGAAGACAAAGGAAAACCATGGTTACCTCAAAGAAACCAAGAAAGGAGGATTGGAGGCTCCGTTCTCTACCGAATCCTAGGGTTGAGTTTTGAAGATTCTGCTCCAATTAAAGTGTTCCTCTTTGTGCGGTGGTCCAACGGCATGCAACGACAGTTCGTGGTGGTTGATGGTGGTTGTGGGTGGTGGAGAAGGATGGTGGGGGAGCTTGGGAGCTGTTTGGAGGAAGAAAAACCTCCATTTTTGAGTTTGGACATTGTTGGTACTATTTATCACCGCCTTGACTCGCCCAAGCGAGCCAAAGTGCCTGCAAAATTTGCTTGGGCGAGCTGACCAGATTATAGAATTTCTACTTCAGTGAAAAATTTATTTCTCACGCTCCAGGCATTATTTTGACGATCCCAACAGTCAAAAGTTACATATGTGAGTTAGGAACCTACCTTTAAAAGTTTAAGGAGATCTAACGGTTAACCAATCCAAAATGGTGATTTTAATAAAATAGGTTTTGGGTTAAACTTGAAATAACTTCATTTCAGCGCAGCTGAAACAAATTCCCCATAACTTGACACCGATACCAAGCAATTGCGCATGGATAATTCACATAACATTTCAATTAATCTAAACTATTCAAATAGTCAAATAACACAAGAAATGCATCAAACATCTACTTTCAATTATCGAAATTTCAGGGCGTTACACGATCTGCACTACCAAACGATAAGAGACTTTACAAATCCAATGATATTTTAAAGAATCCTTGTGGAGTCTCTTGGCGGGTCAATTCAGTGCCATTTGTTCCCTAACAAATCCACCCACGACATCAGCTAAGGCATCACCATGCCTGCATTCCATGAGGTCCCTACCTTGTATCTCTGTACAAGTAGAATATGTCATATTAGTCTTATTGAGATCATCAATGCCCTTTCTTGATGATTCAAGACTAGGAACTAGCTTTAGGCAATAGACATGTAGTGTCCTTAAATCCTCATGATCATGATCCCTATCAAAGATCCTCGAGTGTACACTTGTTCTATTCCTAGGACCTTTATCTTTAAATGCATATTACTATAAATATAAGTGAGACATAAATATGATAAAAAACAAGTTTGCTCTTATTAATCATGAAATAATAAATAGTACAAGGTGTTCAACTGATAAATCAGATTGTCTCTAGGACACCTACATACTAACAACTAAGAGAAAGAGAGGTTAGGGTGCAGAGAGGTTTCTGAGAGAGACAATGTGGAAGGTAAAAGGTCCTAATGATGAGTGATGGTGACAGTTAAGTGTTTAAGATGAAGAGAGAGAAAGAAAACATGGGGGGAAGTTGAAAAGAAATGGGTTTTTTAAAAAAAGATCTGACCCACTTAAAGTGACTCAGCACACGTGCACTCAAAAAGTTGTGTTTCACTAAACTTGCGTCAAGTGTCATAGTCCATATATTGGACGCGTGTGTGTAGTGCACAAGTAGTGACTAAGCTCATTGAATGATAGGTCCTTTGGATGCTTAGTGGTGTGTTAAGGCTTCACACATGGATTTCAAACTTCACTCCATAGTAAACATGCTAAGCCTTTCTCTTAAAGTGATTAACCTGTCCTGAGTAACGGGTTTTGTAAATAAATTTGCAAGTTGATTTTATGTGGATACAAACTGTAATTCCATAGTACCCTTCTGAACATGATCCCTTACGAAATGATGTTTTTTTTCTGTGTTTGGCACATGAATGCATGATGGAATTTTTAGAAAGATCTATGGCAGTAATTTTATCACAAAGGATAGAAATTTTACTCTCAAACAAGTTGTAATCTTCAAGCTAATGTTTGATCCACAAGTGTTGAGAGGAGCAACTTGCAACTGATATATACTTTGCATCCACTGTCGATAGAGCTATTGTCCCTTGTTTCTTACTCATCCAAGAAACTAAGCATCCACCAATGAAGTGACAACCTTCACTAGTGCTTTTTATTTCCACTCTATCTCTAGAAAAATCTGCATCACAGTAACCATGCAACATGTATTCCTTTTCTTTCTTAAAACACAGACCAAGGTTAAAAATTCCAATCGAATATCTAAATATGCATTTAATAATAGATAGATGAACTTCCCTTGGTTTCTTTTGGAAATTGGCACAAAGGCATACACTAAACATAATGTTGGTTTGGACACAGTGATATATAGAAGAGATCCTATAATTCCTATGTATGTCTTTTCATCCACTTTCTTTGATTCTTCGTCCAATCCAAGTACAATAGTTGGATGCATAAGGGTCCACTTGCTTTGCACCGTCCAACATCTTAAACTTCTTCAGAAGCTCCGTCACGTACTTGGTTTGATGTATTTATATGTCCTTGTTTGTTTGCTTGATTTGAAGTCCAAGGAAGAACTTCAATTCTCCTATCATACACATCTCAAACCCTGACTACGTAAGCTTGGAAAAATCCTTGCACAAAGAGTCATTAGTAGCACCGAATATGATATCGTCTAGATATATCTGCACGATTAGAAATTGACTTCCATAATCTTTGTGAAATAGAGTAATATCTACCTTTCCTCTTATAAAGCCATTTTCAAGTAAAAAAGAACTCAACTTCTCATGCCAAGCTCGAGGAGCTTGCTTTAAACCATACTAAGCTTTATTAGGTTTGAAAACATGATGAGGATAGATAGAACTCTCAAACCCAGGGAGTTATTTCACATAGACTTCTTCGTTGATAAGTTCATTGAGGAACACACTTTTTACGTCCATCTGATACAACAACATCATACCATGAGAAGAAGCAAAGGATAGTAAAATGTGTATTGCCTCTATATGAGCAACAAAAGCAAAGGTTTTAGTATAGTCTATACCTTTCTGTTGTGAGTAACCTTTGGCCACAAGCCTAACCTTGTTAGTCACAACCTTACCTATTTCGTCCAGCTTGTTTCTGAACACCCACTTTGCTTCAACAACATATTCTCCTTTGGGGAGTTCTACAAGCTTCAAGACATCATTCTTTTGGAATTGGTCTAGCTCTTCTTGCATTGCCTTGACCCAGCAGTCATCAGAATAGCATCATTTATGTGTTTTGGCTCGATCTTTGAAAGTAGAGTTGTATGCATGAAAGAGTTCCTTGTGAGGACTTTGTCCTTAGGATCACCAATGATCTAGGACTCTAGATGATGTTTTCTCAGCAAACGTCCAATTGTTTCTCTGACTTCTTCAGGTTGATCATCCATTGGTGAGTTAGACACAAGCTTGACTTGATTGGATGCAACAAAAAACTTGATGATGTTTTATATTTTCATCTCTACAAAGGACTCATCCAACTCTGACATTGTGGTGTCAGGCTTATTGTCATTAAATCTTACATGAATGGTCTCTTCCACAGTCAATGTTCGTAAGTTATACACTTTATATGCCTTGGACGATTCAGAGTATCCGAGTAAAATTCTAGAATCACATTTGGAGTCAAAATTTCCAAGGTTATCCTTGGTGATTAAATTGAAACACTGACATCCAAATTGGTGGAAATAAGAGATGTTGGGCTTTCGTCCCTTTTACAATTCATAGGGAGTTTCTGTAAAGATAAATAACAGGCATTGTTTGCTACTTCAACCCATAAGTGTTTGAAAGTTTCATTAAGCATGGTTCTAGCCATTTCTTGAAGAGATCTATTTTTCCTTTCAACAAGTCCATTCTGTTGAGATGTTCTTGGAGTAGAAAAATTATGGTGAATACCATTCTTTTCACATAAATTTTCAAAAACATCCTTTCAAACTCTCCCTCGTGATCACTTTTGTTTGAAGAAATGCCTTTTTCGTTTTGAATGTTTTTACATAATTTATAAATGGTACCAAAGGACTCATCCTTGTGGGTTAGGAACCTGACCCGTGTTCATATAGTGTAATAATCCATTATGACTAGACTATATCTGCGTCCAGAGAGGGATGCAGTCCTGGTTGGTCCAAACAGGTCAAGGTGTAGGAGCTCTAAAGGCTTAGAAGTGGAAACAACATTTTTGGCTTTAAAAGAACTTTTTACTCGTTTCCTTTTCTGGCAAGCTTCAGAAAGATAATCATCTTGATATGACAGCTTTGGAAGTCCTCTTACAAGGCTAAGCTTTTGAAGCTTTGACATTAACCTCCAACTAGCATGACTAAGCTTCTTATTCCATGCCGAGTGATGCTCTTTCACTGAGAATAAGCATGACACTTTTTGATTGGACAGATCATCAAGTTTAATCTTATAAAGATTTCCTTGTCTCTTAGCAGAGAAGAGTGAAGAGTTGCCCTTGTTCTGGATCATACACATATCCTTGTTAAAGGTGACATTATATTCACTGTCACATAATTGACTTATGCTTGATAGATTGTGCTTCAAACCTTTAATAAGTAGAACATTATCAATGAGAGGATAGGGAGGAATATAGACCTTTTTGATTCCCTCCAAAAATGACTTCCTCACCAGACCAGACATAGGGCTTAGGGATTGGAACATAAAATTTTCGCTTGTCATGTGTCGTAAGAAACCACTGTCTAATTACCATGACTGGTGTTTCTTTCCTGGTATCAAGGAGGTCTGCAACATGAATTATTTTATTCTTAGGTACCCAAATCTTTTTTTCCTTGTTAGCATGTGGGCGCTGGTAAGCACTGGACAAACCCTTTGATGGGTTGCCCTTTTCAGGGAGGTCCTTGCACTTATGAGTTTCATGACCCACTTTTCCACAGAAATAGCAAACAATGACTTCTTCACCACGCACAATCGTTTTGCCTTAGTAACCATGGCCAGTTTGTCTTTTAGGTTTCTTTGCATCTTAATAATTTTATTAAGGGCTTCATGACCACCAACAAATTTCCCTAGGTTATCTTTCAAGGTTTTTATCTCCTTATATAGTTTTTCAATCTCCAGAGGTAGTTCCTTTAAGACCTCACATCCTTTACGCTTATAGTTTAAATAAGAAGAAATCTTTTTACAATGTTGAGATTTCGTCCATAGATTTGAGTTCTTCTTTTTAAACTTATCAAACTCATTATTAACAAGGGTGCATTCTTTTTGTAGTAAGAGTTGTGGTTGAGGATTTCACCCTTTGTTCCAAGTCTTGAAAATCCTTAAGAATAATCTTTAGTCCACTGGATACCTTTTCATCCAGTAATGCCTTGACCTCCTCACAAACAGAGGTGCATTGTACATTACTAGGTGAAGTGGTTTCTAGGACAAAATCAACTAAATGAGCTTGACGAATTTTCTTGAGATCCTCATGCTTTCTTTCAAGATATTGAAAATCTTTGTTTAGTTTTTTGTAAGCTTTAGAAATGCGAGCAGAGGCAGACAGAAGTTGATTGTACCCTTTAATTAAATCTTCTTTAGATTCGAATATTACATCTTCATAATCAGAGCTAACAATGTCATCAGGCTAAGAATCCTTATCATCTGAACTTGCGTCCAGTGTTGGTTCTGCTTTATCGATGGATGCATAAGCCATCAGACACAAATTGGCTTTTGCCTCATTGTCCTCATCAGACAATGAATCATCCAGATACTCTCAAGTTCTCATGAGGCTCTTCTTTTTGGACTTGAAGAATTTTTTCCTCTTATCCTTTGTCTTTTCAAGATAGGACATTTTGACTTGAAGTGTCCTAGCTTCTTGTACTCATAGCATATGATTGGACTTTTCTACTTCTTATGGAAGGATCTTTTGGGCGAACTATTAAACCTGGAGGAGTTCTTGGTTTTTCCACATCTTTCTGATTTTTTGGTGATCAGACTTAGCTCGTTATCTTTTTCATTAGAGTCATCATCGTCAACTTCTTGTTTTAAAGCATCATGAACAACAAGGGCCTTCGATGATGACTCTTTGGACGCAGAGTTGTGTAGGGGTGTTCATCAACCGATCCAAACCGATGCAAACCGCAGTGACTGAACCGAAAAACCGATAACCGAAATAACCGAAAATCGAAAAATCAAAAACCGAAAAAAAAAACCAAAATTTTCACTGGATTGGATCGGTTTTCGGTTTGGCTGGTGAAAACCGATCCAATCCAAACCGATCTAATTATAAACCTTAACTTACCCTTTACCTACTTGGGCCTATTCCTCATCATAGCCCAAAAACCAAAAATCTAATACACTGCTCCTTATTTTGTCCAATGAACGTGTTTGTCCAATGAAAATTAGAAAATGGTGTTTGTTTTTGTCCAATGAATGTGTTTGTTTCTGCTAGATACTCCTTATTTTGATAAAAATAAGTCTCATAAGTTTTATTTTTAGACTTTTTAAAAAATCAGAAACCGATCCAATCCAAACCAAAAAAATTGGATTGGATTGGATCGGATTTGAAAAAAACTTCAAATCGAATGGATGATCAAATGACCAAACCGAAGGGATTGGATCAGATGGTTTTTTGCTCCAAAACCGATCCAATCCAGACCGTGAACACCCCTACAATTGTGTTTTGGTCTTTAAGCCGCAAGGGCTAGTGACTTCCCTTTCTTTATTCCTTCATCTTGAGCAAGCTCTTGCTCATGGACTTTAAGAATCCCAACAAGCTCTTCAAGAGTCATTGAATCAAGATTCTTGATGGCTCTTAAAGTTGTAACATTTTATCAATGTGATCATAATTATCATAATGTCTACCTAAAGAGCAAAGCTCGTTCAGAATGATTTGGAAGCATCCAAACATGGTTTGGATATCTTTTCCCTCTTCCATATTAAAGAGTTCATACTTACGTGTTAGAAGCTCAACTTGTTATATTTTATCTCAGAGGACCCTTCGTAGGTAATGGCTAAGGTGTCCCACATCTATTTGGCACTTTTGAAGTTGTGAACCTTGGAATATTCTTCTTGTGATAGAGTGCACATCAAAGTATTTCTTGCACGTGATTTTAAAAAAAAAATTGGATTTATGATCATTTGTCTATTTGTCCCTAGGGATCTCATTCTTCTGAGCATCTAGGGGAATGTGATTGCCCTTTTCTACAACATCTCACATATCAATGTGAGTGGATTCAAAGAAAGCAATCATCTTTTCCTTCTAGCAGTCATAGTTGGCTTTGTCGATCATGGGAGGCTTGTTCACAACAAATCCTTCTTCCATCATTTCAGGAAATTCCTTTGCTCTGCTATGTCAAAAGCTCAACCTAGAGGTCAAGCTTTGATATCAACGAAGTACCTGAAACACACTAGAACGGGGGTTGAATAGTGTGATAGATGAAAACTTTGAACTTTTTTTTAAACGAATATTAATGGAGATAGGCTTCGTCCAAGGGCTTCGAAATCACTTTGTGCTTAAAACCATTTCACACAACTTGGACACAATAGTGTAGAAGTAAATTATAGAAAAAAACTAGTTATATAGAAGCAATAAAGAAAACACAAAGATTTATACTGGTTCACCCCAACTCTCTAGCTACGCCCAGTTCTCTTTCAAAACTTGAAGAGTTCCACTAATCAAATCTTTGAATACAACCAAGTATTTTCTATGTCACTTTTGGCTACAACGAGTACTTTCTAGGCCATTCCTGGCACTACCCTTTATCACTTTGAGATTAAGATCCAAGTATTCTTTGTTACTAAGCCACTCCTGGCTTTCACAAACAACAAATGTTTGATAGAAAGTTTCTTCTAATCATCCAAAGAGTGTTTACACAATAAACTCAAAAACAATGAAACTTGCTAACTTAGTAAAGCTAAGATCCACTCAAATCGCTCAAGTTTCTTTTGTCAATAAAACTGACAGTGTTACAATACTTTGTTCATTTTGTCTTAGATTATTCTCTTATGATTTGCATCCCTTAACATGAACATATTCAGGCTTTATATTGACTTCAGAGCTTCGATCTGTTGATAGATCCCAGCTAGTCATTGTCTAATAACTTTAGCGCTTTATAGGAGGCCGTATTGTGCATAGAAAGTGGGGACCACTAACACTTTCTACAACATATCTTCAGAGAAGTACAATTTTTCCTAGTGTCACCTAATGCTCAAAGCTTTGTGTACAAATCAAAAGTAACATTAACAGCATAAGACAAAAGGAATTAAGAATGTCAAGACAATTTAAATCTTCCCTTTTGTACGCTATAGCACAAGTGTTTACTGAACCTATAAACGTTACTTTCCAATAAAAACTTTTTAGTACTTGAGGATCGAGTAACTATTCCATTGCATTTGTACTATAAGGTAAGTGCTAAAGCACTTGTCTTCTAAGGACTCAACGCTAAGGAAGTATCGTCCAATGACTGATACTTTGGCTATCATCCAGAGTCTTTCTATTCATGCTTTATGCTTGTATCTCATAGAGATAGATAAACCTGTAGCTTAAGCATGAAAGAGATTTAATTGTTTTGTACAGTCCAAGGTGACTTGGATGCAGCCAAACTTAACAATATAAAATTCAGCATTTTTTTAATCCAAAAATCAATTTTAATACAAATTTGTATGACTAGATACTATAAGCATGATATGATCAATGATAAAAAGAGAGATATATATCACCCGGTTCTTCCTAATTATGTTCCTTTCTTCTTTTTCCTTTCGTATAGGCTCATGGCATGCAAACATCAAATCCTTTAACTACACACAAAAATGAGAGAAAGAAAATCAAAGCAATAAAAAAAGAAATTAATAAAAGGCAAAATTAATTGGAAATGTAAATAAAATTAACACATAAAAAGACAAATAAAAAAGTCTATAAAATGTAAGAGGTTTTCTTACTTTGCCTACTGATATGCATCTAGCATATCATGCTTTTCAAGTTAAAAGAAGCAAGAATTGATCATAATGGAACCATAATTGACCTTATTTGTGAATGTTTTGATTAATTTATCCCAATTCACATTATATCTCATTTTGTGCAATTTTATAGCAGGAAATCAAAGAAAGTAAGAGGAAGAAAAATATGGAATATGGCGCTAGTCGCGCCAAGGAATTAAAATGCCAAGATTCACTGCCATCTCACGCTACTAGAGTGGGATGTGGCGCCATTCGCGCTAGAGAACTAAATTGGGAAATTTCCACTGCCATCTCACTGCATTGGTGTGAGATGTGGCGCCAATAGCGCCAACATGTCAGCAGTCCACGCTATCAACGCCAACAGCCACGCTATCAACACCGGCAACACGTGACTTCAGATTATCACTTTCTATTGCACGAGCTTGGGATATTTTGGAGGATTGGATGACTTAATTATAAATAGGGACTGATAATACCAAAATAGGGTGACACAACAGTCAATATTGGAGAATAACATCAGAAAAGCACAGGAGGTAGCTTTGGGAATTGATTAAAGCTAGGTCAAGAAGATTGAATCATTTTTTAAGGCGTTTATACTTCTTCTTCTTTTCCTTTGAGATTCTTGGTCTAGGTATATTTTGTTCATGTGAATAAGGTCAGACATGAATATGTCTGGCTAATTCTCTTCTTTGTAGTTAAGGCCACAACCTAATGTGAACTCCTTTGATGTTGGATTGAATTCTATTATTCTTTTATGCTAAAGTATTTTGTTTCACCTTGTGTTGAATGAATTATGTCTCTATTGAAATTGATTATTTTGATAAAGTTCTGAGAGTTAGGGTTCACAATAGGAATATCGGCGCTTTGATTTCTGACAAAGGTGGAATAACAATTGATACATTACCTAAGGATAGGGATGTATAATTGCAGATAAATTGATGCGTCTCACTTAATGCTTAATCGAAGAGGAATTACTAAGGAATTAGGATTTTTACTTGGGTTAAAGGATTAAAGTTACTAAGGAATTAGTCTTTAACTAGTGTTCATGTAAAGAGGCATTATCTGAACAATTAGTATAATTGAATGTAATAATCAATCTGATTAGATAAGGTGGGATCAAAACGGTGT
This sequence comes from Glycine tomentella, assembly GCA_007407185.1. NCBI lineage: Eukaryota > Viridiplantae > Streptophyta > Magnoliopsida > Fabales > Fabaceae > Glycine > Glycine tomentella. Next base: position 860,728 of record PYAF01005605.1, read on the forward strand.
GTGTGTCTTGACTACAATTATTTCTCATAATTTCCTAAAAATCAAAATATTGTTGTCGTTGAATTCTTATTAATTCTAGTTCTTATTCTTTAATTTTCATCAAGTCAAGATATTAAAACTCAATCATATCAACTTTTCTTCATCCAATTTAAAGATAATGATTGTTACAAATTTAGTGCCTCAATCCTCGTGGATACGATACTCTACTTATTATTTTATTACTTGGAACGAACGGTACACTTGTCGAATCCGCAACAAGTTTTTGACGCTATTGTCGGGGATTGAAAACACTAATTTTATAGTAACTCTATCTTTAAGATTGGATTTGTTATTGTTACTAATATGCTTTTCTAAGTTGGATGCGAGGTATAATTGATCCTGTAACTCTGCAGTACGATCCTGAGATAGAAAAGACTGCCAAGAGAAACATGAAGCTAGCAAAACAAAGGAAGGAAGCAGAAACATCTAGTTCACAACCAGAAATAGAACTAAAGATGGCTTAAAGAAACAACAACCAGCCACGACCAGAGGATGAATTGATGGAGGATATCCTTGCTCCACTTTTCACCAAACCAAACCCTAGCATTGTCAGACCACCAATTCAAGCCAACAACTTTGACATTCATCCGTCATTAATTACTTCGGTTGAGCGAAGCCAGTTTGGTGGAGAAGATGATGAAAACCCACATGATTTTGTGGATAGATTTTTGAGGATCTGTGACACGACCAGACATCAAGGTGTGACAGATGATGCGATTAGACTGCGATTGTTTCCTTTTGCAGTTAAAGGAAAAGCTATCAAATGATTAGACAGACAGACTTCTAATAACATTACGACTTGGGAAGAATTTGCTGCTAAATTCTTTGCTCAGTATTTCTCTATGGAAAAATATAATAAGTTGGTGAATGAAATCACTAATTTCACTCAACATGAACGAGAAACACTTTGTGCAGCCTGGAACATATTTCAAGAACTGATCAGAAGATCCCTCTAATTTAAATTAATCTTTTAGCCTATGAATCTTCGTAACCCTTGGCGGCTCAATATTTCTCCCTAGCTAATGAAGTGTATTCCTCTCAATATTTTTTGAAGCACGAATTCTCTTTTTTTCTCTGCCTCCAATCTCTCTTACTTTACCCAACAAGCTCTCTTGCCCTCTTTTTCTTCTATTTTCAAATTTTTCTCTTCTTTTTGTTTCTCTTTTTCCCTCTTTGTTTCTTTCTCTTTTCCCCTCTCTTTTCTTTATCTCTATATTTCTCTTTTTTTTTTCTTTAGTGTCTCTCTCATGACTTCTTCTATGTCTGTATAATATTTTACAAAATTCTTCTCTTTCTTTTCAAACACTTTCATGTGCCTTGTTAGACGGTAAAGTTAGAGATCAATTTCCTCTTCCTTAGCCATGCTTTAAAGAAAGAATGTTAGTACACAAAAAAAATTAAGGACCTCACCACTCTTCTCACGTGTTACACTCTTAAGATGATTCAACTCGTGTTTCTCACAAATATTGGCTTTTAAATGATGATAACGTTCTTGCCTTTTACTATCAAGTCCTTTTTACAAATTCTTAAATGTAACCCTTAATGTGTATTAATTATCAAAAGTCTATACAATAATAGTAAAAAGTTCTCACAAGAGTTATCACTAAAGAAGTCGAAGAAAGAGAAATACTCTAGACAAAACTTAAGGAAATTTAAAAGACAAGCAAGAAAAAATAAATAAGAAGTGTTATACTCAAAAGAAATACAAGACAAAAATGAAAAAGAATAAATAAGAGAAGAAAAGAATGTGCAATTTAAGGACGAAAGAATAGCACCAACTATATGAAATAATGACGATCAATTTATTTTTCAAGTGCAAGGACAATGTTTTTTCAATCGCTCAACAACAAATTTCTCTTCTTTTTTTTTGTTCTATCCTTCAAGAACATTTTTTTTCTTTTTCTTTGCCATGATTATCCATCAAAAACAAAGTGGTGCTATTAATGTAAAATTGCCAAGATCAACGAATTCATTATGCAAGCTTAAACAACAATAATTGCACAATAATAACAATAAATGACAAATTGATAGGATGAAGAAATTTGATTGCGCAAAATTAAAGAGCAAGAAAATAATTACACGATTCGTCACTTTCTAGGTTCACAAGGAATGATGAACATGAATTATTTATTTTTTGGAAAACTTTCCGGATACCACATGATATGATCCTCTTTGGGAGTTATACTATTTTTACAGATCATCCTTAAGTTGATTATCTTGTTAGAGGAATTAAAGACAAAAATAAAAGAAAATACAAATTAGAGTGAAGATAAAGACTTATAATAATGATGCAAAGTTTAGAGAATGTGAAAGTAAGAAATAACTAGAAAGCGATGGAAAAGTAAATAAGAAAAGGAAAAGATAGCATAAACAAGAAATGAAAAGGAAGGCATCACACTCTAGAGAGTGATAAGTTAAGCAAGGAAACACCACAAAGGTATGAAAACCTTTGATAAGATTCAAAGGTGGTTCTAATCCAAGAACCAAAAAGAGGAGTCACACTCTACTCACACTCACAATGGACTAAACATTAAATATTATTCAACTCCGAAATGATAGGAATTACATCCCTATTTATAGAATTCCTAGACAACACACCTCTTCTAATAAGGTTGGTGGCTAAACCTAATTTTAGGAATCATGAGTAAAATGCCCAAACAAGCTTAAGACCCAAATTACAACTTAATAAAAATAACCTTATTCTAGAATTAAAACTTGGTATCCTAATTAGTATCAAATCAACTTATTTATTACAATTAAAATTGGTCTAAAAAACACTTAAATAAAATGAAATATAAATTTGGTTGCAGACTCATGACCCATGTTGGTGTATTATTAGGTTGTCCTTCTTCCAGTGCATCACCATGGACTTTTTTCTTCCATGTAATGTGTTGATAACCCCAAAGTTCTCCTTCGGTCTCTTCCATTCTCTACTGTTCCAACCTAACCTTAGGGCCCCCCTTAGAGTTTCTTCCTTTTCACAAGTTCTTTTAGTCCAATTAAGGGATTCTTCCTCTTAGGTCTTTCTTTTCTTCTTGGAGGCCTTCCTTGATCTTTGTCATTCCTTCCATCTTTAGGAAAATTCATCCTCGAATTTAAGCCTCCAATATCTACATCAAAAGATACTAGGTTAGTCACTTTAAATGTTTCAACAAATGTATACTTACCTAATATGTTAATTTTGTAGGTTTCTTCTTGATGGTCAAGGACACACTTTTTCCAAGGTGGAATACAATACAATGAGGCACTAGGAATGGGGGCAACTAGACTTTTAGCTCTTTCGAATGAAACATGCTTTTACAAGGTGTCTTAGGTTTGAAGCCTTCTTGGAAAAGTACCATTAATGTCCTGCAACTAGATAATTATAGAAACTTCACCACTTTATTATGGCAATCTAAAGTAGCATGGCAAAAAGCCAACCAATCCATGCCCAAGATCACATCAAATTCTACCATACCTACCTCTATAAGATCTATCATAAACAATTTTCCCTCTAAAAAAGTCTCACAGGATTTGTAGACCGAGTTTGCTAATAAAGAGTGACCCATTGGCATAGCCACTATCAAAGGCTCACCCAATCGTGATGGATATGTCCCAAAAGTAGATTCAAAGAAGGGAGATACAAAGGACTGTGTAGCTTCGAAGTCAAACAAAACACATGCATTTCGAGAGTTTATGGAAAGTATACATGTAACAACAACATTGGATGCCTAAGCATCATGTTGAGTCAAGGTGAACACATGAGCCTGTCCTTCACTAGTCATTCCCTGTCCTTTGCCTCCTGATCCTCTACTATCCCAATGTGAGCCATTAGGTACACATGATCCAAATCCACTACTAGATTGTCCCATTTGGACTATTGTAACAACTCGCCTCGTCGCTACGATATCACTAACTCTTAAATCCTGCAGATCTCAATTTTAATAAAAACTCCATTAATTTGATTATGAAAATGATGGTAATTTTTTCGCGATAATACAATTATCACACACATATTACAATTACATAATTAAACACATATGTACATATATATTAAATTAGTATATGTCATCCACATGTTAGAACTTCCTTTAGTTTTACATGTATATACACCTGAAATTACATATCTAACAAAAAGCCAAAGAACTAACTAAGAAATAGTTGATTAACAAAACACAACTCTTTCTCCACAAAGAAATCCAACGTCATCACGTCGGCTTGGCGACTCCAACAAAAAAGAATCCTTCTCTAGAATCACCTATTGCTGCTCATTTGCTCACATGAACAAAGGTTCGTGATCATCACAGATACTAACCACATGGTACAACAAAAACAAGGGTGAGTTTATTATATAAAACCAACAAGCATTAGATAACAATAGTTGGGAAAAAGACAACATAAATCACCACAATTATTACCACAAACCCATCATTCCATAACACATTCAACAAAAACAATCATCCAATGCATTCCATAACTCAAACAATCATGTTCAGAATGATGTATGCATCTGACTCATCACTCAGCATGCAATATGGTACCATCCTCATGGAAATAACCTTTCTCAGGAAAATGATGCAGTAGCTCGTCGAGGTCACCCTATCGTGCACTGGTCGCTCCCCCCTATGGTGATCAGCTTTGAGTCACAAGGGAGTTCCAAACAGAGTGATGCCCCCTAGTACCCCGTACTTACTACCACCATTATATTCCCATCCATGAAATATGAAGTATGAACATGGGCACCATCAATGTAATGACCATAGATACATAGGGACCGGAATTTTAACAATCATTTTCTCTTTTGGGATGCTTAAAATTCGTAAACCCATTCTCGCAAGGTTATCCAATCATGCACCCCCATGTACATACACAACATCACCGATACACTGACCATGGATAGATAGGGACCACAATTTTAAATAATCTCATTCTCTCTTAAGATGCTTAAAATTCGTAAACCCACCCTTGCAAGGTTATCCAACCGGTTAATGTACCCCACGTGGACATACACAATATACAACCATAGGCATCATCAATGCACTGGCTATGGATAGCTAGGGATCGGAATTTTAAACAATCTCATTCTCTCTTAAGATGCTTAAAATTCATAAACTCACCCTCGCAAGGTTATCCAATCAAGCACCCCATGGTATTCATATATATCCACATCACATAATGACATTGTTCACATCAATATTATTTCTCATCAATGTCATTATCAATATCCACGTCATGTCACTCAATGTCATCAAAAACATCAACATCATTTCATTTCAACATCATCATCATAACACCAATATCATCTCATTTCAACATTATCAACCACATTAACATCATCTCATTTAAACATCATAAACCACATCATCATTAGATCGTTCAATCATCACCAACACATCAATAACATCTCATTTCAACATTATCAATGACATCAATATCACCTCATCCATCCACAATCAATACTATTAGGAGACTGATATTTTAGGAAAATTCTAAATTAAAAAAAGGACTACAATATAGAAAATACACTATTATGCCCATTTAAAAATTTAATAAAGAATTGAATAGGAGAATGCATTATAAAATTTTGGGCAAAGTCTCCTTTGTAATTAAGACTTTTCCCAAAAATTCAATCATTACAACAACGACATTAGTCACAGTTTTATCCATCGACAAACAAATTCATTGCATCCCATTAGTTAAAAATTTAGTTTTTCTTGAAAAACCAGCACACAGCAAGGACAAACAGTTATCTTCATAGTTGGACTCCCTGGCCCCCAACTATGGTATCTAAACTATCGCCAAAATAATAAACCCCCCTTACCTAACTAGGAGTTCTCCGTGTTACAGCCTAGCGGTGTTGTTTCGTGATTCTTCGAATATGCGTGCTTGCCCGAACGCAAAGCTCTATATACCAAATTGAAGATAATTTAGAGTAGATTTTAAAGGCAAGGTCAAAATTAACATTTGGGGTCAGATACCCACTCAAATCGAAAGGGGCTAAACGGTGTTTTAGAGTTCACATCAAAAGACATCATTTTGAAATTTCAATCACACCAATGTGATCAGGACTCAACAAGGATCACAAAAATGACATTAATTTCATAAAAATAAGACTTTTACATCTCATTTTCAAATGGTTTTCAAAGGATGTGCAAAACTCCCAATAACGGTACCCCCAATAACGGTACCCAAAACCCAAGAGATACTAGAGAAGCTTAAACTAGCTAGAAGCAGACAAAGGAAACCAAGATTACCTCAAGGAAACCAAGAAAGAAGGATTTGGAAGCTCTATTCTCTACCAAAACTTCGAGAAGAGTTTCAAAGATTCCGCTCAGATTAAAGTGTTCCTCTTCGTGCAGTGGTCCAACGACAAGTGGTGGTGCCTCGTGGTGGTCTCTGGTGTCTGTGGGTGGTGGAGGAGGAGGGTGGGGAGCTTGGGAGCTGTTTGGGGGAGGGAGAAGACCAATTTTTGTGGTTTGGACACTGCTGTACATATTTATCTCCGCCTGAACTTGCCCAGGCAAGCAAAAATGCCTGCAAAATTCGCCTGGGCAAGCTGACCCAATTTTAAAATTTTTGCTTCTGTGAAAAATTAATTTCTCGCAATCCATAAGTTATTTTGACAATCCTATCGGTCAAAAGTTACATATGTGGATCAGGAACCTACCTTTAAAAGTTTACGGTGATCCAACGGTAACTAATCCAGAATGGTGAGTTTACTAAAATATTGGAATCATTTAATTACAACGCATCTCAAACAAACTCCACAGAACTTGACATCTACACCAAGAAATTACACATGGATAATTGACATAAAATTTCAAATAATCTAAACTAATCAAATAATCAAATAATACAAGAAATACATCAAACGTCTATTTTCAGTTATCGAAATTTCAGGGTGTTACAACAATGTTAGAAGACGGCTAAAAGGATGACATGGGGAACCTCCTAGCAAAGTGTCCAACTTGCCCACGTTGATAACAACTTGTTGATACTTTCTTGCAAGGTCTGACATGCACCTTCTCACACCTAACACAAGTAATAGGGGTCCAATAAGAAGTCGTACGATGTTGTGAAACACCCCAACTATGAGTTATGCTAGCTTGCGTGACCTGTGGCTGTCGACCTCCATGTTGGCCTCGACAATGCTGACTAGTATCATCTCTAAAGCCTACACCACCATTGCTCTGATGGCCACTAAGATATTTCTTCGAGTGAGACCTCTTACATGAGTCACCAGGATTCCCACCTCTACCTTTTTTCCTCGCTAAATATTTAAAGCCCTATTCAAGGCTTGACCATAAGTCATGTCACCTTGTCCTGCAATCACCCTAAACAAGTAACTCTTCAAACCTTCCAAGAACCTCTTAACTCATAGCTTCTCAGTAGCCACTAAGTGTTTTGCATATCTAGAAATTTGTATGAACTAGATATTATACTCCATTGTTGAACTCTGATATGTTTGCATAAAGGTCTCAAACTCTCATCCTCTGTTGTCTCAACACTTTGGGGAAAAAAGTGAGCTATGAACAACTCGACAAACTCATCCCAAACTAAAAAAGGTGATCATGTTGGTCTTGCAAAAAACATGGTCTCATACCATCCCCTCATCGCATCACGCAAACGAACGGTTGCAAACTGCACCATCCAATTAAGGGAAGAACCTAGATCTTGACGTATCCATGACACCTTATCTACAAAAGCCCGAGGGTCCTCATGAATGTCTGAGCTGCTGAAAGTCAATGGATTAAACTTTGTGAATGCATTTAAGGAAACCTCTACCCCAGAGGCTTGAATAAGTGGTTGCTTATGCGTTATGCACTATCCTGACTAGTCTCAAAAATTGGTGGTTGTTGCTTTGCCTGTTGTTGCCTTCGCTTTCCAACCACATCAACTAATTGTCGTAGTATTTCTTGCATATTTTGCAAATTAGCAATTAATTGAGCTAGTGTTGCGTTCTCATGAGTAGCTCTAGGAACCTCAACATTTGGCATTCCACCACCCCTGCCATGTCTTCGTCGACCACGACCGTGACCACGTACAGTGTCCCTCAGGGCTATATTTTAGGGTTAAGTAGAAGTCTTATCAGAAATTAAATCACTAACACGTCTATTCCTGGGTGGTATATTGACCTAAGAAAAGAGTAAGGATCAAGGATTGAAATATCAAGAAGAACTAGAAAGGCAAGCTTAAAATCAAATACACTAAGACAACAAACTCCAGTCTAACAGTGGATTTTCATAGCCTCCTCCATGTAAGTTGTGCTTGAGTACACAAGTTACCAAAAAGCTCCCATAACAAACCACATAATGCAACGATAGGACCTATCAACCTAGGCTCTGATACCAACGTTGTCATAATCCACACTTAGACTGAAATTGGATAACATATTATGATTTCCTTAGCCTGGCTAGCCTAATAATACCTCACACTAAAACACAAATAGAAGACTAACATAAAGAGATTACAAAATCCAACAAAGTTTTCGCTAAAAAATAGAACAAACCACATATTGAATAACTGGTGAAAACATATCATATATCCACTCACACACACATTTAGATCTAATAATCAAATATCAAGGCCATATATCACAACATAGGCTCGTGACATAATATCCAAAACATCGACTAGTAGTAATATAACTCATACATAGTAATCATCAAAGTATTTTGAAACATCATAATTACATCATTAGCATATCCATAAGGTAGGATCATCTACATCTCAAAATAAATGGATTTTCTCTATATTTATTACTACACTTATTACTATACCTGCATTATATTGGAGTCACTAAAATATACTCTCCATCATACACAATTGAGGCCTACCAAAAAGATGGACAACTTCTTGGGTAAGTCAGCAAATCCTAGGAAGTTAGCTACTCAACCACTTTTTATCTAAGGAAAAAATGAAAGAAAAGGGTAAGTCACGAAGACTTAGTGAGAGCATAAAATACAAAGTGGAAAAGAAGGAGAAAACTAATATAACATGAGTTTTTCATTCAAAAAGAATTGAAATGACATGTAATAAAAGCAAAAATAAATACAACGCACTTTCATGAAAACTAATAATTACTCCTTTGCAAACTCATTGAAAATGTAATCAACATCTTAATCAAATGTACTAAACTTTACATGAACTTTCTTTTATTACTATGTGTACATAGATCACAGTATCTCTTCGTTGTGGTGAACGGTAAACTATGCTACATTATCTCTTTGTTGTAGCAAATAAAAAATAGGAACTATAAATATTCAACCCATTAGTTGTATTCTCTTCATTGCAGAGAACATAATATATATATATATATATATATATATATTATGAGTATTCGACTCATAGGTTACATTATCTCTTCGTTGTAGCAAATTGATACACATACACACACACACACACAATGACTATTTGATTTATAGGCTACATTATCTCTTTGTTGTAGCAAACAGAAATCAATCACAACATCCACAATGATAAACAAATTTCACATTATTATCAAACTATATTAAAATACTCATCAAACCATTAAGGATCATAAAGAATCAATTCCAACTAAGTAAAATAAGTAATATACTTCATTCTCGAGTACTCATAGTGTAACACCCCGTGTGCACCCGGCGTATTATCATTATACAATATCATAACAACGCAGCAAGCATGGAAATAAACATTTAAGCTTGAATCAAGTAAAATATACACTGTTATACTTATATGGTGAATCTCTGTAATATACATGGTACATAATTCTCAAAACTATACAAATGTTCCCTAGGATTCAAAATACAGATAAAATGACAAAATCTGAGCTAACAAGCTCGGTCATCTACGCCTAGGGTTTTCTTCACTCTATCCCAGCTCAGGCTTCTTGCCCTGGGATCTCTCAGTAATTGCAGCCTCTGCTCCTGCAACATAATCCCCAAATCGGTGTGAGATAATATCTCCGTAAACTCAGGGTTTTCAGAGGTTTCCCTCCCCCTGGTTCACTTCCCAATATCACAATATAGATACATATACATAGATATATATATATATATATATCACATAATTAAACAGAATTCACATCAGATCAACAGCCTTCTCGGCTGACCAAATTTTGTTACATGCAATTAACAGCACATTATAAGCATATATAATCAACACACATTGCCTGAATAGGATCATCCACTTAAGGGCACATCTATTCGGGACTTGTTCAACACATGCCCAGGTAGGATCATCTACTGAAAGGCACATCTACCCAGGACTTGCCGCCCAACACCTGAATAGGATCATCTACTTAAAGGCACATCTACTCAGGATTTACATGGACGCCTATGGATTATCCCAGGAGAGATCATCCACTTAAGGGCACATTCTCAAGGGGTCCATAGTACCACATCCTACTGGCCAGTAGATTTCAAGCAATCACATCACAATCAGCTCAGAACAAAGATCATGCAACCATACACTATACTAGTGTATTCAATATAATCATCATAAGCAACAGAATGTACACTAATTCAGTGTAATCAAATCAATACCCCCATCTCAGCGTTTAGCTAGCATGCAGTTCCAGCCATCAACAAACCATTTCATCAATAATCAGTATAATTCAGTACCACAACATCATTATACGTCAGAATACAAGTTATATCAGGCAATTACCCATGTTGGGTGTAGTGAAACATAAGTAGGAAAACAATCACTGAAAACACTGAGCTTACCTGGTCGTAGCTCAGAATCAGCTCCCCTAGTCTCCTGGTGATCTCTACCAGCAGTATGTACGTCACGCCCTACAGTAGGCATGAATCAAACAATCAGAAACGGTGTTTAACCGTTTATATGGAAAGAAATGCCCTTCCTCTAATAATCAATCCAAAGTCTTCTAACTTTAAGTTTATCTTAGCCCAGCTTCTACTAGGCTATACATTGACCCTTAATGGTCTGCCTCAGTCTCACCAAGGCCTCAGAGTTCCTTCAGAACTCTGTACAACTCAATTTAAAGCTGTACCAGAATCAAGAACTCACATTGGTTCAACTCAGCCAAAACACATATATAATCATGTTTTCACCGATTATTTGGCCTTATGACTAACTTTTGTAAAGGTACTTAAGTTAATTCAGGCCAGAATACCTCCCATTTACACACCCATATTCCTGCCTAGAGCCAAATTCAAACTTCATCACCAATTCAGTTTCAACATGCCATATGGCTCAGAACAACCTCCTGACTACATCTCTCTAAAGAACCTAAGCCTAATTCCAGCCCTATCACCAATTGGTCACTATTCATCCAATCTCCCATTCCACAAATTAAATGGTAAAACATGAGTTTCTTACCTCAGATCAATAGAGAAAGGCTGGAGAAGTCTTTCTCCTATCTCTGGCGTCCTGGAACCAACTCCTTTCCCCTCCAAAGCTCACCCTCTGAAGAAACTCAATGAAATAAGAGTTCTCTCACAAACTAGGCTGAAATTGGCTTCTATTTGGTTTAATCGAAGTTTAAAAGTGATTAGGAGGTGTTTTATAGGATTATGATGGAAGTTTGAAGCTCCTAGGATGCACTAATGGAAGTTTGGACTCAGGGAGGAAGAGGAACAGTGGTTTCCCTTCAAAAAACGTAAAAATGGCCTTTTATAGGCCCTCAGCCCGTGCTCCCACGCTACCAGCGTGGCATTCCAGCAGAAAATGGCTTTCTGGAGCACTTCCCACGCTATCAGCGTGGCTCCCACGCTACTAGCGTGGCTTGCCAACAGAAAATGATTTTCTGGAGCACTTCCCACGCTACTGGCGTGGCTCCCACGCTACTGGCTTGAGATTTTTTTTTTAAAGACTAGGTTATTATATTCCTCCCACCTTTTTAAGAATTTTGTCCGCAAAATTTAAAATCATACCTATTAAACAACTCGGGATATAGTTGCGTCAGCTCCTGTTCTCGCTCCCAAGTTGCCTCCTCAGGTGTCCTCCCTTCCCATTGTATCTTAACAATGGGAATGATCTTACTCCGGATCTGTTTCTCCATCCTATCCAGAATTCGTATAGGCCGTGTAGGACAAGTCATATTCTCCTTAATCTGAACAGTGTCAGGCTCCACCACGTGTGATGGATCGGGTACATACTTTCTCAGCTGTGACACGTGGAAAACGTCATGCAACCCTGACAATTGGGGAGGTAAAGCTAGCCTATAGGCCACTGGTCCTATTCTCTGAAGAATCTGATAGGGACCAATGAATCTAGGACTCAGCTTTCTCACACCCAAGGCCCGTCCTACACCTGTGACCGGAGACAGCCTCAAAAACACATGATCACCCTCATCAAACTGCAGGGGTCTGTGTTTATGATCATAATAGCTCTTCTGCCTACTCTGAGCTTTCATCAACTTATCTCTGATCATTCTGATTTGCTCAAAGGTCTCCTGAACCATCTCAGGTCCAAGAAGCTGTCTCTCACCTACCTCAGTCCAGCATACAGGAGTTCTGCACCTCCGACCATACAGTGCCTCATAAGGTGCCATACCCAGACTGACATGAAAACTATTATTATATGAGAACTCCACTAGAGGTAGGTACCTGTCCCAACTGGCTCCCTGCTCCAACGCACAAGCCCTCAACATATCCTCCAAGGTCTGGATGGTCCTCTCTGTCTGACCATCCGTCTGAGGATGGTAGGCTGTGCTGAGCCTCAGCTGAGTCCCAAAGGCCTCCTGAAGCGCACTCCAGAATCTGGAAGTGAACTTCGGGTCTCTGTCGCTGATGATGCTCTCTGGAACTCCATGCAATCTGACTATCTCCCGGACATATAGCTGAGCCAATCTCCCTGCAGTATAGTCAGTTCTCACAGGCAAGAAATGAGCAGACTTAGTCAGCCTATCAACAATGACCCAGATGGAATTGCATCCAGTCTGAGTCCTCGGTAATCCCACCACGAAATCCATGGAAATGCTATCCCATTTCCACTCTGGGATCTGTAACGGCTGTAATAAGCCTGACGGTCTCTGATGCTTGATCTTCACCTTCTGACATACCAGACATCTAGTCACATACTCAGCTATATCTTTCTTCATCCCTGGCCACCAAAACTTCTTCTTTAAGTCCTGATACATCTTGGTAGCACCCGGATGAATATTGAACTGGCTTTTATGAGCCTCCGTCAGAACTGCATCCACAAGCTCGCCTTTAGGTACTATGATCCGGCCCTGGTATAATATTAAATCCTGATCATCCTGGGAGACATCCTACTGACCAACCATGGTCCTCACACTATCATCAGGTCTCTGGGCTTTCCGGATCCTCTGAATCAATTCATTCTCGATCTGGGTCTTTCTCAGCTCCAGACCCTCAGCACCCTCTATCACGAACAGGTGCATATCTCTGAATTGCTCAATTAATCTGCGATCAGAGATCATCATTTAGGCAACACCTACGTGCTTCCTGCTCAAGGCATCAGCCACCATATTTGCTTTTCCTGGATGGTATTTCAACTCAAAGTCATAATCTTTAAGGAATTCCATCCACCGTCTCTGCCTCATGTTCAGCTCTTTCTGATCAAACAGATACTTGAGGCTTTTGTGGTCACTGAACACCACCAATTTCGCACCATACAAATAGTGCCTCCACACTTTCAAAGCAAATACAATTGCTGCTAACTCCAAGTCATGTATGGGATAGTTCTCCTCATGTGGTTTCAACTGCCTGGATGCATAGGCAACTACTCTCTTCTCCTGCATCATTACACATCCCAGACCCAGCTTGGACGCATCACAGTACACCTCAAAACAACCCTCAGGATCAGGAAGAATCAAAACTGGGGCTGTGGTCAACTTTTCCTTCAGTCTCAGAAAACATTCTTCACATTCATGGGTCCAAACAAATGGGTTACCCTTTCTAGTAAGACGAGTCAAAGGTAACACCATCTGTGAGAATCCTTGAATGAACCTCCGATAGTAACTTGCTAGTCCAAGGAAACTACGGACCTCTGAGATGTTCTTGGGCCTCTCCCAAGACATCACAGCCTCAACCTTACTGGGATCAACTGCTACCCCAGCTGCAGAAATCACATGTCCCAGGAATTTCACCTCTGAAAGCCAAAACTCACACTTAGATAACTTAGCATACAACTGGTTATCTCTTAAGTTCTGCAGAACGATCCTGAGGTGCTCGGCATGCTCCGCCTCTGACTTAGAATAGATCAGTATATCATCAATGAATACCACCACAAACTGATCTAGAAATGGCCTGAATACCCGGTTCATATAGTCCATGAATACTGCAGGGGCGTTTGTCAGACCAAAAGGAATAACCTGGTACTCATAATGCCCATACCTTGACCTAAATGTTGTCTTCGGTATGTCCTCTGGCTTAATCCGGATCTGGTGATATCCGGATCTCAGGTCGATCTTGGAGAACACACAGGCTCCCCTCAGCTGATCTAACAGATCATCAATGCGAGGTAGAGGGTACTTATTCTTTATAGTCACCTTATTCAACTGCCGATAATCAACACACAACCGCATACTTCCATCTTTCTTTTTCACAAACAAAACTGGTGCTCCCCATGGTGACACACTGGGTCTGATAAAACCCTTGGACAACAAATCCTCCAACTGCACTTTCAGTTCCTTAAGTTCCAATGGAGACATGCGATAAGGGGCTATGGAGATAGGTCCCACACCTGGAACCAGATCAATGGAGAATTCAATTCCCATGTCTGGTGGAAGCTGTGTAATTTCCTCAGGGAAAACATCAACAAACTCGCTCACCACCGGAATCTTTGACATATCTAACCCCAGTTTCTCAACTGTTGTACTCAACAAAAGATAACCCTGAGCTCCGCTCTGTATCTCTTTGCGGACTTGCAAGACTGAGAGAAAAGAAACAGAACTTAGGCTGGCTCCCTCTGAGGGCACTACAATCTTCTTGTGGCAGCAGTCTAACATGATGCCATACTTGGCCAACCAATCCATACCCAAGATGACCTCAAGGGTAGGCATCGCTAGACAATGCAGATCAACTATATATTCTTTGCCCTCGTACTGGAAATGTACATCTCTACAACACAACTCCACCACACACTGTGCCTTAGAGGCAGTAGTAACCTCCATGGGAACAGAAAGTCTGGACATAGACAAGTCCAGTCTCCGCGCAGTGTGATCACTGATAAAAGAATGGGTGGCTCCAGAGTCAAACAGGACGCTAACATCATATGCATCAATAAAAATAATACCTCTGATCAGATCAGGAGCTCTGGCGGCCTCCCCAGCATCTACTGTGTAAACCCAGCCTGTGGAAGGTACCGCTGAGATCACTGGAGCAGCTGTAGTCTGACTGCCTGCCTGCGGGCACTCTCTGGCATAGTGGCCCTGTTTGCCACATCTGTAGCAGACCAACTGGCCGATGGGGCACACTCCCCAATGATTCCTCCCACAAGTAGCACACTTGGGAGGTGGGCCACTCCTCTGGGCCGCTCCTCTCTGTCTGAATCCCTTCTTAAATTTACCTGCTGGAGAAGAAACTCCTAAGTCTCTGCCTTTACCCTTACCAGTAGGGCCTGATCCACCGGGTCTCCTGGCCTCCTGCCTCTCAGCCTGGGTGAACTGGCTTCCACTGCGTCTCCTGATCATATCCTCTACCTGGCGGCACTGTCTCACCAGGCTGCCCAGATCTCTGGATCCACTGCCCGCTATCTTCTCTTCAATGTTCTCTCTAAGTCCCCTCTGGAACTTAGCAGCCAAAACCTCTGCTTCAGGTAGAGCCCTCCTGAAATGTGCATACTTAGCCAACTCATTGAATTTGGCCAAGTACTCATCAACTGACATCTTCCCCTGAACCAGACTCTCAAACTCAGCCTGTTTCTGCTCTCTAGCGTCTCTGGGGAAGTAGCGGTCCAAAAACTGAGCTTCAAACACCTGTCAGGTGATGACCTCACCCTAGCCCTTCAGTAGCTCAGAAGTGGTGACCCACGACTCATGTGCATCTCCCTGAAGCAGATAGGTAGCATAGAGAAGCTTCTAATGGTTTGAGCACTCCATTACTGTAAAAATCTTCTCTAATGCCTGTAACCATTTAGCAGCAGCTATGGGGTCATAATCCCCATGAAAGGAAGGAGGATCATGCTTACGGAAAGCAATAAGCATCCTTCCTCTGGCCGTTGTATCCTCCTCTGTATGAGCCTGGGATGACCTAGCCCCTCTCTGGTGGTGAGGCTCACTAGAGTGATAACCACCTCTACCCTGGTGGTGGCTGCCCTCTTCTTCATGAGTGGACTGTCTAGGGGACACTCTGTCTCCCCTCCGTTGAGCTCTCAACTCAGCCATAAGTTCTTCATTTGTCTTAAGCAAGGCTTCATTAGCCTGCCTACTTGCAGCAAGCTCCTGCTGCACAGTTGCCAGAGCAGCTACAACCGGGTCGGGTTGTTCCTCCGCACCCGCCCGCTCACTGGTATTCCGGGTTCTCACCATGAGACTGCACATATAACATAACAGGATGAGTTGATCAGGCTCACACCTAACATCACACATGCAGTATGTAACGCCTCTTGTTGCTCTCTCGTGCTTGATTGATTTTAGATGAAATTTCGTTTCCGCTTTGTATTAGAATTATCTTAGTTATAAATTTCACGAAAAATTTCTTTCTTTTTGCTTTGATTTTACAATTTAGTCATAACATAAATGATTCTTCCTCACCACGGTTGATTTGTAATAAGAATACAATTCATTATACAGTCCCAAATATAGTGTCCAAAATAATTTACAGACGACTTAATATAAATTACATGCCAACAGAAAATTACAAATTACAGCATACAATCCATCAAAACTTCCTCATCACACTTTCTTCACATCATCTACAGCTTATGCTTTCCTGTACCTCTGCTCGCCCAAATAAATTGGGGTCATCACAGGTGTCAACCACAGACACAAAATAGGGTAAGTATATGATAAACATAGTTAGATAAAAACAACAGAATCATAGTGGAATAAAATAATACGTCATAATAAATACATAATAAATGTATGACAAAATACACAACATGTGCATGATTCTTGATTAGGATGATGCATGACTGAGATCTCATATTCTCATCACATGGCCATAGTCCAGATAGCCCCACCCTCTCTTAGTGGAACGAACTTATCCATCCAGTCAGGGGCGCATAGGAATGTCACCTCCACCCATGTGATCATCATGGTGGTGTGGTCCTCACTGTCTCAACTACCCCCCAGCTCAGACTCCTCTTGTCTGAACGCGTGGACTCAGTTAAGCTATCTGACACACCTCCTCTCTGAGGTTACTCTATTACCTCCTCTCTGAGGTAATTAAATGCGGATGAAATATGCAATGGCTTGCTTTTATTTCTTTCTTACTC
>PYAF01005605.1:884104-896239 GCA_007407185.1 Glycine tomentella
GATCTTTGAAATAATGTTTAGAAATGTCCACGTGTTCTGCTAAAGGAGACAAAATAAAATTTGCTTCAAATATCTCTTAAGCATTTATAACCTAGCTTTCCATATGCTTTAATTCCATTGGCTAGTAGTTCTCATCCCTACAAGTGTCTAATTTCTACACTCTTCTCCCTTTTTCTTCTCTTTCACGTGGAATACTAAGGCTTGGAGAGCAATTCACATTTGTTTCCTCCGTTGGAATGCTTACTTTGAATGTAAAAATCTCTTCTAAAGTTATGATAGCTTACTTTCTATTTGGACCAATGGGAAATTTCCAAGCTCCTTAACTTTCCATGTGGCCCATCTTGAAGTTTCTTAAAGCTTTCTCCATTGATTTTGTATCACACGGCCAAGGCTTTGATTTAGGGAACCAAATCAACAAATTTCATTTTTTTATTACATGTAATAGCCAAAATCTAATTTCTTATTGGTCCAATTTGCTTTTAATTATTTATTCTATGAAGCTATCTTATTTAGGAAACCTATTCTTCTCATAATTAAGAAAAAATCCTATAGATTATGTCCATACTTTTCTTATAATTTTCTGATCCCTGAGTTAGTCTATATTAAGCTCTTTTCAAACTATTTTCTAAAATTCCTAGAAATTATTGTTTATGGTTCTCTGTCACCAACCATGTGGATAATTTGTTGTCTAAAATCATTTTATCCAATACTTAGATTCCCACAAATTTCTAAAGTCATCTGGTCATTTTTTGACCTAAAGGGTATTTTGATAATTGCACTACTCACCTTAGGGGTATAATTGTCATTTCTAAAAATGTTCAGGATATCTCTGTAATTGTCACCCTAAGAGTATTCTGGTTATTTTCAAAACATCCAAGGATATTTTATAAAATTTTCTCCTTAAATATCTGGCTAAAATGCCCAGGGGCAATTTGGTCATTTTTAAAATGTCCAGGGGTATTTTCGTCATTTCCTCCAAATCTTTTTGTACTGCCTCTAATTAATATTTTACCCTAGTAATTTGAATACAGACCATTAATTAAGTGTAGTTCCAAAATTTGGGGTGTTACACAGTAATCATGGTTTACACCCAACACACATGGAAAAACATGTAATTCACTATATATTGCTTCCTTAAACACTGCTCTGATACCATAAAATGTAACACCCCGTGTGCACCCGGCGTATTATCATTATACAATATCATAACAATGTAGCAAGCATGGAAATAAACATTTAAGGAAGCTTGAATCAAGTAAAATATACACTGTTATACTTATATAGTGAATCTCTGTAATATACATGGTACATAATTTTCAAAACTATACAAATGTTCCCTAGGATTCAAAATACAGATAAAATGACAAAATCTGAGCTAACAAGCTCGGTCATCTAAGCCTAGGGTTTTCTTCACTCTATCCCAGCTCAGGCTTCTTGCCCTGGGATCTCTCAGTAACTGCAGCCTCTGTTCCTGCAACATAATCCCCAAATCGGTGTGAGATAATTATCTCCGTAAACTCAGGGTTTTCAGAGGTTTCCCTCCCCCTGGTTCACTTCCCAATATCACAATATAGATACATATACATAGATATATATATATATATATATCACATAATTAAACAGAATTCACATCAGATCAACAGCCTTCTCGGCTGACCAAATTTTGTTACATGCAATTAACAGCACATTATAAGCATATATAATCAACACACATTGCCTGAATAGGATCATCCACTTAAGGGCACATCTATTCGGGACTTGTTTAACACATGCCCAGGTAGGATCATCTACTGAAAGGCACATCTACCCAGGACTTGCCGCCCAACACCTGAATAGGATCATCTACTTAAAGGCACATATACTCAGGATTTACATGGACGCCTATGGATTATCCCAGGGGAGATTATCCACTTAAGGGCACATTCCCAAGGGGTCCATAGCACCACATCCTACTGGCCAATAGATTTCAAGCAATCACATCACAATCAGCTCAGAACAAAGATCATGCAACCATACACTATACTAGTGTATTCAATATAATCATCATAAGCAACAGAATGTACACTAATTCAGTGTAATCAAATCAATACCCCCATCTCAGGTTTAGCTACCATGCAGTTGCCAGCCATCAACAAACCATTTCATCAATAATCAGTATAATTCAGTACCACAACATCATTATACGTCAGAATACAAGTTATATCAGGCAATTACCCATGTTGGGTGTAGTGAAACATAAGTAGGAAAACAATCACTGAAAACACTGAGCGTACCTGGTCGTAGCTCAGAATCAGCTCCCCTAGTCTCCTGGTGATCTCTACCAGCAGTATGTACGTCACGCCCTACAGTAGGCATGAATCAAACAATTAGAAACGGTGTTTAACCGTTTATATGGAAGGAAATGCCCTTCCTCTAATAATCAATCCAAAGTCTTCTAACTTTAAGTTTATCTTAGCCCAGCTTCTACTAGGCTATACATTGACCCTTAATGGTCTGCCTCAGTCTCACCAAGGCCTCAGAGTTCCTTCAGAACTCTGTACAACTCAATTTAAAGCTGTACCAGAATCAAGAACCCACATTGGTTCAACTCAGCCAAAACACATATATAATCATGTTTTCACCGATTATTTGGCCTTATGACTAACTTTTGTAAAGGTACTTAAGTTAATTCAGGCCAAATACCTCCCATTTACACACCCATATTCCTGCCTAGAGCCAAATTCAAACTTCATCACCAATTCAGTTTCAACATGCCATATGGCTCAGAACAACCTCCTGACTACATCTCTCTAAAGAACCTAAGCCTAATTCCAGCCCTATCACCAATTGGTCACTATTCATCCAATCTCCCATTCCACAAATTAAACGGTAAAACATGAGTTTCTTACCTCAGATCAATAGAGAAAGGCTGGAGAAGTCTTTCTCCTATCTCTGGCGTCCTGAAACCAGCTCCTTTCCCCTCCAAAGCTCACCCTCTGAAGAAACTCAATGAAATGAGAGTTCTCTCACAAACTAGGCTGAAATTGGCTTCTATTTGGTTCAATCTAAGTTTAAAAGTGATTAGCAGGTGTTTTATGGGATTATGATGGAAGTTTGAAGCTCCTAGGATGCACTAATGGCGGTCTGGACTCCAGGAGGAAGAGGAACAGTGGTTTCCCTTCAAAAAACGTAAAAATGGCCTTTTATAGGCCCTCAGCCCGTGCTCCCACGCTACCAGCGTGGCATTCCAGCAGAAAATGGCTTTCTGGAGCACTTCCCACACTATCAGCGTGGCTCCCACGCTACTGGCGTGGCTTGCCAGCAGAAAATGATTTTCTGGAGCACTTCCCACGCTACTGGCTTGAGATTTTTTTTTATTATAAGACTAGGTTATTATACATAGAAACCATAATCACCAAAAAAGCTTATTTTAAAATTTACTTGTTTCTCCTAAAAACAGTTAAAAGTGTCACTAAGTAGATGAGCTATTCACAATCAAAGAGAACAAAATCAATGTTGTTGGTAAGAGCCACCATCGTATTTTCCATAGAATCTAGGCATTAAAATAAAAAAAAGAACAAGAGATTAGACAAAATCCCCAAATTTAACATGTCTAGGATTTTGAGGAAACCCCAATAATCCTACTAATTTAATTTCAAACCCCTCACCCACAACCCCTATCTAATCGATGTCTTAAAAATAGTTATCTACCTCAATGAGTTACGAATTTACCTCAAAGAGCTCAAATAGATAATTTTAAAGAAATGAAGGGAAATAGTGGGAAGAATTTGTTCCCCTTTAACTTCAATCACTTCACCATGCTTAAGTGCCATTATAGTGTAAGGAATTTGATGGATTTGGAAACAATGGAGAAAAATAGTGGGAAGATTGAGAGGAAGAAAATGATGATGATGGGCGTAGACAAGGAGGGTTCACGTTGAGGAAGGAATGGGGGAAGGGAAGAGGGGCTCTATTTTTTTTAAAAAAAAAGAACAATGTTGTAAATTGGAGGGGGGTCTTGGGTTGTATTTTATAAAAGAGGGGAGAATGACTTTGTTTTTTATATTATTATTAGTTTTCTTTCTTAAAAGTGAAACAATGCGTTTCAATTAGCATGCTAAGGGTAATATAATCTTATCATCTCTAATCTTATTTCTCTCATCTCTTTCCATAATAAATTAAATAAGGTGAGAAGAAATCCTATAATTTTTTTTCTCAATTTCACTCATATTTCTTTCAAACCAAAAACCTGTAAACCATCGAATGCGTGGATTAACCGGTATGAGATTATTTCAACTTTATTGGTGATGCAAGAGAGCTTTGTGATTCATATTGATTTTATCTAACTTGAACATCATTGTCTTTAGTGGAGAATATGTAACATCCTAAAATTTCAATATAATAATTGTTATTAGTTTTAGTTTAAAAATTATTAGTATAAGAATTATTTGAATTAAAATGATTATGATATAATATTTGGGATCCTTGTATTATGATATACCTAATGTCGTTGAAATAATTGAATAAAAAAATTATGTATGTTTTAATTACTTTATTTAAAATTGATTGAGTTAAATAATTATTATTGTTAATAAAAAAATTAGATGATTGATATAAGATTGTTGATATTATTTTATAATTATAAAAGAACTTCATATCCTAATTAAAAGGATTAAAAGACTATTATTATTGTAAAGATAATTATTATAGTCATAATATAACATTGTATATCTAGTTTGGATAAGATATTTGTTATATTTGAATTTGTGATCATTGTGAACAATTTAAATCTTATCATGTTAATAATCTAGATAATAAAATAGAAAAAGATAAATAAAGATTTGATTAACCAAATCTATTGAGAATATATTTTATGTGACCCAATCTTAAATCATATACTCTTGTATTATATAAGGATACACAATTCTCTTCTCCTAGAATTTTATAGGCGGTCTCTCTCAGAAAATAGAACATTAGTAGATCATTTAAGCTTGAGAAGAACAAAGAAACAAAGAGAATCTTGTTGATCCACTAAGTGGAGAAGAGAAATAATAAGCGAAGAATGCGTGAATTACTATGTGCTTTAAGAGGTGAGTAAAATAACCTTCTTTTTCTAAACTTCCATGGTATATTTCCTGAAGGATTTTCTTTGGGATTCTTAATAAAAGAAATTGGGGATTAATAGCATTCTAAGTGTTATATTTGGATTATTTCGAATTACTTATGTATGTTTTTTTTATTGCGATAAGAATATATGGTTGCATTGTAAAACCTCATGATGAATTACTATTTGTATTATTAATAATATAAGATTTATTAGATTATGTAATATTACTTGATATTTATGATTTGATATACTCACAAGATTGATTGAGATGGACTGTGGTTATTTGGTGTGTGTTGATAATTGGTTAAATTGTAATATAGATTTTTGGTATGATATTGTGAATTCTTATTAGGCGCATGAAATTAGGAAATTCATTTGATAGTTTTATGGAATGAAATGGTATTTTTGTAATTATGCATGAGTAGATAACTGAGAAGTGGTGACAATTTTATTTTGAGAATTGAATATGCATAAGATACTTCTATCTAAGAAGAGGAAGAGATATGAGATAATAGATAATAGATATCTCCATCTAGGATGAAGGAGAAATTCTAGATACCTCAATCTATGATGGAAAATATACTGAGACATCATTGCATGAATATGATCTCATACACTAGTTGTGAGAACTAAAGAGTTAAGTCTAGTGATTCTGGGAATCACTAAGTTGTGTGTGATATTGGTTTGTTCAAGAATTAAATGTAGTGAAGTATTGATGTTTATTTATTGGAATGTTCTCTCGTTGTGTGAATAAAATTGTGATTGTTTTATAAGTGTGTGAGTGTGTGTGTGTGTAATCTTTTTATTTTAATTTTACAGATATCATGGTTGGATATTTTCGGTTAGTATGCTAGCTGAAAATAACATTATTTGCGAACTCTTTTAAAATTTGTTTTATTCAATGAGATTATTATCTCATTAAAAGTGTTATTTTCAGAGTTTAAGAAAGAAGTTTTTGAGACGTGGGAGAATTGAAGACTTAGTTTATTATTAGTTAAATTTTATTTTAATTTGGTTAGTATTTTTAGATGTCTATATTTAAGAATAAAATTATTTATTTATTTAAGAACTCACTTATTATAATACTAGACATATTTTGAACCATTGAAATTTTTTAAATTCTTATTTTATAATTTTTTAAAGTATATTTTTTGTTACTAATTATAATTATAATGAAAGACGTTACACAATATACGTTATCTATAAAATAAAATAAAAACCTCAAAAATCTACCTTATTCCCTGCCCCCAGGTTTCATCTATCCCAATTTTTTTTTTTTTTTTTTAAAGACATCCCAATTTTTTTTAATGCTAAATAAACCATAAAATTTTTTATTATAAAAAACCATTACGTTTTTATGCCTCCTAGGAACTCATACTTTGATGGTTTAAGAAGATTTATCCAAACTTCCAAGTTATGAGCAGAACTGCAAAAGTGTTACATACTGTTAGTTTTTTTTTCTTTTTCTTTTGAAGACATACCGTTATGTTTAATACATTTTTGCTGACAACGTTATGTTTAATACATTAAGAAGTAGAAATTTCAGTTTTAATTTTCATACACGTCGTAATTAGACGATGTACTTTGTATTTTTAGATAAGAATTATAAAAAAGTGCATTTTTGTGTATGATTGACCTCGGATATTGAATTGAAGGTAAGATTTGTTAGAAAAATACTTCCACTTAGGCATGGCAATGGGGCTCGGACCCGTGGATACCCACGTGAATCCGCCTCGACGTCAACAGAGAAAAATCGAATTGATCTGATTTGGGTTCAGATTTTTCCCGCTTTATAATTTTAGGGCGGGGTCAGGTTTGGTAATGATGATATTTGTCCCATCCCTGCCCCCGCCCTTGCCCTACCCGTAGAGTAAATAACAAAATTGACCTTGTATATATATATATATATAAGAATTAAGAAGGAAACCCTAATCCACTCACTACTCAGTTGTGATTTCTCCTTCTCATATCTTCTCTCTAACACCACTCATGCATCAGCGGCATCGCTGTCCCGCACCCGCCGTCCCGCACCGCCGTCAAGCACCACTACTCCTGCACCACTGTCAGGCACCACTGTTGATAACCTCACAGCTTCTAGTGCTCAGATTGATTTTCTGGTATGAAGCAACAACATCCTTCTACCTCTTTCATTCTTATTTTTCTTTTAGCCGCGTATATAATATACCAACATTTTTCATATTTAGTAATAATAGAATAGAATAAATACACAGTTAAAAGATACTATTAATGTCTATGTGAATGGTAAATGGACGCATTATATTTACATGATCTGAATAAATGAGACACTTGTAAATATCTGCAAAAGATCGAGCAAATATAATCCCAAATACTATAAGCATGTTATTATAATAGCTTCAACCAGTAGTCGCAAATTCAATACAGAAGTGACTGGTAAGAAAAATTAGATAATCTCACCAGTGTAATAGCACCAAAGCTGCCAAGTGTGATGTTTGGAATGAAGAAAGGTATGGTTAATTTTACTTGTTTAGGACATGCTGCTAGAAAGTGTCCAACCTCCTGCATGTAGTCATATCCATCAGGTAGAATATATACAAAGAAGCAATAAGGGCAATTAATTGAATTTAGTACAAATACATAGAGAGAAAACTAAACAAATAATGCTTTGGGCCATTGGGCATAGTCACACAGAAAATAAATAAGTAACCTGCAACACAAAACACATTGCAGGTATTCCTACTTGTACAACACTTGACAACAAATATACGTATAAAAATGGATTATATGAATCTGCATACTAACTGAAACTTCTGACTATTGTCATACATTGCCAAAAGTAAGTCAATCAACATAGTTGGCAACAATAATAGATTGATAGATAGATTTTTATGACAGATTGCATAACAATATTGTGGAAATTACAGAGTTTAGGTAAAGGGAGAGAAAAGGAGAGAATAGAAACTAAAAATTATAGGTTATTAATTTGCTTATAATCCATTATCATAGGTGCATCTTCATCACAACACCTCTGCTTATAAGCCACCAACATAAAGTTTACTTGATGAGGCCAATAGTTTAAAAAGTAGTTTGTTTATTTTGATCATTCAGATCCCACATTTCTATAATGAAGAAACTAAGTCTAATAAAAGTATTCTCCGAATAAAACTTACTCCAACTTGTTGTAATGTAGAAGATAAAGAAAGAAAGAAAGTTCAATTTTATTACAATTATATTAAAAAATGCCAAAAAAAATGAAATGCTTACATGAAACAGAAGAACCCCCAAGACACCATATGCTAAAGGTAAAGCCGAATCAACAACATCCTTCTACCTCTTTCTATTCTATTGCTACTTGTGTATTTCAATTTCCAGGGCATATTGTAATCGTTTGGGTGATGTCAGATATGTTTTCTTCTTTGTGATGTATGATGTATCTTTTTGAGAGGTATAAGAGCCTGAATACCTTACTCCAACCACAACATTGATATAGGATAGTCATAATATAATATTGTATGCTGGAACAATTTTGGTGAGGAAGAATGTAGGTTTTGAAAATGGTTTTTCCGTTGAAAATTAAATTCATTATTTAATGTAGATTGTTGGTGATCTTGTTGGAGAATGAATGACACACATGAAAGTAAGAAACCGAAACCCACTATGGAAATTGTCTTGGATTTAGTTTTTATATTGAAAAATTAATTCATTATTATGTAATGGCATATTTGGTGGTGTTGAAGGAATTTTAGTGGACTTCCATTTAGTTTGGGATTATAATGTCGTTGCATCCAATTATGCTAATTTCTTGTTTGGTATTCTAGTGATGGTTATCTATCTCAACTTTGACTGACTGACATTATTACATTAACCTATGTATCTTGTGGATTCTTATATATACCTCTAATTTTCCCTGAATCTGGATTGCATACAAGGATTGTCCTGATAGATATGTTCATGTTATATGAACACACTAAAGGATTCCTTTCGATTTTTCTCTGTTGGAATGCACATCATATTTAGGGTTGTATATTTTCTATATAATTAGCATTTCATTTGTATTCTTTTTTAGTTTCTTGAATCATAATACTAGAGATTGTAATGCTGAGGAAGCATAATATATAGCAAGAAAGTATTTAGGCTGAGTCTTTGGTCCGAATGTGACAAAACATAGGCATTTTCAACTGATATGAGCAGCAGTTCACTTGCACCTATGTTAAGGTCAACTAAAGTACGGTCTAAGGTGGCAAGCAGGCAGGTATCATATGATAGCATAGTCTGTCTCGGGCGATTAAATTTGACTAACTCTTGGACTATGCTATGCTTATAAATCATTAGAGGTTGTCAAGTCTTAGTGTCTTACCCATGTTAATGAGCAATTTTAGAAGAAGTCGTCAGTTGTATAGCCATTTATCGTTGTACCTCATGCACATGGAAGAGAATTAATAAAGAAATTATGAAGCTTAAACGAGCCTAATATGAAATTTTGATCAAGTTACTTTTATTTTATTTCTTTTGTTCACATTCTTCCTTTCTTCTTGCCTTCTAGTTGTAGGTGCAAAGTGCTAACCAAACTCAAGAAGAGTCGATCATGCTTGATTTGAGTCTCGATCAAATTAGCCTGAAACAATTTCAATTTTTGGTTTTCCCCTGTTAATAATAGCTCTGTCATATGTGAATCACTGCTATCTATATCTTTTAATAACCAAAAAAGTTTTCATGAATCAGTTAGTTAATAAGGATGCATGAATATTACTAGTCAGATCCTCACATTTTATGAGCCAAAACAAAATAATACATAAAAAAACAATTGTGTTTGTTATTCTTTCTCCATTTCAATTGTAGGAAATAAAATAAGAAGGCTTTTAATTTGATTTTTAGTATCTTTTTTAATTTGATTTTTTACATAAATTTTAAATTTTAATTTTTTTATTCTTTAGATGTGGGCAGACAGTTTAAGTCACCTGCAATTTATTCATGGCAATTTATTCAAGTCACTGCAAAATTATAATAAAGTCAATTTATTCAAATTTTTTTTTATGTTTTTGACATGCCTTTGCAGTTTACATTGGATATTTGCTAGCTCATTATCCTATCTTATAGCCTAGTTTGTGTCCTTATTTCTAATACATTTTTCATTAATTTATTCTAGTTTTAATAGTATTTCTTTCAAGTCACTGTTACATGTTCATTGTTTAATGATATTTATGTCAAGTTTGAATCATTTGGAGATGATATTCCAGGTTGTTTTCCTTGAACCAGCAGAAGCTCGAGCAACTTTTAGAGGTTTAGCTTACAAGCGTTTCAAGTAATAATCTATTTTTCTTCTGGTCATAAGTTTCATTGTGTTCAGTAATAATGTAATATTTTAATTTAACCCCTACCAATGGATAATCTACCCTTTAGGTTGTCCTCCATGAATGAATTTATTGTTTCCTTCTCTCTTGGTTTTCATAAAAAAAAAAAAACCTTATTGCTATTGTGATAGCAATAAGTTTTAGGCAGGTCTACAACTGTACTGTTATGTCCTCTGTGTTACTTGGAAAATGGAAAGCATTGAGTGAGAATGGTTTTGTCAAAATTCTTTCTCTCTTGCACACAAAGGGAGGAGTGTAGGAGTGGAAGGTATAGAGCATATGAAAAAAAGAAATGGAATGATAGGTATCAGAGATATAACAGAATTTGTATATAGTATTAATACTAATCCCAGACCTGTATCAAGGTGATGACAGGTTATGAATGCTAAAGAAAATGAAAGTGGTCTAGGCAATTTGGAAGTGTCCAGTCTCCCTAGATTCCCAAACTAATTTTCACCTATCTCTTACCATCCCACTATCGTGTCATATATGCCCTCCCCCCTTAAAAAGAAGACAAAATTCTCTTACTCCCTATCATTCTTACCAGGTCATTAAATGATGTTGCATCCTCTCTTTATTAGCTATGATTTCCTACACCACTCCTTTTTTACCCTTTTCATACACACACCTTAGTTACTCTCGGGGTCCTATTGTGGAAGAATAACCCAAAATTAAAATGAAATTTTATTCTAATCCAAAAACTTAGTTTATATGAAACTCAAATTTATTGTATTACATGGCCAATGAAACTGTTCCTTTAGCTTAGTTTATATGAAATTAATTTGATTACATTATTTTCAACCCATGCATTTTGCATATCTTCAAGTTCAGTTCCATATAAGATATTTATCATTTGGAAGTAGCAAAGAAATATCATGAATAATCTGCATGAAATTCGTATGTATAGTGTAACATAATAAAGGTAAAAAATTATATTCATTCACTCTACATTTGCTTCAATTTAAAATGTGGAGAAAGTAATATGTGTTATATGTAACACCCTCCTAATTCATTATATATATGCATTTTCTTATAAATATGCATTTCTAGACAAATGACATAAATACCCTTGAACATTTGTACAAATGACCAAAATGCCCTTCTTGCACTGATAAGGTCATATAGTCCTGGAAACCTGATAAAAATATAGAATGATCTCAGACAAGGGATTATTGATATTATTAGCAAAGAAAACCTATGAGATAGAATTTTTAGAAATTTTGAAAGATGGTTCAAAAAGAAGTGAATTTAAAATAAATCTAAGTTTAGTAAAAACACAGAAGAAAGAAAGATACAATCTAGAGAATTTTCTCTTCATTATAGTAGGAATGGATTCTTTAATAAGTGGTCTAAACATTTTACAAATTAAAAACCAAATGGATCAATAGAAAATTAGATAAAACCATTAAAAGAAATTGTGTGACAACTTATTAAATGTTACTAAAACTTTAAGATAGTTTCTAACTAATTTTGGAATTTTATTCTTAAGGAAGCAAGTTAGATTAAGGTTATCTAAAATTCAAGAAATGATTTTATTCAATTCAAAAACTTAAGTTAAGAAAAATAAAGCATAAAATTCCTAAACCAAGAGCTATACACGGTTTTAAGCTAAAACTAAACCATATTGTACCAAAATCAAGTTAAAAACCGTGCACTTCATAGAATAATGGAGAAAGCTTTAGAAAAGTGTAGAACATGGACAATTGGACAGCCAAGAAG
>PYAF01005605.1:896339-925174 GCA_007407185.1 Glycine tomentella
CTTGAATCTAATCTAGTAATAAAGTAACTTAAGGTATGTGTTCCTTAGTGTTGTTGTGTGCTAGTTTATTATTTGCTTGTCGTTGAACTATGGTAGAATTAAAGTTGGTATGTTATATTGGTAAAGATGTTTTATTAGTTTGGATGATATTTGGCTAAGTTAATGGGTATAATAAATCACTTGAAACTATTTTAGCAAAAAAAAAAAAGGGGGATTAAATAACTTAACTTTTGTATAGTATGACTTTGACTCAAAGAAATCCTTGTCTTAATGTTTTACTAAAAGTTGCTTGCTATTTTGCTATTTACTTGATATTTTACTAAAGTTGGTATGTTGAGTATTAATTGAATGCTTATATTAAAGTCTATGTGAAAGTACGTATTTTATGAAGTTCACATGTTATATGGATTATTATTGAATCCATGTGTTGCTGAGTATTTTCATATACATGCATAATATGTTGAGCTGGGTTATGTGCAAAATTTATATTGAATGGTTAGCGTATATGAGAAATACAATTGGAGATTAATGGTAAAGAAGAATAATTAAACCATTCATGTATTTTCATATGCATATGCCTGGCGGGGGCTAATCCGTGGAGATGTTGTCAGATAGCTAAACTGAGTCCACGCATTCAAGGGAGTTACGAACTTGGGGGTAGTTGAGACAGGGAGGACCACACCACCATGATGATCACATAGGTGGAGGTGACTATCCTACGCGCCCCTGGGCTACCCCGACTGGTTGGATAAGTTTGTTTATGCCACCAGAGAGGGTGAGGCTATCTTGACTGTGGCCACTGATGATAATTTGATAAGCTGAGATCTCAGTCATGCATCATTTAATAAAGAAATCATGCATCAACTATTATGAACATCGATTTATGATTATTTTACTACTAATCTGTATTTTACTATTTTGTGTTGTGGGAAACCTGTTAATTTATCTAAACTGTGTTTATCATGTACTTAACCCTATTTTGTGTCTGTGGTTGACACCTGTGATGACCCCAATTTACTTGGGCGAGCAGAAAAATAGTAAAGAGCTGAGATGATGTGATGGTGAAGCTTGGATGATTTGCTTGCTATACTTGGCTTGGTGTATTTTGGTTTGATGTACTGTTGCCCTGGTTGATGGTATTGCCTCTGAAGTTATGTAATTTGTATGAGACTATTTTAGTGATGGTCTGTATTTTATTTTGGAAGAATGTACACGGACTATGATATTTAGACTATTATATTAAACTATGTAGGGACCACGTCTGTTGATGAATTTATGTACGTAATAGTTTAAATAAGCTGGTTTCGAACATTAGTTTTACGTAAAATAAATACGTATAAAAAAAATTCATCAATTAAAATGAACTAGATTAAATACGTCAATTAAACGAAGTCGTTATAAAAGCAATTACTCATTAGTGTTTGTTTTGTTATATACTCAATTACTGCTATGTGTGTTATATACTCAATTACTCATTAGTGTTTGTTTTTTTCTTTTCAAGAAAGTAATGGAATATATTAGTGTTTCACCGAAAGCAATGTTTCCTATTCCTTCATCAAATCAATCAAATGATCAGACTCCTTCAGCTTCAGCAAACAATCAGACTCTTTCACCAATTGATCAGACTCCATTACCAATTGAGTCTAATCCTACTCCTCCACCTCATGAAGATAAAGTTAATAATGTGGAGATAGAGACACAAGGAGTATCCACTTCCACTATCACTAGGCTGAAAAGTAAGATTTGGCAACATTTTCAAAAAATACAAGTCAATGGTTTGGACAAGGATGAATGCAAATATTGTAAGAAACTTCTTGGTGGAAAATCAAAAAATGGAACCAAGCATTTGTGACAACATAATGAGATTTTTGTTCAGTACAAGATTTTTATGAGAGGGATGAAGGGCCAAACATTTCTTGCACCTAAGGTCGTGCAAGGAAAGCAAGAGTTAGGTGTAGGAATTTATAATGCAGAATATGCAAGGGGAGAGCTAGGAAAAACAATTATTATGCATGAGTATCCACTATCAATTGTGGATCACATTGACTTTAGGAGATACTCTGCTGCCCTTCAACCTGTGTTTCAGGTTCCTACTAGAAACACAATTAAGAAGAACATAATGAAAATCTATGAGAATGAACGAGCAACATCTTTGAAGTTGTTGGATAGTCTTGATAGAAGAGTGGCTATCACATCAGACATGTGGACTTCAACCAATTAGAAGAGGGGTTATATGGCTATTACAGCTCATTACATTGATGGGTGTTGGAACTTACAAAGTCAGATTTTGAGGTAATAAAATGATTTGAACTTTTTATATTGTTAGTCCTTTTATTTTATAAAATGATAGAATATGATTATATTATATCTCTTTTTTTTGCTGTTTTTTATATTATACCTCTCTATTTATGTTAGGTTCATTTATGTTCCTGCTCCTCATACAAGTGATAGACTTTGCAATGTATTGATTGAATGTTTGATGGATTGGAATATTGACACAAAGTTGTCCATTATCACTTTAGATAATTGTACCACAAATGATGCTATGATTGATAAAATTAAAGATAAATTGCACTTAGGTAGTTTGCTTAGGGATGAGTCTTTACTTCACATGCGTTGTTGTGCACACATCCTTAATTTGATAGTAAAAGATGGGTTGGAAGTGATAAAAGAAGGTGTAGAAAACATCCAGGATAGTGTGGCATATTGGACAGCAACACCTAAGAGGAAGGAAAAATTTGAGAAAGCAACTAAACAGTTGAGAATCCTTACACTAAGAATTTGGCCTTAAATTGTCCAACTAGGTGGAACTCAACTTACAAAATGCTTGAAATTACCATAGGATATGAGGATGTATTTTGTCGATTAAAGCAACGGGAGTGTCAATATACTTGTTTGCCAAGTACTTTACAATGGCAGTTTGCAAAGGATGTGTGTGGGAGATTGAAGTTGTTCAATACTATCACTGAATTATTTTCTTCTACTAAACATCCAACTGCTAATTTGTATTTTCCAAATATATATGAAATTAAGTTGGCAATCAAACAATGGATTACTTCTCCTAACCCAATAATTCACCAAATGGCACAAAATATAATGATAAAATTTGATAAATATTGGGGTGTGATTCATAATGTGATGGGAGTTGCCACTATTTTAGATCCTAGGTACAAGATGGAGTTGCTTGAGTATTATTATTAAAAATTGTATGAACATGACTCTTTTAACCAAGTAAGGTGCATTCAGCAATTATGTTATAACTTAGTTTTTGATTACTAAATGAAAATGAACAAAGACTCTTTTGGTAGTAATGTTGGAAATTTTACTGGTAGTAAAGTTGTTGGTGATGCATTATCTGAGTATGATAGATTTATTATAAGCAAAAAAGGGCTAGAAGTTCTTATGTTAAATCAGAGTTGGATCACTATTTAGAAGATGTTTTACCAAGATCTATTGACTTTGATAGTTTGATGTGACGAAAAATTAATGGTGTTAAGTATCCAACACTTCAAGTAATTGCTAAGGATATATTAGTTATTCCGATATCCATTGTAGCTTCAGAATCCGCATTTAGCATCGGTGGTCAAATATTAAGCCCACATCGTAGTCGACTTCAATGGACTACTTTAGAGGCTTTAATGTGTGCTAGAAGCTGGTTGTGGAGTGCTGAAAATACTGGTAAAATTTTATTACTATAAGTTGTTAAATTGATATTTGTGTTTATTCAACAAAATAATACTTGTAATGTATTTTTATAGGTTCTGCGAGCTATAAAGCTGTTGCTGATTGTGCTACTCTAATGAATAAAATAGTTTCAGATGATGAAGGTAAATAATGTTTTCAATTTCCATTTTCGATATTATATAATATAATCTTTTGTTCTAATTGTTCTTCTTCTTTTATGAAGGTGAAATGACAGGTGATGGTGGTACTAATTTGGAAGAATGATCAATATTTATTTGTTGAACAATTTTAAGTTGTTTCTTCTTTTATTATTTAATTTGAAGAATATGTTACTTAATCATATGATGTGTTACTTAATTTTGGGATAATATACATTTAAATGATATTGTATTTTCACTATTTTGGGATAAATTAAATATGTAGATCCATAATGATTTTAATTGAATTGATTGATTTTATTTTATAATTTTAAATTATAATCTCATATTTTGAATGTGGGTTTGTTATTTTTTTTGTTACCTAATTAACATTTTCGTCTGATTTTTTCAATAAAAAGACCACATTCTTTTTTATTTTGTTATTTTTAATCAAATAGCGGGGCAGAGATTGGTCTGGATTTTAAAATCCGACGGGGAATGGGGACAGGGGCAGGGACGGGGTTCCAGCCCTGCCCCGCCCCCCGTTGACATGCCTACTTCCACTAAAATAATTCTAATTTTTAAATTTTTTTTTGGGGAATTCTCTTATGTAATGTGTTAGATGGAATGAATCACAAGAATCAAATTGACCATTTTTAAAATTACAAAATCAAATTAAATTCGAAAAAATTAGATGATTAAATTAGATCAAAATAATAAATTAAAGAAAAATTAATTTAATCCTAAAATATTCTTTATATTTTAAATATGTTAAAATTATTTATTATTTAATTTTTACTTTATAAAACACTAAAAGGATTAGTAAAAAAAAATATTACTAGAAGATATAGCACTCCTTTATTTTTAAGTTGCGTAAAATTGATTTTTATTAGTTAAATGCAATTAAGATGTATATCAAAATTAATTTCAACTACTTATTCTATATTAAAATGTTTGTATAAATTAACTACTATAAAAATATTCTTCTACGATACTATTTTTAAGACAGTTCTATAAAATCATCATTTTTAAAAATTGGTGATATTTTATAAATAATAATAAAATTTCAAAAATAGTTCTCACAAAAGCGTTTCAAAACATCTTTTCAAAGATCGTGTTCATCAAAATCAAATAAGTTATTTAAAGTCAGTTTTAGTTAGAGTAATCGTCGTTAGAATGATTATTAAACTCTCGATTTAAATCGTAGAATCATTCGATTTTACGTGTCTGTTATCCCTCTGCAAGTTAAATCGGACATTGGCTCATTTTCGGAGTAGAATAGCTCGATTCTGCTACGTTTTTGCAAATCTGCTGAGTTTAGGAATGACGTCATTTCTAATAGAAATTTTTTCGTATTTGGGTTAGATCCATAACAGATTTTCTTCCTGCACCCATTTTTTGCTTATTATATACTTTCTGGCTCATTTTTTTTTAGAGTAAATTACATGTGCACCCCTGTGTTTTGCTCAAATTTCACTCGATACCCCTCCCTTTTTGCACATTACTTTTACCCCATTTTATTAACATCGTTAACTAACGTCAATTGAAATATGTGAGCAGACAAAATTGTCTTTATTTTACATTTTAGTTGTAAAACTCAAATTATCCCCTCCCAATTAGTTTCAAAATTTAGGATTCACGTTTCATTTCTCTTCACCATTCGCAGGTACTGTTCATTTTCCTCTTGTTGGCGAGTTCTTCTTCAGCGTCCAGGGGGTGCGAGTTCCTCTTTCTCTCACAATGTTTACGTTTTAGTCCTCTTCACCGTTCGGGAGTTCTTCACCATTCCTGTTCAAGTTTGCGAATTTTCTATTTTTCCTCTTCCCGTTCGCGAATTCTCCCCATTGTTCCTCTTCTAGTTCACGACGTTCATGAGCGTATCTGTTTGTCTTCTTCTTCGACGTTCACGAGCGCTGTTTCTCTTCCTGTTCCACGATTTCTGTTCACTCTAAGATTATTCTTGTAAGTGACTGTTGAACCTTGTATATAAGTTACTTTTTAAGATTATATTTTGATTGTTTATTGTTGTCTATTTTTGAATGAGATTTCAATGGGAGACCAGTTTGAGACCACTTATGATTTTTAAAATCATTTATTTATTATTATTGATTAAAATAGTGTTGATGTTTGGGATCACAAAAAACACAATGGATGAACTGGAAATCATTTGTTTATTATTGTTAATTAAAATAGTATTGATGGTTAGGACCATAGAAAACACAATGAATGAACTGGGATTTATTTGTTTATTATTGTTGATTAAAATAGTGTTAAGATTGGGACCACAGGAACACAATGGATGAACTAGAATACACGGAATACATGACCGTGTGAACAAAAAAGAAATAATAGTTTTAAAATATTTTCAGGTAGAGAGGAAGAAGATAAGGGTATTTTAGATATAAAATTTTATTAAAAGTCATGTGACTAACATGTGCTTAATTTCTATTAGATTATTAAACGGTATTTAGGAAGGAGGAAGTCTATGTGTAATATAAACTAAACAATTAAGGAGGTTTTTGTAGGGTACAAAAAGAGAAAGATATCAAACGAAATTTAAACAAAACTCAGGGATGTGAGTTTAATTTATTCCTTTTTTTAATATTAAAACTAAACTTTTGTTTTAATTTAAGTAATTTCTATTTACATTTTTTAATAGTAGACTTCACTTATATTATCAATTTTAATATTTTAATTATTATTTTAAATATTTTAGTATCACTTATTTATAATTATACTTATTTAATTTAATAAAATTAATTATATCATTATTTTATATTTATATATAGATAATTTTTTTTAATCTAAAATAGACCTTTACAATTATACAATTTGATTCTTCCAGATCCCTATAAGTCTACGATTCTGATAACCTTGATGGCTAGTGGACTTTTCAATTTTCATATTCTCCCTCACCAGGCGTACTCGTTTTCATTTCTGCACACGAAATCTCCACTCTTGCTCACATATCTCACTCGAAATTGAAAAGAAGCAAGGTTTCTTCTCCGCCCTCAAAGACGAGGGACTCCGCTTTTTGTAACTCTCGCTTTCCCGCGCGATTGGAGAAGAGGAACGGGACTCCGAAGGTTGAGGTGCGATCAGAGAAGAGGAACCGCGTGAAGAATTTTGTTTTCGAAGGCTCCGTTCTTCGCGTTCTTTCAAAGGTTAGGTTTACACTTCTCCATTTACGTTCATCGCTCACTCCCTCCCTCTCGTGTTCATCACTCACTCACTAACTCACTCACGCTCAATTTCATTCACATTCTCAATTTCGTGATCCATTCTCTGTTCAATTTCGTTCCTGTTTTGTTCTCTCTTTCTCTCCTATGCTCGTGTTCTTCTCGGAATTTTCAAATCCGCTCTGAATGTATGGAAAGTGTAAGATTGTTCAGTTTGTAGTTATTGATTCGATTTGAGAAACCTTATTTTCTTCTCTTGATCTCACTCTTCAATTAAATAATTTCTCCAAGCTTTGGTTTCTCACTCTTCCATTGGTTTCACTCTGACTGAACTGAAGATAGTGTTCAATTTCTGTTTCATCGGATTACAGATATTTGAAGATTTGATATAGTGTGTAACCAAATGAAATCAAATTCATCTCGATTGGAATTTTAGGAATTGATTTATCTTTGAGTTGATGCAGAGACAAAACAAAGGTGTTCCTATATCACTCCTAGTTCATTTTGATGACTAGTTATGATTTATATTCTTTATTCATGTCGATTATTTGTTAAAAATGTGACTATATGATCCTTTCACTGCTCCACACTTCCACATTTCCTGATTTTTGCTGAAATTTTAAATAGTGCACATGGATAAATGAATAGGGCTGACTCTGTGAATTGTATTTTTTCTTTATTTTAGATGCTAGGTGTTTCATGGTAACACCGGAATGTGCCAAGCCAATGAATGAAATGAGGTTGTAATCTGGTTTGTACCTATGGAATTAATTTGTGTGTGTATATCAAGTGATGGTTGTGGATTCTGTAATGTGCTCATTGACAATGTGTATCTGGTTGATTTGAATCTATGATTGAGCACTAGTTGTTTGATTCACATTGTCTAACCAAGATCTTCCTCCTTGTGTGGTAAAGTTAGGGGTGGGTATGGTTATTATGATCCCTGTGCTTCCCACTAGTGAGTTAATTTTAAGATTATGGGCCTGTTTGGATGTTAGCTTCTTTAGAAGCACTTCTAGAAGAGAAAAGTAAGGAGAAAAAAATGAAATGAGCTTTTCCATAAGTAAAAATAAGCTCTTCATTAGCAAATTTGTAGATGTTATCTCATCTTTTAGAGAAACTACAGTGGAGAGTTTATTTTTACTTATGGAGAAGCTCATTTCATCTTTTTGCTCTTATTTTCTTCTTCTAGAAGTACTTCTAGAGAAGCTTATCCAAACAGGCCCATATCAAATACTTATAGTAGCTAGTCCTGTAGTGACAAAGGTTTCTTTGCGAGCTTTGAATGTCTATATACAGGGTCCTGAGAAATTCTGAAATAAGTTTAAACAATTGTCAGAACTTAGGAGGCAAAACAGGACTTTTAGTTTGTGAGATTGTCTGGATTCTGTACCTTGCAAGATGTCTGAAGCAGTTATCAATGATAATGAAGGGGACATTGCGATTGGTGTACTACATTCTGTACCTTGCAAGATTTCTCAAGCAGTTATCAATGATAATGAAGGGGACATTGCGATTGGTGCACTACACTCTGATCTCACATCTAACATTATTATTTTGTAGCTGCTGACAAGGTTGTGATTGATTTACATAGAACTATGCAATCTAAAACCATGTTAAATACAATTTATAAACAAAATTATGACAAAGACCTTTGTATTGTAATTAAGTGAAACATATTAAAAATAGCTAGAATCTAAGTTTTAGGTAAGAGTACTCATTACTGAGAAGCATTCCTTAACATCTTTATTTTTTTTATGAGAAATATCTCTAACTTGGTCCCTAACCTCTTGATTTTTTAAAATTAAATAAAAAATAAATAAAAAAGATAAATTAAAGAAATAATAGGTATTTTATTTTTAACTAATTATTTTATTATTTTAAATATGAATAAATAATAAAGATAAAAATTAAAAATAAATTATAAAAAAATCATTTAAAACAAAATGAATCATTTTTATTAATACGATATTTTAAATTAAAAAATGATTTATATTCAAGATTAATTGATATTACAATAATTTAAAAGTGAAATTTTTATGTATTTATTTATAGGAGTTGAACTTAACTGTAGATATATACAAACAATTCTAGTACACAATTCGACCAACTCAGCTAGCCCATTGGTTAGAAATGAAGTTTATTTAAAAATAAAAGCTAAATGTTATTTTTTTTTCATTATCTTTTAGTATTTTTTGTCTCGATATATTAAATTTTAAAATTTTCAAATTTTGGTTCTTTATTTTTTAAAGGAGTTTATTTTGGTTTTCTTTGGCCACATATTTGTTAACGTGATTTGAATAATGATATGAGATGTTAATTGAAACAACATAATTTTAAATGGTTCAATTATAATCTTTTATATTTTTAAATGATTCTATTTGATAATTAAGTTTTTAAATTGTTTTATTATGGTTCATCAAATTTGTAAAATGGTACATTTTAATATTTATAATTGTATATAATCTCAGAATCTAATGGATATAATTGAAGATATTTTACCAAATTGTTTTAAGTGAGAATGTAGTTATATTAAATTTGTTTTACATGTTTATGTAATATAATATATTAATAGTAAGATTTATAATGTATATCAAATTTAAAATTTACACAATTATAAATCAAATGTCTTAGTCAAAATAATTGTTTTTAAAAATAATTTTTAAAATGAGGAATTCAATCATTAAGTTAGGAATGACAGCTGGACCCGAACTCGTGGGTATCTGTCCGAATCCGTCCTGATTTTAATGGGAAAAATCGAATTTTTCGAGTTCAGATTCGAGTTTTTCTCGGTAGCCAAAAGCGGGGGCGGGTATGAGGTTACTGATACCCGTCCCGCCCCTGCTCCGTAATAAATAATATCAAAAAATAAAAAAATATATTATTTTCTAATTTTTTTTAATTGAATTAGTTGATTTTATTTTTTAATTTTAAAATTATGATCCCATATTTTAAATGTGAGTTTGTTATTATTATTTTTTTGTTACATAATTAACTTTTTTATCCAATTTTTCTATAAAAAATTATATTTTTTTATTTTTTAAATTTTAATCAAATAGCGGGGACGGGGCGAGGCGGGGAAAATCCGACCCCGAGTATGGGGATGAGTTTTAAAACTCGACGGGAAACGAGGGCGGAGGCGAGGAACGAGTTTAGGGGCGGGGACGGGGAATGCAATACTCTTCCCCGCCCCCGCCCGTTGCCATGCCTATATTAAGTTAAAAAAGTTTAAATTATCATTTTGATTTTTTATTATTTCAGTTTGATCCATTATCTTTTTAAAAAATTTATTTAGGTATTTTACCTTATTTAAAAGATTTAAATTTATTTTTAAAGAATTTATTTTGATAGTAAGTATTATTTAAAATTTTAAAAAATCCTTTAATTATTTAAATATATTCAAAATAAGATTTTTATATGAATGTTATTAGAATTAGTTGAAAGAAAAATTAAATGTATTTAAATAATTTAATGATCATTTTAAATTTTTAAATAAAATAAGATATTTAATTAATTTTAAAAGATAAATAACTATTTTGAATATTTTAAACAAGATAAAGAGTCGAAATAATTTTTTAAAAATAAAAATTATAACATTTTAAGTAAAATAAATTATCAAAATGAATTATCATGCCTAAATTAAAACTTAAAAGTGAATAAACCTTCGATAATGACGTAATGTCAAACGCGTTAACCAATGTCGGTTTACCAATGAGTAATTAAGAAAATATTCAAATAAAAACAGAGAATAAAATATAAATGGATGGCAAAAAACACGTGGATATGAAATTAGCGGTGGTAGGTTCTAGAAAGTCGTGGAGGCTTACGGAAAGGTAAAATGGGGTGGCCGTAGAGAATCTAGATCTCCAATGGACAATACAATAACAATATTTTTCTCTATTTATTAGGGTTCCGTGTTCTCTAATCTTGTAATTTTCTGTGTCGCTTCGTGGTTCATTCTTCTCGTAAGTTTTCACTTTCTCTGTAGGGTATTTTTAGGATTCATGTTGTGTGCGTGGTTTACTAATTGAGTATGGTATTTTTGAAGAGTTTATTTTGTTCCTTCAGGTAGAATTTGGGGTGCCAATTTTGTGTTGGATCTGCAAATATTTGAAAGATTGAATTTTGGAGTTGGGTCTACCCCGTTGTGGAAAAAAAAAATTCCTTGGGTTGGGCCATTCAAATTGTGAAATTTTCAAGGCGTGTTTTTCTGAAAAGGGTCTTTGCGTTTTGTGTTGCTTCTGGATGTGGATGTTGAATTGTTGTTTTATTGATTTATTTTTATGAAATATATTCTTATTCGGTTGCTCCTTGTTGAGATATTATTCTGTTTATCAATTTTAGTTTTGTTTTGAAGCCTACTTTGTGGGAGATTTGAGTAATTTGGACGAGGTTTTTGGCTAAAATTTCGTTTGTTGTCATTGTACACAAAAAAAAATAAAAATGATGGATGTACTTGTTTCCTAGCAGGACACTTTTCTCGTGATTTTGTGGTTTTCGTGACAATGTTCAGTTACTAAGGGTGTTTCTCTTTTATGGTTATTTTGGTATAATTCTTACCGAGTTTCACTGTTTCAGGTTCTTGTGATCTGTTCTATTTTGGAGTACTAACGACACTCCTTTGAAAGTTTAATTAATTAAGGAGGCTAATCAATTTTCAATTAGACTGCAGCAGATGGCTGAGGTATGTGGTACTAATGACATTTTCCAAATGTCTCTTTGTAGATAATTTTGTATTTTGTATTTAACATCTTAGTACTTGGCAATTGTTTTGACATTTTGATCGCAGGAGGGTCACAGGGTTACTCTAAATGTTTATGACTTGAGCCAAGGACTAGCACGGCAGCTTTCAATATCCTTTTTGGGGAAAGCTATTGAAGGCATATGGTAAGTGCTTCTCTATATTGTTGGTCCAGGGCAAAAAGTTTCTTTAA
The DNA here is from genome assembly GCA_007407185.1 of Glycine tomentella. Classification (NCBI taxonomy): domain Eukaryota; kingdom Viridiplantae; phylum Streptophyta; class Magnoliopsida; order Fabales; family Fabaceae; genus Glycine; species Glycine tomentella. The sequence continues at coordinate 908,274 of PYAF01005605.1, forward strand.
TTGATGTCATTGCTAGTTGTATTCTAAACGAAATTGGATTTTTTTTTTGGGATGATTGTTACACATGTTTGTTAGAATATCAATGCTGTGATCTGTGGATATGCAGTGTCTATTTAGTTATGGATTACTATAGAAATTGATATGAATCAAAACATGATAATACCCAAATCTTGGGTTTGCCACTTTTTTCTCTCAGCATTTTTTGGATGTACATGCTAATATTGTTAAGAGTGCTATTCTTTTGTTGGAATTTGGAAAGCTTATAATTTGTATACTTTGTTTGTGCCTCAGGCACACAGGAGTTGTGGTTTATGGTAATGAGTATTACTTTGGTGGTGGCATACAACACTCTCCTGCTGGATCAACACCATATGGAACTCCACTTAGAGTGATAGACTTAGGTGTGACACATGTTCCCAAGGATGTCTTTGAAATGTATTTGCAGGAAATCAGTCCGCGATACTTGCCTGAAACATATAGTCTACTTACTCACAATTGCAACAACTTTAGCAATGAGGTTGCTCAATTTTTGGTTGGTGCGTCCATTCCTGAATATATTCTCCAGCTCCCCAATGAGGTGATTAGCAGCCCAATGGGAGCTCTTATATGTGAGTTATCACCTCTAACCCTTCAAACACAAAATTATTCTGAATTGTTCTATTCCGAATGTGGATAGTTTTTTTTTTTTTTTTTTTTTTAAAGTATGTTAAATATTTTTGACATAGTGAAAGTATAATATATAAAATTAGTGAAAGCTTGTAATAGAACTACTTCGTAGCAAAAACAGATTGTCTTCTAAATTTGGATCTTTTTAAGTGTTGATAGCTTTTCAATCTAACTTTGCATCAGCATCTACATTTTCCTTCCTTCGTTAGTTTTCATTTTCATTCTACATTTATTGTTGTAATGATAGATTATTTCTCCTTCCGAATTAACAAACTTTTGAGCTTATTTAAGTACCTATTTAAGAGTAATCTTTCGTCATTTATGTTCAGTGCTTATTTATCTTACCACTTTCATTTTGCAGTGCCTATGATACAGAACTTGGAGACAACACTGAAATCTGGTGGAGTTCCTCAAGTACCTCAATTCAGGCCTTCAACTACTCTGAATGCTTCAGCTAATACCCAAAAGAATTCTAGTATCTCTAACTCATCCACTGAGAATGTTGTGAGCGGAGAGGTGAACAAGGAAGTGAAGGGCAAAGATGAAAAGGCAGCATCTCCTTCTGCAAAGCAAGCAGGGGAACCACAAAAGTCATCACCAAATGGGGTCACAGCAGATCCTCTTGGAGATGCACGCAACAAGGTTCAAGATGAGATTCTCAAGGAGTTTGCTGCAATCATGGCAACTGGGACAATGCGTGCTAGTGAGGCTGCAGCTCTAGCCACTAAAAGAGTCATGCAAAGATACGGCCATACTAATGCCGTGTCTCTAAATTAGCTAGTAGTTTTCTTCATCATTCTGACGATTTGTGGGGGTCTAAAATCCCTGCATGCTATCACTGCACAATTGCAGTGTTTCATATCATTGGTTTTATTTGAACCGAAAAACATGATCAACTTGCAACATCTATTCTATGAAGAGATTACTTTATTGATTTCAAGTTAATTTGTATGTCGGATTAAGTGGATTCGAGTAATGCTGATTAGGGGAATCATTTCGACATATTTGCTGGAATATAACTCTTGGATTATAAGTTTTAAGAAGGCTCTTTCGCGTGGCAGAAAAGGACAAAAAGTGGTTTTAATGGTAGCTTCAATCCAGCTCTGGATAAGATATTCAATATTTCTAGGAGAAAAATTGAAAAGGGGTAAGGGGTATTTCGTAAGTTAAAATTGTTTAGCTGGTTTTAATGGTAGCTTCAATCCAGCTTTGGATATGATATTCAATATTTCTAGGAGAAAAATTGAAAAGGGGTAAGGGGTATTTCGTAAGTTAAAATTGTTTAGCTTATGCATAGGTTAAAAAGCATATTTAAAAGAAGATATGTGAGAGCATTATTACTGCAGGATTGACTATGAAATTCCATATGTGATGTGACGAATGTTTTTTGGAATGCGGATACATGTGGTGCATGGCGGTTTGTGTTGTTATGCATCAAAAGTGTCCCCATAAAGATGGCGGTTTGTGTTGTTATGCATCAAAAGTGTCCCCATAAAGAAGATTTTAGTAATTTGCTTATGTATTAAAAGTCCACCACTAAGGAGACTGGGAAGGCAAAGTGGATTAGTTCATCCAAAATGGGATTGGGCTGGTTCAACCATAAAAAAATAGATTGGGTTAGGTTGGTTTACTTTTGTAGAGTGGGTTGAATGGTCTATTTTTGTAATGTGGGTTGAAAATGTTAGTGTGTTCTAATTTTAAGGTGGATTAGCAGGTCAGTAGTCCAATCCATCCAAAAATTTTAAAAAAATAAATAATTGAAAATTTTGAAAGAAAACAAAAAAATTATAAAAAAATACAAGAATTAAGAACATGTTGTCATCATTAAATATTCAAATGTGTACAAAGTTCTTATATAAGATCTATTGTTATGATAAGGTTTGTAAGTTTGTTTCATGTTTATTTTCACAGATAAAATAAGTTATGACTAGATATTCATATTGCTTTGTTTATGTTTCTTAGGTATTTATTACTCATTAACTTGAACATGTTTATCTGACTTTGTAAAAGCATCTGTATTCTAACTTATTTACAAATTATGAGTGCATCTAATATGGGGTAGTCATTACTCATTAGTAATATGATATGAATAAGCATGTTTAAGGTCAGTCAAGATTTTAACAATCTTAATTAGTTTATTGATTGTAATTTTATTTTTGCTCTTAATTTTTTTTATTATCGTTATCTGAAAAATTCTTCTTAGTGATAGTTAAAGTGCATGCTATATAAATTCACAAGTCAGTAGTTTTAATAATAATCACCTAAACAAAAGTATGAAGTTTCTCATTGAGTTTGTTATATATGACAAGTTAGCATAATTTCGAGGAATCCTATTTTGGTAAAATTCATACATTAAGCACTTCAAAATACTAAAACAAGATAGATAATTAAAAACAAATATTATCATAAAAAGGGTATACAAATAGTTCTCAATCAAATAGAATAAACTTATTAAAAGAAAAAAAAAAGAACATGAACATCCAATGCAACTTAGGTGTATATACGCAAGGAGTTCTTAAAAGAGAGCAGACACAAATGAAAAAGAACCCTAACTACTTGAAATAAAAAATTTCAAAAATTTCTTGAAAGAATAAATTCCTTATCTAATAATTGGAATCAAAATTGCTTCTAATTCACTCTGCCATACTTCATACATCATACATTAAAGATTTTCACTTTCCAGACAGTTTACACTAAGATAGTGAAACAGATTTTGTTCATAAAGGAACTGTACAGAGGAGACCATGAGTATAGCAGACCAAAATTGTCCACTAAGATTTTGTTCATGCATAGACTGAACCATGTAGGTGTGTAGCAAACCATAATTGTAGAAACGATTATAAGCGAATAAAATAAAAAGCAATAAAAAGAAGGAGTAAAGTAACATACGAAAAGTTCCTTCGTACCTGGTGGTGGTGGTTGGTGGCAATCCGGCAGTGCTTAAGCTCCTTCTAAAGTTCTGATGGTTCTAGCGGTGGCGGACGGTAGATCGGTGGGGCGGTGCGGGCGTGGAACAGCAGGAGCAGCTTGGTGCGGGATTTCTCTCTCTCACGGCCATGGACTCACCGCCCATAGTCACAGACCTGCTCACAGTCACGGTACGCCGACGAGTCTCTCTCTCGTTCAGACGGCTCAGTGAATAATGGGTGTGGTGTGGGTCTCCGGTCTCAACTCAAGAAGAAAAAATTCCAGAAGGGTAGATGGCACATGGAAGGTAGAAGGTTGAGGCAGTGGTATTTGTGATTAGGATTGTGGGCTGCTGGCTCGGACTCGGTTTTGGCCCGCATTTTTGTGGGTTGGGTTGGTCCGACCCGTTTTTTCATTGTGGGTTTCAAATCTCAGTCTGGCCCACTTTTTTATGTGGGTCAAACGGGTTGGTCCGTCAGGCTAGACTCATTTTGTCATCCCTATATGTTGTTGATCCGGGAGGGGTGTTGGATGCAATTACCAAAGTAATGTTACCATAAATCACAATTCTAATGTACCTCTAGTACAAAGTACACAAAATTCCAAGTTGGGATGTGGGGACCATGTAATCCCAATTCTGTCCCCCTTTCACCTAGATTAAAAAAAGAATACGAAATTAAAAAAAATTAGAATCCGAAGAAGAATAAGAGTTATTTTTTTGATTATTTCAGAAATCTTCAAGTTTCAGATATTACAATGTTGTTGTAAGCCATATGCCACATCCATTTCAGTACCCGTCCAAGAATTAAATAGACATTGCATATCTACAAAAATTCTATAATAATACTAATAGGAGAGTTTACTAGTCGGTGCAATTGACTAAATTGATAATGCTTGCACTACCAAAAACATCCAAACAGACAAAATTGCCCCTCCACCCAACACCCAACACCATTGTGTCCCAACTCCACCCCACCATCCAACACCACTCTACATACAAACACCGCTATCCAACACCATCATTGGCAATGCTAATGTAGGGAAGAAGGCACAGAAGTAATCGAAGACAAAAGAGAGGTCTAGAAGTCACTAATTATTTTATACTTTTGGAAATGTCTTTTTGAAAGTGAAAAAAATTAATGTCTTTTGAAAAACCCTTTCTAGAAATACATTTGTATACTTCCAAAAAGGTATTTTTGGGAGACATTAAGTTTTTAAACTTACGGAAAGTCCATCCAAAAGTATGTTTTTGTACTTTTTGAGTGACTTTTCTAGAAGACACTAAATCTTTTATATTTATGAAAAGATCTTTTCAGGCGTATGTTTGGATAATTCTCAGACATTTCAAAAAGAAATTAGTGTATTTCAAAAAGGTTATCCTAAAATAGGGTGAACTTATTAAAGAATTCGATGTGATCTCAAGAAGTAGGGTAGCGTGGAGTCTCAACTGCGTTTGACATTGTTGCTTTGGTCAGAGGAGGTGTTTGTTGATGGTGGCTGCCAAAGGGGAGGGTGCAAAGGTACTTGTGTCCAATCAGGTTATTTTGGGGTGCAAGAAGAAAAAAAGTGTGCAAGAGGTAAAAGTCAAATCTAAATTGTGCAAGTTGAATTGAGTTGAGTTTCTGGATTATTTTTTTTTTGAACAACCAAAATCAATCCACTTGAGATTAGTTAGGTTGAATTAATAAGGTCTTTTAGGTTGTACTAATGTGTTTAAACATTTAAATTTGACATGATCTATTTAGTCTTTTATTTATTTTTTGTTGAATCTTTATCTTTTAGAAAGTTCATTTTGGTCTTCTATGTTTGGAAAAAGGACCAAAATGGTCATTACATTTGTTTTGAACTAACACCGTTAATGATTTTAAAAAGTTGGTAGCTAAAAACTACTACAAAATGTATCTTTTTTTTCCCTTCATCTTCCTCATCTTCTCCCTTCTCCTTCCTCCTCCCAGTTCTTCAATAGACAACACAAATCGCAAGGATGACCTCCCAAATTTCATATCTGAATCAAATCTAGATTGTGAGGATGAAGTTCATGACGATGCATTGGAGCACCTCGACGGAGAAGGGGTTGCTGACAAGGACAAAATTGAGGATGATGCTCAAGAGCATTGCAATAGAGAAGGGGTTGTTGACAAGGACGAACTTGAAGACAATGCGTTGAAGCACTGTGTTGGAGAAGGGTCTGGCAACGACGAGGATGAAGTTGAAGACGATGCACTCATATTTGATACATATAAGCTTATTGAATCTTTATTGGAGGTGTGTTGTCTAGTGAAGAATCAAGTAGCACTACTAAAAACAAGCCTTTTACAACAGACATTATACGACGGTTGTGCCAAAACCGTCGTCATTTTAATAGCAGTAACATTTTCATAAATAAATACAATCATTTTAAGACGATTCTCGAAAAACCGTCTTAGAAACTAAGACGGTTTTCCCAAAATCATCTTAGAAGACACTACCAAAAAATTTTAAAACACTCACCAAAGGACGGTTTTTTATTTCATGACTTTCATATGTTAACTCCTTTCGTGAACCCTAGCTCTCTCACCCTCACTCTCTGTGATGTTGTAGTGACTCCCATCTACTACCGCCGTTGTCGAACCCGCCGCCAATGCCGCGACATCGAGCTCATCACTTTTTCTTTTGTGCCTGAGAAGCCACTTCTCTACTTGCGGTTCTTCTTCTTCTTCTTCAATTTTATTCGATTCACTTGCTGGAGAATTCTGTGAGCCCACCTTTTTTTGTCAACAATGCCTTACTTTTATTTGTAGTTTTAGTTTTAAAATAATTGTAGGCCGTGTTTGGTTCTTATGTCTTAGTTCTTCTTTATTTTCGTTGTTTAATTTAGAAGCTTGTTCGATTATTGTCTGTTTGTGGACGTTATTCAGAGCTTGGGGGAGTTATTTCGTATTCGGTGAGGGTTGTTTCCTTAGTTGGATTAGATCTGAGCACAGTAATATAACAACTGCGTTATCGAGTTAAATTTAAAGAGATATATTCATTACTTACAGTTGATTAATTATTATTCTCTCTCTTTTTGTAAAAATAAAATAATATAGACATGTTTATAAAGAGAACTATGTTTGATGTCAGATTAGTTGGAAAGGGGATGTTTTTGAATTTTGTTAGTTTGTGAGGGAGAGGATGTCTGGTGGCACACAGAAGAGTCTGAGAAAAGCACTTGGAGCCCTTAAGGACAGCACAATAGTCTCGTTGGCTAAGGTCAACAGTGATTACAAGGTATTAGAATAGACTCTGTTGGATATGGGACACCGGATCAAGTGTTTTGTGTTTGTTCTCAATGGGTTTATTTATTACAAGGTATTATTGTTCATTTTTTTTTATTTTTTTTTTATTTTATTTTTTTTTATATAAGCAGGAATCTGCGGAGAGGGGATATTTGATTTATTTCTTGGTTTTGGATTTTGTAGTTTATAATTTATGGTTAAATCAATATAAGTGAGTCTGAAGAGTGTTGATTCTAAATCTAATAAATTTGTTCTGAAATGCTCTAGAAAAAAGCTTGATCCTCTGGAGGTTTATATACCAGCTGTCATACTTACAGAGTTTCAGATCTAGGACTTAGGCAATGCCTTTGTCATACTTACTAAGGATTTTCTTTTTACTACTAAAGAAAAAACATTAGAGTGTGAGGAACCCTAATTTGCCCTCTGCCGGTCTCTACTTCGTTCTGGGTCTGCAGCATCACTGCATGTAAATATTAGAGCAGTAAGTGAAGCCTTCCTTCAACTTCCTAGTTCTTATTATGAACGTGATAATGTATTTTATCTATCAATCTTTTCTTCTTTTTTTCCCCCAACCATTGAGTAATTTGAAAGCTTTATGATGTTTCATTCTTATTATTGAGTATTTAGTATTCATATATTTACAGCAAGTATTTTCTTATGCACAGTTCCCCAAAATCCTTTCTTACGAATATAAATATTTGGTGAATGGATGGATTTGCGATTCACTTTTTTCTAGCTGAGATCAAGAACAGGGGAGAGGAGGTTGGATTTTACACCCAAAATTTATATATCCTGTTTGAGTTGCCTTTTCTTGTCTTGGAAATTTAAACGAGAGCCCTTATTTGTGATTGTTCATAATTTCCATCCCTGTAACTCTGTAAGTTATATTTTTTTATAAAAGAAGGGGTGGAGAGAGAGAGGGAGGGAGATAAGGGAAGCTATATTTTTTTATAAAAGCTCCTTCACCCAGCTTTTTTTAAAAAGCTATTTTTCCCTTTTTCTTTGATAAAATAAACTGTTTAATTTTTTAATAGCTTTTCGAAAAATGTGTTTGGCTTAGTTTTTTTGTGAAGGGGAGAAAAAGGCAAAAAATCTAGACCAAACACCACCTTAGTTTAGTGTTTAAATGATAAATTGCAACAGTAAAAATGAGCTGGGGTTGTTTGTTTGATACCTTCCTAATATCACTTTTAAGTGAAGAACATTGATTATATTGGTTACTGAATGCACTCAGCAACAATCCTTATTTCAACATTGGCAAATACCATAAGTTATGTTCCATAGCAAATACGTACAAAGTAAGTGCTTAATATTACATGACTACACACATTCAGGGGTGTATTCTCAGTGTTAAAATTTCTCTTGTTTTATCAAAAAGGTCCTAGGTCACACTGATATTGGAGTGTGGTATATTTGGTGGGAGCAGAATTCCAGAATTTTTATCCTTTACTGTAAAGTCACTGGATTGCTCTTTTGAGATGATACATTTTCTCTTTTTCCTTTATTCGGCATCCTTTCCTATTTTAGGAAAATTCATGTTCCTTGTATTTGTCCTTTCTAATTTTAGAAATGTCCCCACTCCTATTCTCATTTTGAGCAAAAAGATCCTAGGTAGAACTGGCACTAGAATGAGGGATAAGGGTTTTGTTGTTGTATAACAAAGGTACTGGAATGCATAGTTATCAATAGTGGCCGGAGCAGCCGCGATAGCGGTGGTGCAGAGCGGCGCGGCCTGGCACCGCTACACTACCCTCTAAAGCGGTGCGGTTTGGATAGCGGCGATTGCAGATTCCTAATCCAAGGAAATAGACTAATCCAAGGCTAATATTGGGTACTGATTGATGCAATCAGCCCATGGTCCCTTATTGTACTCTCCAACTATAAGCTTAATACACTTCAGAACAACACTGTTACAATTGGGTCCACTTCCCATTCGAAGCTGCCAAACCTTGTCTCCCTTGTGCACTCTTGATGTTGATCATAATGTTTGATTGCTTGATTTTCCTTTGCTGGTTGATGTTGACTCCCCTACACTTTATTGCTAAGCTTTATAGTGTTGGAGGCTTATATTGCTAATAGGTTGGATTGGATGCTACACATCTGAAGGTCATTCTTAATTCCTCACTTTAGTGGTTCATTACATGTTTGTGCAAGAATAACATCTGACCATGGTTGCTACCACTGTGATTTGTAGCAAATTTTATAGCATTTTGGTTTTAGTGTGATTTGTAGCAAATTTTATATTACAATGTTATGTAGGTTTTGGATTCTGGACAACAGCTATTTTGTGCAAAAAATGTTCTATTTTGGTTGTGTGTAGGTCTGCCGTGCATTTTTATAAGAAAATAGACTTCTAATATATACATAGGAGTTGGAAACATTCCATTTGTATTTTTTTTATAGAATTTTCTATGAATTTATAAAGATGAAATTGGAGGTGGAGAGTGATGCTGAGAATTCTATTTGGGTTGTGAGAAGTGAAATTTAATTTTAAGCCTTTGTGGTTGTTGTTAAATCTTTTAAGAATTCCCATTTGTCTACCCATGTATTAGTATAACCAAATCTTATGTTTCAATTACAGACCTCTGAGCAATATGCTTGCATTGAAAAATCATTGAAGCTGCTTATAAAACACTGGTGAATCTCCAGGCCTAATACTTCTAAGGTGTCTACTGTGGACAGTAGTAATCCTGGATTTGTGCCACAGCACATACTAATCCTTGTGGCAAACTCAAGTTCGGTAGGAACACCGATTCTGGTCAAGCTTTTGCTGTTAAGATCATTGAGAAGAATAAGATCATTGATTTCAACATCACCAATCAGGTGGGTTAATGGGTTCTTATTACATCTGTCTCTTGTTTTCACAATTTCGAAAAGTTCACACTTTGTTCTTCTTCTTGGTTTGTTTCCTTCATCATGAATATTTCAGTGACATGGGAAAAAAAATTGTGTGGTTCTTTTTTGTTTTGATTAGAAAACTCAAGTCCACTCAGCATCTATCTGTTCTTTTTCTTTTTTTAATCCTTTGCAGAATTAATTTAAACGTACATGCAATCTGTTACACTGAATTCATGTTTTAGATTTTGCCATCCTACTATGGGCCTTTTCTGGGTTCATGTCATTACCATTTCTATGCATCTTAACTTCAACTTAAAATAAACAAATCAGTCTTAACCAGTAAAAGGAATATAAAAGCACTTCACACTTTGTCATATTTGGGGTACACTGCAAAGAAATGTATTCCATATGGAGAAAGTGACAAAGTTTGGGTTGAGTGGACAATTGATCAGGTATGAACTATAAGTTTGGTCTTTGTCTTGGCGACTTGAAAATGGGAACTCGAATTACAATCACATTGCGGTGAGGACTTTATCTTTGCATGAAATCCAATTTTCCTATGTGAGTTAGGGTTATTTAATTGTTGATGTAACTGCAGTTTTATATTTGTATCCATAGGATTGACATATTTTCTCAGAGGTATTGTTGCAGATTCTAAAGATATCATAAAAAAATCTGCACATGCCTTAGGAAGGCATGGCTTCATTAATTACTTTGGTCTCTAGGTACTTTCTAAGTCAACTTACACTCTCTTCCCCTCTTTGTGTGTGTCTAGACCCTGGGTTTTGTACATAAGAAAGAAAGCATCAATGAAGCTGTTAGAAGATATTAGTAATTAGTCTTGTTGGTTTTTAGCATTGTACATGAATATACGAGTAATACTTGCACTTGACAACGACATGTTGTATAAATAGGTACACTAGGTTATTGTATTTCAAGAACATCATACTATCAACCACATAATACATTGGTAGCTATCATTCTCTGTTTTTATTTGTAGGGGTTTTATCTTCAGGAAGTTATTTCTGATTTGTTCTTAAGGATTAAGATTCTAGTATATATCAAGGGCTACTGCTTCATGTTATGCATCACATTGTAATACATCACATCATATCAAGTTAATATTAAACTCAAAATATTTGGTCTCTATAATACTCCTTATAAGACTTTGCAATCCTTTTCCCTTGAGCAAGCTGTTGTGAGTGAGTTAGGCCTTGCCCATTTCCACCCAGTGTTGCACACATAGATGTCTAGTCATGTATACTTCGCAGTTCAGGGTCTAGATTCCCAATCCAGAGCATGAGAGGTGTGTATTGAGATATCCCAGATCGGCTAGGAATATGGTCAGCATAGACTTGGCAATCCTTAACACTTGAACTCAATTGCGAGTGAATCATGCTAATTCATTTCGAGTAGAATGATGATTTTAACAATTTTTTTCATTTTTGCTTTACAAGCAACTAATTTGTATGTGCTCATCGTGCAAAGTGAGGGAGCAAGGTGTTGCTGAGGATAAGTTTGTTCTTTTGAAGGGTGTCAGTGGAGCATTCAGGCCCGGCATTCTCATTGCTCTAATGGGCATCACTGGGTAAACTATACATGTCTGCTTCTAATACATTGCTTTCTTTCCTTTTCTCATTTTCCCTGTTTTTATTATATCTATATCTGAATTACACAGGCATTGAGCACTAGAATTGAACCTGGTTTAGAGCAAGAAATTGTTCTTTTCAATTTTTATCCATGTGCATGTGTTCAAACTATATATATATTTCTTTCTGCAGGGTTATTTCAATAATGTTTTTTAATATGTTAGAATTGGACCTCCAGTGTATTTTGTTGTGAAAAACTATAACTACATGTATTTTTGTTCTATCATGTTATGTTTGGCATCCACCTTTTTGTATAGAAAATTAATATTTGCTGCATTTTTTAATTTGCAGGGATGCATGAGAGCATGTGTTAGTGGTAGGAATAATAGCATGGTTATTTAATGTACCTTGTAGTTTAGTAACATTTCAAATTAGCATGATTTTTCATATATGTATTGCACCAAATCTTCTTACTAATGGATAAATTTCTTAAATCATGATATAATATTTATTCAACTTCAACATTTAGTCATGATACTATTTTCCATCTTCTAAGTCTATTATCGTGTAATGCCATGTTTTTGTATTTTTTCCCTCATTGGCATATACATGAACTCCCAAAACAGACTACTGTACACTGTTAGCATGGGTCGCAGTAACTTCTGCTTTAGTAAATACATCTTCCTTGGTTACAAGATTGGGTTGATCACTAGTTGTTTCCCCTGAGGATAATTTGAATATTTGACTGTGTTTTGGTTGCCAGGCTATGACAACGGCATTAGTCAAGCATCGTCATTCCGTACTTATCATACCCCACTCAACAACCAGGCTGTATTTCTGTTATTTGTTCTATAATTACATTTGTATCGAAGGACTCCAGGTTTTAACTGTAAATTTGTTTTAGGTTGACTACGTTAATTCTATGAGGGCTGCTCGAGAGTTCAGTTCAACAGTTTCTGATTCTTTGAAGGTAATGTATCAATCAATTCTACTTTCTGGTTCAAGCATTTTTGGATGTTAGATGCAGAAGGTAATTCTAATTATAATGAGCTAAAGTATGAAGTACAAGATTTAGCTATACACATTTTCCATGTCCAAACTAACATTCTTTTTCTCATGCAGATTGAAATTAAAAAATATTCAGTGTTTTATATGTTTTTTTAGCAATACCTTCATATATGGAAGACTGCACTGATGTGAATATGTTACATTAAATTCAAGAGAAACAAGGCTATTATAAAGGAATTAAGCAATCCAGTCCCTGGTTCGAAGGAGCTTTGTTTCCCTGAATATAGAGATCATCTGGATGACCACCGATCACCATAATCAAATAAGGTGATGATGCCATTGCCATCCATTACTTGCCTCTTTGTATATACACAAAAGCATGTCAGAAGACAAAACACGCTGTTTTATACATACAACTTTTACAGTTATGAACCCTTAGTTTTAATTTTCTTTTATGAATCAAAAAGGCCAATGGATCTTTTCCTTGCAATCATTGGTGGAGTAAGGCAGTTTTATAACTTTCACTGAAATAAAATTGAGTGACCAACACGTGTTCCCTTTAATATGAGATGGCTTATGTAAAAGAACTTATTAGCATGACCCTTACATTGACCAATATCAAGCAAATGGTCTTTATTGTCTTTGGTGATGTTGGATTTTGAATTAGTGATTTTGTTGTGCTACCTAGTTAAGTATTGGAAGTGCTACCTAGTTAAGTATTGGAAGGCTTTGCATCAATTCAACATGATTTATTTGATCAAACCAAGGAAGAAGTGTATCTATCCATATAAAAAAAATCGTCTTTGTAGGTTTAAAAAAAAAAAATTAAATGCAAAAAAGACGGTTATCTCGTAAAAATCGTCTTCGTAAGTGTTTAATTAAAAAAAAAGAAAAAAATTAAAATGGAAACAAAGACAATTTTTAAGGGAAATCGTTTTTGTATGTTGACATACAAAGACAGTTATCTATCAAAAATCGTCTTTGTATGTGTTAAATAAAAAAATAAAAAATAAAATCAAAATAGAAAGAAAGACGGCTTTTAAGGAAAAATCGTCTTTGTATGTTAACATACGAAGACAGTTATCTCTTAAAAATCGTCTTTGTATGTGTTAAATAAAAAAATAAAAAATAAAAAATAGAAACAAAGACGATTTTTAAGGGAAAATCGTCTTTATATGTCAACATATGAAGATGGTTATCTCTTAAAAATCGTCTTCGTTGGTCTTTAAAAAAAACTCATCGAAGACGCTTTTTTAGAACCGTCGTCGAAAGTCCTCATTTTCAACGACACGTGCAACAATGACGATTCTACAACCGTTGTCGTATGGGCTAAATAACCATCATCGTAGACCTCTGCTGTAGTAGTGTAGATGAAGGAGACAAAAGAAGAAGAGGAGGAAGATGAAGGAAAAAAAAGGATACATTTTGGATAGTTTTTAGCTGTCAATTTTTTAAAATTATTAACTGTGTTAGTTCAAAATAGGCTGAAGGACTATTTTAGTCTTTTTTTTTAAAACATAAAAGATCAAAATGATTTTTTTAAAAAATAAATGACTAAATGGAACCAAAAAAGCATATAAGAAACTAAATAGGTCATTTGACTTTAAATTAATTTAAAATTCTTCAAAATTGAAGTTGAAATAAGAATAGAAAAATAAATTATGAAGATTACTTTGAAGTTGATTACTTTGATGATGATGTGATATTCTCAATATTTATAAAATCACAATGGAAAACAAAATGAAGAATTGAAAATTTAGGATAATGAAATTTAGGATATTAATAAATTAAGTTTGGTATTTGGTTGACGCATCATCCGAGCACTCTCGTTGCATACCAAGTACTTGAGTTACAATAAGCCACATGTACCCACATTTAAATGATGTATCAATGAAAAATAATGAAATAAAATAACTGTACCGCGCAAAATTGGGAAAACATATGTGGCCACTTACGTGAGGCCTTCCGTACACGTGTCCACCTTCCACGTCAACCCTGCTACAAGAGCACGAATGTCAACCCTCAGCAGTTGGGTGATCCTGGCAAACAGATTCTCTGTTATACTTATTTATTCAAATAAGTATAATCACTTTATGTCCTAACAGACTTCATATCATCTACAAGGCATTGTCTACGAGCTATTACTTATCTACAAGTAAACACACTATCAACAAGGTATACATTATCTATAATTTGAATTATAACATCCTGCAACTATCTGCTTATCTTATCAATAGATTAATTATCAACAAAGGCCTAAGGCCCATGCTCCACACTATAAATACAGGTTTCGTCTAACCTTTCCACACACCTTGAATCAGCCACACATGACACATTCACTCATATTCTGAGATTCCTCACACTCGGGTGTCCATTCTCATATTCCCTTTATATGCTTCACTATCATATAATTGATGTACTTACTTGAGTGTTAGAGTCATCTCCTTTGTTTTGCAGGTCCCCCTTCTTAACAAAGTCAACTCACCGTCTGGCGTGCAGAGTCTGAAACCCACATGGACCACATCCACCCTTGTGCATGGCAATTCCAGATTTTGGTAAGAACATTTGGCACCCACTATGGGGCCACAGTAAAACTTACCCTACGGCTCGCATCCTTCATCAAATCACTATCACTGTCGACTCACAGATGGTCAACACACACTCCAGCCTTAGGCGTCATACTCTTGTTGACATTTCCAACCCTCTTCAGACAACCATGACCAATGCGGACACCATCCAACAACTCAAAAACTGCATAGCGGAGATGGAGCAAAGACATGAAGAAGAACTTCGACGGCTGAAAGGTGACCATGACCAGCTGGAGGCCAGAGTGAGACATCCCTAAGGAGATGAACATTTGCCTACCACAGGGAATGAGCACACTTAACGGGAGTCAGACCCCCCAACAGACTGTCAACTCTCAGGGCGGACAACAAGATGATATCCATTTGTCAATCGCATTATGGAAGTAAATCTACCCTCAGACTAGAAATCGCTCCACCTAGAGAGGTACGATGGCAACACCGATCCTGACGAGCATTTGGATGCCTTCCTCACTCAGACCAATGTCTACATCAACAACAGTGTTGTATTGTGGAGAGTATTTCCCACTTCTCTTAAGGGAGCAGCATTGGCATGGTACGGAGGAATCCCTCCGAGGTCCATTGATAGTTTTGACAATTTGGTCGAATGGTTCAATGCACAATATGCGACCAGCCGATCTCATAGGCTAACTTTGACTACACTAGCCAGTCTGCGACAAGTAGATGATGAACCGCTTCAGAGATTTATGGAACGATTCAGACGAGTAGCTCTCCAAATTCGAAATCTCAATCCTGAGGTAGCATTTCACTTTATGATGTTGGCCTTACATCCTGGTAATTTTGTGGATAGTGTATGCAAAAAACCACCATCTAGCATGGAAGAAACACGCGAACGAGCCAAAGGATACATTTCAGATGGAAGAGGGGTCCAAGTTCAGGAATGAAGTCAGACAAGCCAGACAGAAGCGAGAAGCAGCCATCAAGACTAAACCACATAGGTCACACAGAAAGCACAAGCCAAACAAGCGCCAACCTCTATCGAGAAGACCCAGTATGAGCGCTATACTCCCCTGATGGTCAATCAGGCCACTGTTAGACTTTTGGCAAGCGTACCAATTGTCGTTGTAAGTTACAAAATTTATAAAAGTTCGTCTCCACAGGGACTTGATTTTTACTCAGTTAATTCAAATAAAGCTTAACAGTTTAATAGCTATGTACAAAGAGTGTGACGGAGTTTCATGTAGTTGCGGATTAACAGAAATTATGAAAATTTAGAAGAAACGGAAATAATAAACTTAGTACGAAAGATCACAGAAAATTATGGAAAGTTACGAAAGATTACGAAAACTAATAAAACGAATTTGATTAAGTTAAGGACGTGGGATTAGATTTCATCGTTCATACCCTTAGTATTCAATTAATATTACCATGCATAAGTTATTTTCTTTTATTATTGATGCACACATAAAATCACCCCAAATCGATCTCTCGCATTTGAGAATCCTAAGAATATTTATCCAATATCGATTTCTCGCATATGAAATAAATATCCCAGCGTTACGATTATATTCGTGTGTTTATTTGCAATCTAAACGTTATGCTCTATGTCTAGCAACGTAACGTAAAGAGTAAATTCATTCATTTCAAACCCTAAGATTACTTATCAGTCTCACTTCGAGTTTAAGTTCGTGATACTAGTGATCAAGTAGTATCAAGCGTTAAGTACGGAATAAAATTACCAATAATAAATAGAAAAGATTTATGCATAAATAAATATTAAAAGAGATACTTAAAAGTAGAAGATTACATCCAATCCATAAGAGAAACTAACCAAGCATGGAGAGAACCTCCTTAAGAGAAGAATTGATGAAGGGCCCCATCACCACTTCTTTCCGGCAGAGTCTCCACACTAAATTTCACTTTTCTCACTTTCCTAACCTACCTAATACTAATATTTAAGAACCTAAACTAAAGAAAAAGCTTAGAAGAAGCAAGGAAGAGAAGAAAAATGGAATGGAAGGGATGATGTTGCCTTGGGGGGTGCTTGGGTATTTATAGGGGTGGATCTGCTCAAGTTTGGTCGCCCAGGCGAC